>OY744519.1:29832396-30157396 GCA_963556195.1 Sepiola atlantica | reverse complement strand
ACAAAATTACTAGTGTATTTTAGATTTTTTTTTTCTTTGCCACCTCGGATTTCTTTAAAGATCTCACTTTATTTTCAGTAAAATCCTCCCTTCCTGTGTTTTTATTTATTTATTTATTTTTTTGCTTAAAAAAATAAAAAAAAAATAAATAAAAAAGCATGCCTTTCATTAACACCAACACTGACCCTAAGTCTGGGGTTGTAATAAGAGAAAAATCTAGAATGTACTAGTAGTTCTAAAAAAATCATAGCAACCATTTTGGAAATGCAAAAATGGTTACTCGTTCTTCCTGTGGTCAAAAATTGAGTGGACATTTTAGGTATTATATAATAAAGTGAATTCAAACTTTAAAGTCTAAAATATTGTATTTTTTAAATTTTCCAGCTATTTACAGGATTTCTTATTTTTCTGTTGACCGCCTGGGCCAAAGGATAAAATTTAATGAAAACTTATTTATTGTTAAAATTTAAATTAATGTAAATGTTTCAAACTTCTTGTAATAAATCTTGAAATCGATTGTCAATTGCGTGTGACCGTTGCTGTTTTTCTCTTCTTTGAATAAAAAAAGATGGAAAATGCTTTTGAATTTAGAGTTTATCTTACAAATCTTTAAAGAAAAAAAAACATTACTTAGGTTGCTCAACAAAAACCTATATAATAATCCTGCTTGTTTCACCTTATTCTTGACGCTTCCAATACAATGTGTAACAATATTGGCCGTGGGTGTGTAGTTAAAAAAAAGTTAAAAACGGTATTTTCTCAATCAGGTTAGATTGGGTGGAAAATTCCATTACAAGTTAAAAGGATTAGATTTAAGGCTACATGGTGTCAGAATGACATCACAGACAGACAAACAGAAAGTCAACTAACAGCAGATAAATTCTTTCTCTTTTCTGAACCACGAAACAGTGGTCGTGTTTGGAGTAGCTTCTATGAGGGATCGGTTGAAAGAAGAGAGCGAGAGAGAGAATTGTTAAACTCCAAATTATTTTGTGCTGTCATTATCTACAACCACTGCTATTGATCAACACGGAACAACAATGAAGAATAGGAGAGAGAACAGAACTACTGCTATGTGTCATCTACACAGCATGACTCCAGCTGTTTATTTGAGTTGCCATCCGGATAATCTGCTGGGATTGAAGAATTGATCAATGATGATGCAGTAGCAATATTAATGCAGCTTTCTTTGTATATGTAAACGATGAGTAGATGACAACTGATTTTTTTTTTTTCAATCTAATTTAATTTAATTGACAAATTTTTGTTAATAATTTGTAAAGGAAAAAGTGAAAAAAAAATTTACTTGTAAACTTGATAACTTTACGTGTGTGGAGATTTAAATAAAAAAATTAAATAATTCCAAGTGTAATTATCAAAGTTATGTTACTGCAAGTATTTCTTGTAGTAACATAACTTTGAGAATTACACTTGGAATTATTTAATTTTTTTATTTAAAATTTTTTTTTATCTAAGTCTGTCCAGACAAGTCATAAAGCCACTTGATGTAAGGAGCTAAAAAGAATGAAAGATTATTAACGCAAAGACGGAGATGCCTATTGACTTTTTTTTTTTTTTAAATTTTTTTTATCTAAGTCTGTCCAGACAAGTCATAAAGCCACTTGATGTAAGGAGCTAAAAAGAATGAAAGATTATTAACGCAAAGACGGAGATGCCTATTGACTTTTTTTATTTTTTTAAGGCCATTGGTAGGAGGACAACAGTCAGCAGGAAGAGTTCCACAAGCCTACAGTTCTTGGAAAAACACTACTGGAATAGGGAGATGCATTTACTATTAATCTCATCTTTATTGAAATCAAAAATGCAATAGAATAAAATGAAGCGAGATTTAAATTCTTATTTAATAAAAAAGTATTTTAATTGCAAAATTAAATCGACCAGAATACATTTCAGTTTCTCTGTAAGTCACAATTTGTTTAAATGTAATAAATACATTCTGGAATTTAAATGGAGAATATTGCATTAACAGTAAATAATAAATTCCCAACAAATAAAGCAGATGCCATGACCGGAAATCGAAACCTTGAGATCTTCAGTCTGAGGTTCTACCAACTGAGCTATTTGGATTTTCTAATAAATAGAGCTTAAAACATTACCGTAACAAAATAATTATAGCTTTGGCGTGATGTCATAGATTTATGATTTATGTCGTGTTTCAAAATATGAATTCAAAGTAGGGTGGCACTTTTCATCACCGCCTCTCCCCCGCCACCAAGCACAGTTTGTGCACGTGACTAAAATTAACCAATCAATCACAAATATTTAAAACTAAAGAGAATCGTATGCATGTGTTCGATTTTTTTTTTTAAATACAGTTTGGTGCTTATTTTTATATCCCCCACCTCCCCAATACAATATTTTTCTCATAGGTTTTTTATTTTGTGAACTTGTTAATTCGACTTCAAAATTTTTAAATTTTCGTTTTTTAATTTTTACTTTTCAAAATACTACAGTTTAAAATTAATTGCATCTTATGTACTATACTTAATATTTTCTCGGTACTTCTGCAGTGTATGGACAGTGCTGAAATAATAACATTATTTAGAAACCTGTTCATAGAATTCCTTCTAGCCTGCAGCAATTTTTTTTTTTTTCCCCAATCCGAAGCACCCCTTCTTGTGGAGAGATGGATTTTCCCCAATTAAAAACCGACCTTTTGTCTAACTCTGCTTCTCTATTTCAATATTAGCCGATTGATATAAACTATTTTCTTACTTTTTTTTCTAACAATTTTTCTGCAATTTTACCATTGATGTGGTTCTGATTTAATTGCCTTCCCATGAGTGTATTGTTCTTTGATTTGAATTTTTTTTTTCCTACATTTTGAAAGTTTCTGACAAATTTACATATTTTTTCAATCTTTTAGTGAATTTTTGTTTGTTGAAATTACAATATGATGCCTGTTTCTAGCGTTTTAACATTGACCAGCGTTTTCGACGCAAAGTTTTCGTTCAGCACTTTACGGCAATTTACCTAACCTGCCAAAATGTGCCGATGAAAACGCGGTTTGTAAACTGCATAAGTACCTTTCTTTCATCCCCTCTCACTCTGTTGAATCTAGGCTTAATTTCTAAGCTGGGCCCTGATTAGTGCAAGCATTTAACCACTCTAATATATTTTAATGCCTCTGTCAGCATTTAGAGAAACTCTTCTTGGCCTGGCACTTTACATACGTGTGTCTGTACACACAAACACGTATGTAAATTAGATGGCAAAATGAGTCTCTTTACTTATACAGGGTGGGCCAAAATAAGGGTCCTATCTTTAAATTTGAATAACTTGAATTTGAATAACTTGAATTTGAATAACTTCCACAAAATAAAAGTTAAACTCACCAAACTTTATGTGTGTGTAGACTGACCCTTCCGAGATTTTTTGAAATAAACAAAACAAATTTTAGCCGAAAAACACTTCTTAAAACTTACAAAAACTAAAGTATTGTTTTTTACACTGTTTTGAGTTTTTTAAGCAAAAATAATGTTTTCTAAATGAGGGTACGTTCCTTAGGGCTAATACGGCTCATGCTTGCTTCGGAAGGAGTCCTTTACTTATTCTAAAAAAAAAATTTTTTAAAAATCAATAAATAAAAAAGTTATGAATTTTTAAAAATAGGACCCTTATTTTTGCCCACCCTGTATATTATCCTTATTGCTATTATATAGAAGTATAGAGACTAATTATGTTTAGTTATGCAAGAAGAATGTCTTAGGGGTTTTTTTTTGGGGGGGGGGGGTTTAATTCAGTAAATTTTCAGAAATCAAGAAAATACTTGAATTCTTTGAGATACATAGATATCAGAGTGTTCATTTAAGATTCTTCTTACCTCTCAAAACTTGAGTTAGTAAAATAGTGGAGGATATAACTTTCTTTCTCCCCAAGTGAACATCTAACTATGTTATAGTTTATCTTTCTTGTGGTCTGTTTTGGTTTTGCCAGATTCCAGGACCAGAATTCATCTGGTCTGGTGGAGTATCCAGCTTAGTACTGTTACTTGAGGTAAGATAACTAAGAAGGTGGTTCATACGAGGAATGGTGCACCATGTGTAGCCATGTCGAGGGGAACTTATTTGGGCTTTGAATACTGTTATTTTGAATATTTGGTTAGGGTTTACTTGCAGGACGAAACCTCTGTACAGAGAAACCGAGGACACTCGAGAATTGTGTCTAGTAGGCATTTAAGCTTTCTTAATTTTTTTTTTTTTTTTTTTTTTTTTACTTCGGTCGAAGTTCTCAGAAATCAAGAGGCCTCTTCCTGGAGCTAACACTTAATCTATATGATATACATAGATATCCGAATATTCCATCAATGTTCTCCTTTACCTCTCAAACATTGAGTTAGTAAAGAAGTTAAGAACATTAATTTTCCTCTCCTCAATTGACCAGTTAACTGTTATAGTATATCTTTATTTATTTAGTCTCTTGGTCTTACTGGATTCCAAGTCAAGAATTCATCTAGTCTAGTGGAGTATTCAGCTTACTGCTGTTTACTATAGGCAATATCATTTGGAGAAGTTGCACTTTTCCTCGTACAAGCCAGTGTTGGTAGACATACCAGGGAGATCTTATTTAGGCTACGAATACTATGTTATTTTTAATATTTAGTCAGGGTTTACTTGTAGGTGGAAGTATCCTCGTGCCAGGTTGTCATGACAAACTCCGGTACAGAGATACCGAAGACACGCGAGGATGGTGTCTAGTAGGCATTTAAGTTCCCTCTTAACAGATATGTCACAGTTTATGAATCTTTAAATAAAATCAAAATAGAACAAGAACATAAGGCAGTCATGAGACTGCATACCTCTGCCTGACAACGTAAGGATGGGCCAAAGTCTTATCTGGGCCTTACTTCTCCATATTGTATGAAGTATTCCTAAAGTTATGCGAAGAAAATATTGATAACTCAAAAATATTTATCTGATCATGCTGAAATTTTGCATGGTAGTTACTGTTATAAAAGAGCATCAGATTCATACATCAAATTTGGAAAAATCAGAATCTCTACCATGACCGAACTTTTTAATGCCAATGTCAATAAGATGCAGAACTTCATTGGCTACAAACCAAGTAGCGAGTCTCTACGATGAACAAAACCAGTTATCACCAAAATTGTGACTTTCACCCTTTTCCTGACCTTGACATTTGACCTAGATATCCCCAAATTAAATCATATGTAAGTTAGATCATGACCAATATTTTGACCAAGTTTGATGATGATTGGTTCAGTGATGTGGACGCTAGTCTGTACACAAACTTACAAATTCGACCGAAAACATAACCTCCTTGGCAGAGGTAATAATTGCAACTTTATTAAATAAGAAAAGTTGTCAATGTTTTCCTTTTATTTATTTATTTTTTAATCACATAAGTTGCAGTACTTGCTAAACAAAATTCAGAAGAAAATAATGGAAAAAATTGCAACTTAAATTTTAATTTTAAAATACAGTGATGTCCCCTCCCACACACACAGATTTAAAATTGGAAGGCAAAAATTGGCAGGGTGAAAGAATGTAATATTTCAATATCAATCTTAGGGATTTTTTAAAAATTAGTTTTTAGGTGAGTGTTTTCTTAAAATTAATTCTGTTCCTCCCATTCTCAATAAAATTTATTAGTGGACAATTTAAAAAATATATATATATATATATATATATAAGCTCTCAAGTTCTCTTTAATGAAAAAAAATTACCGTTGTTTACAAGTTACCAAATCCACCATTATCAAAATAACTGCATACAATATTGTAAAAGTATATATATATTTTTTTTTAACTTATAATTTTATTGAAATATTAATTTCAATAAAATTATAAGTTAAAAAAAGTATTGGTTTTCACAATTTTATTTTTTCTTTTAAATAAAAAAAAAATGCCTTGATTTAGTTTTGTAGTGACAGTTGATTGGTGTTATGCTTGCTGTAGATTGGAGATAGCCATTTTGGAGTAGCAGTGGTATTACAAACAGCAACGGGCTGCCATTAACGATTTTTAAATCTAGGCTTAATTTCTAAGCTGGGCCCTGATTAGGGGGTCGTCTCTCATACGAACTGAGATGGATACCTATGGTAATAAAAGACGATGATTGCAACCTTTCTTTCTCTATTTCGGCCACAAGACGGCATTGCTAACTACTCATCCACATTGCTCAGACCAACCACAAAACTTTTCTCTTGGGACGCAACCAGAACCCTCTCTCCCGGGCCGACTGACTCTGGGTTCTAACAGCCGCATATATGTGGACCTTAATGTAACACAAACACACATGGCCTGACACCTGCATACGTATGGGCTTTCTCATATGAACTCTTCTCTATTCCCTACTAATGGGACACTTATTCCACACCACATGAACTATCTAACCTTTTGTCTTGGTCCTATGGATGCACTCATTTATTAAAACCCTTTTTATTTACACCACAACGAAGATGGTACAATAAATGTTAGAATGAGACTATCTTTCAATTCTACATATTCATTTTACTGAGTTGGCTGGAAATGATCACCAAAGTTCCATATAAAAATACCAACACCTTCTCGACAATTAAATCAACTTTATTTAACATTGTCGTCAAACAGAACAGGAACACAAGAATAGAAGACAGACTTGGTTCGGTCAGCAGGCATTAGGGGAAAAGTTAATTGAGTCCAGGTCTTTATTCTCGAACGTGAATTTATATCTTGCCTTTCGCCAAGTCATGACGAGAGGCGAGGAAGGGAATTCAGCATCTTGTCAGGTCGGCATCTTGGATGGAACTGATTATAAAAAGGTGCAAAAGAGATGGGCGGAAATGAGAAAAAAAGTGAACATGCACAGAAGTGTTGAATTGCCTGATGTATTTCTACGTTTTAACATGCCTGTTTCAGCCAACCAAACCACATACTAATAACTACAAAAGTAGATCTCAATTGTGCAACTGTTACATAAATAATAAAAAGACTAATGTGTAGTATTTATTTGTATATTTTTATATGAATTAATATATATATCCGTCCCATGACACAAAACTTAGCAAGTAAAAAAAATTGCCGGACAAAACCATTTCAAGCGTTTAGGGGAATGGAGAAATCAAATAAGTCAGACAACCACGCCATCTAAAATGAATTCGGAAAAAACTCCATCACTCTATTTCCATAAGGAGAAATTTTCTTTCTGCGTTTCCCTTTCTTCTTTCTATACCGATTTATACGTTTTTTTTCTTTTTTTTTTTTAACTTTCCGGTTTGAGACGTTTTTTTTTCTCTTTTTTTTAACTTCACCATCTGAGGTGTTATTTTATATGAATTACAAGTGCAAACACTAGCGAAGCATATTTTTGACGGAGGGGTGTACACTCGCTTTATTATAAATCTGTTATTTAAGGTGTGTATTTTATGGCTCGGTACTTATGCAGATTAGGACCCAAGCTAAAAATCGACTTGGTTAGCTTGGGTCTTAATCTGCATAAGTACCTATGGCTCTCAAACATCAATGAAGAATTTGGATAATGAACTGTATATGTTGATGCACACACACACAATGAAAAAAAATCCTGGAGAGGGAACCCCCCTCCCTGGTTTCCTTCCACCTTGTTCTGTCCTAGGCTAGGCGTGACCACGTAGGATACAACTGGTTGTCGGGGTCGTCTCTCTCCATCAGGTTTTTGGCTTTTCGCTTGGTTTTTTCCATTACCTCGGGTTCCATTCTCTAACGCTAGATGTCCACTTGTCTGTAGATCTTGAAAGGTCGCCTTTCCCATCTATGATTAGCCGTTCGTATGGTGGTGAAGACGTCATTTACTCCAGGTTGCCGTCTGATTCATGTGTTTCTTTTTCTTTCACATAAACTGATGCCGAACATAATGCGTTCCACTTTGCATTGTGCCGCTCTTAGGTTTTCTATCGCTGCATTGTTAAGTGGCCATATTTCATCATATGTCATAATGTATTCGTTGAACACTTTCCGTTTAATGTTCATAGTGGGCTCTCTAATCTTCATGATGTCATTTACATGGGGGGGGGGGGTCATAGATTCGAGCTCAGTCGAACACCTAACATGAAAATCATGATTGAGTAGAGAAAGTCTAACAACCTTTTTTCAATGAGAAAGAGGCTGTAGGGAAGAGAAGAGGAAATCCCCCCCCTCCCCCCACTAGATTTTGAAGTCGGTTTTGTACTGTCAAGACAGAAAAGGATGCTCTCCATTTGCATAAATGTAAATATCTTTGTAACAACAAGAGTTGTGCTTTTGAAAATTTGGTGTATCGATTGTGGCACGAGTTTGGTCTACGTGTCAGGATATTGCATCATAGATAGAAAGTCGCCAGAGACACGTAACTTCTGGTTACCACCATGTGGTCAAGAAGCGAGTGATTAGAAAAAATACATCCCAGGTATTTCCGACGTGTTGACATTGCACGAAAAACAAAGACAAAGCAACTCTAATCGTTTATTTACCTCCTCTCCAGGAGGTTAGACACAAGGTCAGATGAAGTGAACTCTGACCTACAAAAAATGCTTGAGCAGCCCCGTCAGCATTCCCATATTAAGAACACCTCAGTAAACTAACCACTTCTCACAAAGAGAAGGTAAAGCTTGGGATGGTGGACCTCCTAGGACTGAACAGAACCATACCTCAGCCTAACCCTAACCTCAGCCCAACCCTAACCTCAGCCCGACAGCAACAAATCCACTGTCGGACTGATTGTCGGGGACGTATCTTCAGCTGTTATGACAACAACTACTTTAGAATTGCCAGTAAGTAAGAGATATGTAGCGGGTAAGCTGAGATCTTCCTCTTTTTCTGGACTGCAAAAGAGAACGGTGATACTTTGAGGAGCTGCTCCCATTCTCCTATGCGAAATAGGTCAGGGGTATTATGTACGTGGAATGTACACTGGAGAAGAAAAAGAAAAATCCCGAAAGAATTGTTAAACCCCAAATGATTTTGTGCTGTCGTTTTCTTATAACTTTTACAACAGCTGTTAAGACGACAGAAAAAGAGGAGAGAAAACGAACTGCTGCTATGTGTTATCTACGCAACACAACTCAAGCTGTCTACGTGATGAGTCACCATCAGGATAATCTGCTGGGACCAAGAAATTGGTTTCCATAGTGCTACATCAGTTATGTGCATGGAATGTAGGATGAGAACAACTTAACGCCAGTGGATTAAATAAAAAGGTTCTGAAAGTGAATGTTACCAAGTGGTTGTAGTGGTGGAAAGCCCCCAGAAAGAAGACAGTTTTCCTGCTGAGTTTGTGGAATAATTTGTTAAAGAAAAATTGTTTTGTTTCTTCAACAAATTATAGTTTTTCAACAAATTTTGTTTTCAAGAAGGAAAAAAGGAAGGATATTTCTTGAATAAACAAAGCTGTCAACATGAAAAGAAACTTTTTTTTAAAGATTATGGTATGAAACTTTTACAAAATATATAAAACTAACTGGCTTAAGAAATTAAAACAGTATGAACTAGTGTTTTAATGAGTTTTTTATTAATAATGATGAAAAAATAGTTCTCAGTAAAATTCAATTTTAACACAAACTTATAATCCAAATTTAATTCATGGTATAATACAGAATCTCAGCTGAAATAAATTTGATGGTTTAGAATCCCCTTTCAGAATGAAATTCTCTCGCAGTAATGAGAATGAAGTGTTAGCAGCTGAAAAGATATCTGCTGACTGACTGGAAATCTTACTTCCGGTGAAAGATCCCAAATGTTAGATCTCTCGGCCTGTTATAGGGATGACCTTGGACAGAAGTGATCTCTCTCTCTCAAAACGCTTGTGTACATTTTCTTTTACAAATTTTTGAATCTACATCAACTAAAGCAAATTATAAGTTCAAAACACCTTTTTTTTGGCCCCAAATTGATCTATTTGTATTTGTGCAGCTTGCTTTACGATCGAAATAAACTCTTATTGTATATTCTTTCCCTTGCCACGACTACTAAGAAAAAAGGAAGGCATACGTGGATAAACAAAGGCTATGGTGTGTTTCTCTCTTTCTTCTTCCCCCTCTCTTGAGACGAGGGACAGCAGATACTGAATGTAGATTTCCTTTCTTTCCCTACTTGAATCAAAAGGTGCGGCCCTTAAAATGGATACCATAAAACAATAAGAGAAAAATACAAGTAGCTATCCATCCTAATGCATGGGCCTACCCACGTGCTGCATTTAATAAAGGATTTTTATAAGACGGCAGTTCAAGTAAAGATTTTGAAGTATTTATCACGAGAAATATATAAAGGGAAAATATTCAATAGTATGATATTGACTGGAAAATCTTACTTCAAATCAGTTTAATTCCGTTCATCTGAACTCCTCTATGAAAAGTTCAAACCTACTTCTCAATTGAAGACGAATTCATCTTTTTTCGTCTGTGGTAGACTACAGACACTAATACTTGTTCCAGCAGCATTTCAATATCGAATTATTCCCAAAATAAGTGAACGCATCTCTGCCATCTGTGTCTTGATACATATTGGCCAAAGAACTATTTCCCTTTTCATGTTACACACATAGTATCACATCCTCGCACTTCTCAATAAAACATCTATCACCTCATGGATCCTTTCATCAAATAAAACTTTCTTCCGTTTTATACATCTTTGTATTTCCTTCACTGTGCATCATGTTTTATCAGTTCCCACCCGACAACTCACCTAGCCAACAAGACATTGTTGTCTAGACTGACAACACCATTGTATGGATAAAAAATACCTTTAGTTACGAACGATGGTCGTGACACTTATTGGTATCTAAAGTATTTACTAAGAACACTGCCCATGTTACTTTTGTCTTATCTCTCCCTATAATACACTAGGCCAATTTCATGTTCGTACTTACATTATAACCTTTCACCCCCGTTTTTAAAAGATGGGATCGCCCGAGATGTAATGAAAAAAAAGTAATTCCTTAAAGTTCATCTGATGCTGCGGTTGTGTCGAACGTGAAAATTGAACTAAAATGCACTTTCTTGGCTTTCGGGCTAGGATTAAAGTGTGGTATCTGTTCTATCCAAAGATAGTACAATAATATTGTGTGGTCTGAGTTCGCGTCGAACGTCCATAGAATTAAAATATTTGTAAGCACGGCAACAATATACAACAGATGAAGGATACAACTGGAATTTCCACAGGTCTCGCTAGTATACATATATATATATATATTATACTAAAACTGAGTTAATCAACATGTTTTCCTCAGCTTTTTTCCTCTATATTTTAAGCATACAAAATACATGCTAAGATATTGCTCAATTTAGGGATTGAGTCATGTTTGAAAAAAGAAATAAAACTTTAATTTTACTTGTTAATAATTTTATCATTTTAAAACCTTGACTTGTGTCGACTTTGTTATTTAATAGTGTTCACCATTTGTCTATTCTTATTTTACAGATGTCTCGAGAGTCCCACTCCCCATCCTGTACATTACATATTCGTATTTGAACCCCAAAAACCCTTTTTTTCTTAAACTATTATGTATCGTGACCATCTTGTTGTCCCTAATGAGGTGCAAGACAAAAGACATCATCATATTTAATGTATTGTTATTAAAAAATATAACAATCGTTGGGAATATATTTAGAGCTGCTGTGTGAAACCCGCTCTCACAACTCAGTGGCCAGTAATGCCTTTTCAACTTTGCCAGTGAAAATTAAACAAATGCAGCAATTATGTTTTCGTTGTTTACATTTATATTATACATATTAGTGATGGGACGATTTCAATATTTTTCCTGATTCCATTTCTAAAATTGCCTAAACAGGTAGAATTTCATTATTTTAAATGTAAATATAATTCTTTTTAATTTAAAAAATTTCTTGGTGTTCTTCCTTTATGTAGTATCCAACATTTTGATAAACTCATTGTGAGATTTTTATGTATATTTTTTTTATTTGTGCCATTTTTTCTTATTTATCCATTCGTGCTATTTTTACCTGTGTTGTTTTTCTGGTGTCATTTTTACCAGAGTTCGTTATTATGATCTATAAATTTTAGTTTAACTGGTAGTTTAAAATCAATAAATATTTATCATTTTAGCGTTAGTATAAAGGAATAAAAAATTAAGTTGAAAAAAAAAAAAAAAAAAAAAATTTGTTTTTTTAAGAATCGTTTCTGAAATTGGAAATTAGGCTAAATTTGTTCCCATCATCCCAACACCTAATACATATGATATTGGTTACTTATGTTTAGTTTTTACGTTTAAGTTTGGATTTTTTTTTTGTGTGAATGAAAACTTCCTGATGAAGTATAAATAAATTAACAATATCTATTTTATTTAGCATTACTGAAAAAGCTGACAAACATGTATTAATTTTTCCTTAAACAAATTATTAAAAAATATATACTCTGATATTTACCACGCGAACGATGATAGAAAATAAAATGAGAAAGATATGATGTATAATTTTTTTTTTTTCTGCAGGCGTTTCTTGAGATACGCAATTTATTGTAAGAGTTAGGCAGGGGTAAAAAAGTTGAGAAACGCTGAGGAAAATTATTAAAACAAACTTTTTACAAATCCTATAACCCAGTGAAATGAGATCAGGTTAAAAGTACAAACAAAAGAGAGAGAGGCCAATTTCCCCCCTCTTTGCATTCGTCACGTAATCAGAACTTTGCTCCTCTATCGGCCGGCTTGTTTATTACCTCTGACATGGATGTTATGCTTTCGGTGAAATTTGTAACTGTTTGTGTACAGCCTACCATCCAGTCTTCGAGATTCACTACTTGCAATATTGTAGCAAGCGAAGTCTTGCATCTTATATGACATTGACCTTAAGTTTGGTCATGGTCAAAATTTTAACTTCTGATGGATCTGATGCTCTTTGATAACAATAACAACCATGCAAAATTTCAACCTAATCAGGTTTTTGAGTTATCAATGTTTCCATGGCATAATTTTGGGAATACTTCCTACAATATGGAGAAGACCGAGATAAGACTTTGATGTATGACGCCTCATGTTCTTGTTTGGTAACTGTGGTATTTGGCTTCTCATTTTTTTTTTAACTCTTGTAAAAAAGTGCAGTAGGCTGCATGTTTTAGTGGTGCATGCGAATGGCAGACGTTGCAGATGTTCGATGCTCGGTCAGAGGAAGAAGGTGGGAGTGGGGCACAGAGGAATTTGAAAATGTCTGATTTTATATCGGGTCACCCAAAATCTTATTTCTCTTTGAAATAAAATAAGTGCCTCTTAGAAAACGAGAATAATGTTGAGACCCAAAAGTAATTGTCTTCCTGATAAATCCTTAGTAGACTGTCTGGTAGTTATCTCGAATGGATATCTCAATGTGCCAGTGCCTGGGTGGTCAGTCCGGTGATAACCAGCGAGAAGGACTGGAATCCAAAATTTCCGGTAAGGGGGAAAGAGATGGGAGGGGGATGCTGACCCTCTGGGCATAATAGAAAGTTGGCTTTTCTGGGACCAGGCTGGATCAGTTGAAGCTGGGGTGCCTGCCCCGACAGGATGGGCCCATCTGGGTCTCTTAGCTCTCTGGATTGTGCTGGACTTTTTCTGGTTGGACAAGGATCTCATTTTGCAAGTCTGTTATTCAACCGGGGACCACAAATATTGTTTGTAACATCCAACAAATAAACTTGTTGTTTATAAACTGGAATTGTGATTCTACTTGGAATGGGAATTCTTTGTTGAAGCACCGACTAAATTGAACAACAACCTTTGACTGGCACAGCGTGTGGGACGATTATGGCCAGTACAGTGAATGCACTCATACATACAGGCTCACACTCTTAGATTTATAAATAAGCACACAAAAAAAACACCTTAATGAAGAGTATGATTTTGCCATCATCGTCAAATAAATTGCCGAAGAACGAAAAACCTAATTAGTCACGATTTTTTCAAGTCTATCACAAGTTATCTTTTCTTGTTGAAGTCGTTGCGTATTCAAAAACAATGGCTGCCTTCTAGTTTGTTTCTGAAAGTTTAAATTTGAAAATATTTTTTTTTAAATAAATTAAAAATGCTACTACTTGTTTGTGTTTCGGAATTTTTGAGATGAGGATTGATAATTTGTATTATTCGGATTACTATTATCATTTTGGTTGTTGTTTTCAGGTGCATCTTTTCGAACTTGGTAATGTTTACTCAAGAACCTATAATCGGAATTGAGCACCAACCACAGACAAGAGCAACAAGTGGACGCACACAGATGCACGTTCACATAACATTACGAGTGTCACAATGTTGTTTCGGAATTTTTGAGATGAGGATGGATAATTTGTATTATTCAGACTACTGTTCTCATCTTGAACGATTATTCTCACAAGTTCGACAAGATGCGCCTGAAGAAGGTCGAAGGTTACTTTCGCTGAAATGTTGTGAAAATAACATTCAAGATGAGAACAGACGTTCGAATAATCCATAATGTCACACTGTTATCTGTATAAAAAAGTACAGCAGCACAAAACGATCACATTTAGCTGCAGGAAGTTTTGAAAATAATGCTCACGAGGCACTCAAAACATTAAAAAAACTGAGCATTTTGTGTTGCCATAGTTAAAATATGACGACACAATCTTATCGTGCAACATCAAAATTTAAATAAAATAAGAAAGTACTTTTTCATTATCAAAATGCACTGAAATCCTAAGAGTTTATAACTCTTTGAGTAACCACAACAACAATTAGACAATCGTTTTCGTTTAAATAGCGTAGATAATGTTGTAACATGGGGGAGTTGGGGTTGGTGATAGTAATTGTTAAAAAAAAAAAAAAAAAAAAAAATGTGCTGAACATAATGTAGTAAAGAATGCGTTGTTGGAATTCAAATATGTTGTGACAATATTGTTAGTTGATTTGAAAAGTAAACAAAAGGCATTTGTGAGTTACTTAAAGAATGCATGAAAACAAACAATTTGGATAGAGATTTTTTTACTTTTTTTCAAAACTTCTTCAGCTAGTATACTTCTGAGAGTTTCCGTTGCTTCATCATTTTCTTTTTCATCTTTTGTGCTAGTTGATAAATTGTTATTTTAATTGACTTTGTGAAGGTCTCTTTGATCTTCAAGTCTTCTGATTTCTTCAGCTTCTTTTCTTTCAATTTGAAACTTTCACTTATATTTCCCATATGCTAAAATCTGAAGACCCAAAATGCTTTCGTTACTGTTGTTGGGGAATCGAAAAACGTACGATCGGATTTTGTCACTAGGTAGCAAGGACATCCTCAGCACTTGCTTTCAATGAGGGATTGGCCCTCAGGACTGCACAGTACATAAAATAGAAGAGTGAAAAACGGATGGTGACGAACCTTAGAGACTTTTGCATGCACCCCCACCCACCTACAAGAAAAATTGAGGGGCCAAACCGTTACATTATAAAGATGCACTGAAAATTCTTCAACCCGATCACCATAAAAAAATACCAAAGTAAAGGACGATGTTTTTGATTTTTCAGTGAGTTGGAGGAAGAGCAACATCTGACAATAGAGCAAAATTCTTTTCTTCTATTTCATTAAAGAAAAACAATTATATAAATTAAATGAAAAGGGGGTGGGGGGGGGGGCGAGGTTCTAAACAAACAAAATTTAAAAAGCTTGATAATAAAAACCAAAACAAAAAATGCGCTGAAAAACAAACGGATCAAATTTGTTTTTGTCAAGAATATTTTTTATCCGGTAAAAAAAAAAAAAAAGTAAGTAAATAAAAAATCATTTTGTGTGAGTGAGTGAGTGAGCGAGCGAGCGAGAGAGAGAGAATGACAGTCGATTGTTATATTTTTGTAAGCTCCTCCTCCCTCCATCCAAAAGAAAATGTACATTTCTTTCTCTTTTTAAATTTAACCCCCCCACCCCACCCCCCGGTAAATTGAATTGTTATTGACTGAAAGTTGTAAACAATCTTTTCCAAAGAAAATTAAAAGAATGAAGAAAAAAAAGAAGAAATTTCTTTCATTAATTTGTTGACCACTAGAACCAATTGTTTCAGAATTGAAGAATTTCATTATTATTTTAATGTTTAGTTGAGCAGAGGCAAAAGTTTGAAAAGACAGTTTTAAAATGCTAAATGGTTTCTTTGCTCTAAATGGAAAAGATTTTGTGAAAAAAAAAAATCTACTTTTTAAATTTAATTTGTCAAGTTTTAAAAACCAACATTTCATTTTTCGGAAACCAACATTTCATATTTTGTAAGCCTAAATTTAATGCTTTGAAAACAAACATTTAAGGTCTGTGGCAAAAATATAAATTTTCTTCAGCTGAAAAGAAAATAATTTAAAGAAATCAAAAAGACAAATTTATTAAAATCTTTCCTTTAAAAAAAAAAAAAAAACAGTTAAAGATAAAAAGTTGAATATTTTTGCCATAAAATTTCAAGTTAAGGATGAAGCATCAGCAGCAGTTTTGCCCTTAAAAAATTAAAAGCATGTTTAAACTTGAAACACATGACAAGAAACGTTTATATTTTATACTTCCCCGCATTGATAAAGACTGTTAAAATAATGATTTTTGTAAATATAGTAGTTTTCTAAATCTAATAAAATACCTTCAAATCAAACAACGTTCGCATGGTTACACATTGTACAAACTTGTGGTCCTCAAATAATAAGTTGTTACCAGTGTTGTTGGCTCGGTTTATGCCTTTTTGTTTTTGGCATCACAATGGATGAATAAACTTTTTACAGCTTCAGTTTTTTTGTTGTTGTTGTTGTTGTTGTTGTTGTTTTCCTTAAAAATCGGAAAATGATCACTAATTAGAGTATAAAAGTTGGTGGAAGCCAAGGAGGCTAAAAACGTTTTATTTTGTCAAGAAAGACAAATGGATTCACCCCAAAACAAACAAAATAAGGAAGGGGGGGGGGGGGGGGAATAACACCAAAAAAGATACGATTGACACAAAAAAAAGGAGGGGTGTAATAAAGTTGAAACACATGTGACAAGAAATGTTTATATTTTTATACTTCCCAGTTTGTCTTTTTTTTTCGTTTTTGGCATCACTTTAGCCACAGAAGAATGAATGAGTTTATTTAAGCCCCCCCCCCCCCCCCACCTGAATAATCGGAAAATGATCACTAACTACACCCCCTACATTGAAGAGAATAAAAGTGGGGAGAAGCCAACCCACTGTAAAGCATGTGTTATTCTGTCAAGAAAGGCAAACGGACCCCCCCCACACACACCAAAAAAAAAACTTCCAAAAGAAAAGATTGACACAAAAATAAACAAACAAAGAATATCACAAATTTCTGCAGAAAAGATTTTTTTCTTTTTAATGTGAACTTTTTTCTTTTTACCTCTTTCCAAAATCGTAAAAAAAAAAAACATGTTTCTAAAAAATGTTTATATACCAGATAATCTTGATCAGATTACTTTAAATTGTGATTGCAACGAGTTTACTTGTATTTTTTTTTTTTTTGTTTTATATTTGTTGCAACCTGACGACAGGAAAGTTGAAAAGTGTTCAGGCCTTCTTCAGTTTCTCTGACAATTTCTTTCCCTTATTGTAAAAAGATTCGCAAATTCAGCACTTTCTACTTCAGTTTATAAACAGATCCGCTCCTTTTGTTTTTGTCAAGAGAATTAAACGTAAAAATCACAGAAACAAAAGCAGAAAATAAAGGTAAAAATTAAGTTCATTTACAAAGGAGCAGAGAACATGATCACATACGCATTATATATATACACACATTTATTTATTAAAATAATTGCAATACAATGATTCGAACATAGATACCAGTGGTTTCACGGAACCACTCAACCTATTCAAATAGACTGGGGAGCGTAGATACATGTTTTACTTTCAGTCCAACGGATGAAGTGCCACATCACTCAATGAAACCACCAGGATCTATTTTTGTGTTAATCATTGTATAGTAATTATTGAATAAAAAATATATTATGCTCTTACATAAGTACTTGAGCACTCTGGTCTGTTTTGTTGTTTTAAAAACACAGTATTTACTATATATATAACATTAAAAAAAAAAATCAACTTCGAGATCGAAAAAGAGCCGAACGAAGACAGCAGATCTTTCACACACAAAGGGCTCGATATTCTTTGAGATAGAGCTTTGTAACAATAACAATTAAAAGGGGGCTTATCCACACACTTTATTGCAGTTTTACAGTAGATCCGATCGTCATAAGCGTATTATATCCCATAAATCGTACATATCTGCATTCAAATGTTTACGAACGTACGAGATATAATACGCTTATGACATCCGGGTCGAACATAAAACTGCAGTTCAGATAAGCCTTTTTACATTATTTATTATTGTTATATATCTCATGGCTGCCAAATCATGTTTTGACAAGCCTGAGGGTTTTGTTTGAAATTTTTCTTCTTGTAGACTGGTTGCCCCTACCGAATCTACTCTATCCTATTATTTCACCCATAATTAGGGGGAGAAGAGCTGAGTTCATACCTTTCCCAAGGGTATTAGCGAAAGTGGCACAACAGCTCAACTATGGATTTGAACACGACGAGCCAAGATCGCCATACACACATGAACACTGTTCGTCCAAATATTTCAATTGATTTCACATCTTTTACCATTTTATAAACAGGTTACATATCCAAGATAAACATAGTTTGCCATGGATGCCCTCCACCCTCTCCTCTCATATCTCCCTGCATTCAATAATATCGATACACAATTTGAGAGAGAGAGAGAGAGAAAGAGAGAGGGTGTCACAGTTTAGAGTTATTGTCAATACGGAATTCATTTTAGATTATGCCAACGGAGTTGATTAGCCAAAGCATAAACAAAATCTCTGAAAATGATTAAAGAAAAAAAAATCCGACAAGAAAAAAAAAAGAAAAAAAAGAAAATCCAGACAAAAAAAAAGAAAAAAAGAAAATCCAGACAAAAAAAAAAAAAAGAAGCCTTATGAAGGCCAAAAAGACAAATAGAATTTGTTTCTTTTTCCAGTTTCAGATCTGATTAGAGGTTAAAAATAAAGAAAGAAAAATTTCTTTTTAAGTCAGAGTACCTCGATTAAATACCAAAAAGGATGTTGCCAAATTTTAATGCGATTTTTCTTTTTAACCCAGACAAAAAAAAGAGAGAAGAAAAAAAAAAAAAAGCACGGAGAAAACAAAAAAATGAAAAATAAAAAAAATAAAAAAAAGGATCAATTCTCTGGAGGTTGGTTTGCTATTTTGTCTTTTAATTTCTCTCTTCTTTCGTCTCAGTTCGCATTGACAGCCGGGGGTTGTTGTGGGAAGAGAGAAGTGAAAAACGTCCGAACAAGAAGCCAAACAAGGGCCAAACCCCGGGGATGAGCCGGTTCTTCTTGTGGGGGATCAGGTTGGGAACGATCAGTTCCACCATCTTCGGAAATTCCATCATTCTGGAAAACACATTAAAACAAAATACGTAAATCATTTCATTTTTTTATAAATATTCTAATCGCATTTTAAAATTCTATTGAACAGATCTAATTTATCGAACACTAAATTTGGTGCTTATATAGATGAAAGCACATACGAAAAACGCATTTCCGAATAAAAACTTTTGTTTGTACTTACGTATCAAGCAAAAATAAGTATCCTCAAAAAAAAATTAGGAAATATTATCGAGTAGATTTTTAATAAACGTAAAAATCAATTTTATCATATTTTTCATTCGGCGTCTTCCATGTTTAACTCTTTCACATTCATTTTCGGAGAAATTGTGACCTGTGCCGAAACGACACATAATTAACTCCATTATTTTACCCTACTCTTCAACCTTACCGGCGCTACACTATGGCCCATGGATTCATAAAAATACGATACAATTGATTTTTACGTTTATTAAAAATCTACTCGATAATTTTTCCTTATTTTTTTCATCTTAATTAAAAAATTACTGGATTATTTTCCGTAAATTTTGGTATATGCTAGTATTTTTCCATCACAAATAAGTATTTCCTCAAATTTTCCTATTATTTTATTTGTAACTACAATATTTCACTCGGGTGTAGCCCTGGAGAACAACCAAAATAAGTCCTTCGAGAGTAATGCTGAAACTCATTTCACTCGGAATAATTTACCAAAATGAAATAGGAATTCCCTTCAAAGTAGATGAACACGTTTTAACGCTTTTGCTTTAAACATTTATTTTTGGCAAATGTTTCAATTTAAAACTTTATTTAGAGTCAGCAAATATTTAGTGATTTCTATTAGTTACAAAAATAACACATTTCTCAGATTTGCTAAAGAAAAAAAAGGGGGGGGGGAACAAAAATTATGCAATACGGAATTTTTTTAAATGAGGATCGATAATTTGTATTATTCGTGTCAGACTACTATTCTCATCCAAGTTGTTATATTTACAATGTTTCGGCAGATGTAACCTTCGAAGAAGATCGAGGGTGATAACAACCGAAACATTGTGAACCATGATGAGAATAGTAGTACGGATAACCCAAACCGAAAGAAATAATCAGTTGCGCTTTTCGATTATTTTTTTTGTTACAATTATTTTTTTTACTATTATTTATGATTTTTTAATAGTTTATATTTTCTTCGGGCAACGCCTAGACACGGGTCCTGCTAGTAAAAAAAATGATTAACAAAAAAAAAAAAAAAAAGAAAATGATGTTGCTACCAAAAGTAGATTCTTCGGAGATGGGGAGAGGGTGAAGTGGAGAGATAGGTGCGCTCACCCACCTGTACACTTACCTGTGCATCTCTGTTTTCATTCTGCTGGACATCTTGGGCTGCCTGTTGTTGTTGTGGTTGTTCTCTGTGATTTGGATCTGCAGCGGCCGGGGCTGCTTGTCTTCTAACTTGGAACCATCCAGCTTGGTGGCTGGAAAAAAGAAAAAAAAGAAAAGTATTTCACATAGTCTTCATAGATTTTTTAAAATGATGTCAAAGACTTTAATTTGGGATTTGAATAAAATTTTAAAAATTGGCGATGGGTATTTTTTTTTTTATCCTTTACCTCCACTCTGTCAAGTGAGAAATAAATGTGAGATTCTACTTTTTAAAATTTTTTTTATTTACACAGCAACACCCTGGAAATAAAATAGAAATAAAATATGAAAGACTTTAGAATAAGGGTGCACTTTACTATATAAATACAACGTAAAATGATCACCTTCTTCTTGACCAGAAAGCGTTATTAATCACTCAGTTCTTGACCACATAGCGTAAGACAGATCAGATAACCATTTTTTTTTAATTTCCAAAATAGCCAGCATTTAAAATTTTTTTTTCGTATTGCCACCCCAAACTTAGGGTTAGTATTGGAGTTAACGAATGCCATTTTTTTTAAAGGGGTTTTCCTTTTTTCCACTAAAAATTATTTTAAGCCCCCCCCCCCCCTCTCCATAAAAATGATTACTATTTTGGAAATACAAAAACAGTTACCCTTTCTGTTCTATAATATGTGGTTAAGAACTGGGTGATGATTTAGTGTTAAATTCATGAAATGAACTGCCACAACAAAGTGTAAAATATTTTATTTATTTATAAATGTTTCCAGGTATTTAGAGTGTTGACGTATCATGGCACGAAATAAATAAAATACCATTTTCTTTTTTCCGTTGAGAGTGTGGAGGCTAAGGATAAAAAAAATACCTATTAATGAATGCGTTTATTGATGAAAATGCTATTTCAAAATGAAACATGACAGACTGACGAAAATGATATTTTAAACATGACAGACCGACAGATTCTCTTATAGAGCATATTAGCAGTATTCACCCGGCGTTGCCCCGTGTCGAGATATATTGCTGCTCGGAAATAATTTCAAATATAGTCATGTGTACAATTTTTGTCTTGAAAGAAAAGCTAAAAATAACATTTGCGATATGAGATCAAGTAATAATAATGATTCAAAAATCTGTTAGCGCGGTGGTGTTTCCTTAAAAAAAAGATGTTCTTACAGACAGTTGTAAAATGGCAAAAGCTTTAACGAATCAAAATGAATTTGTTTATTTTAAATCTTAAAAATAACCAATAAAAAATAATTATTGAAATAATGTTTAAACCTTTTTTTTAATACATTCTTGACTGAGATTTCTTTGTTTCATTTTTGTTGTTGTTTCATGAAACGAAGAAAATCTATTAAAAAAAAAAAGAATTTTGTTTCTCTATGTTCTAATATATTTTTGTTATTTTATGGATCTAACTGATAATTGCCCCTAGTGACCCCAGATGAAATTGAAGGAAAATTTCAATGGTGCTGTGAGTTTCCCGGACTGTGGTGAGCAACACCAGGCAACATTTCACACCTGCTTTCCATGGGGTCCGATCCATAGGGTTGATACCAGTCATTTTACAAGCAGTCAAGTCACTTCACTCACTCAAGCAAGGTTTTCCTTAGTCTTCCACGCACCCTTGTGTGCCTGGAGTAGCCATGCAGGTATTGATGCAGGAGGTGGCACGCTGTACATGGCCAAACCACCTGAGACGATGAGCACGTATGGCATCCAAAATCCCACCAATATCACAAAACTTCTGATAGAGCATGGCTGAAGGGATTCTTTCCTGATCATGGCACGGTAATTATGCTGAAACCATTGCAAGTCAGAAGCGCTATGCAAGATGGCAGAATAAACACAGGCCAAAAATACCTTGCCTAGAGTCCTGAAAGAAATGTGCCTAGATATAAGGATTATGGGACATTATTATTCAATCACTGATTACCAATACACAACTTTCCCCGGACGGACATATTTGATATTAAAAAAAAAAAAAATACGAAAATCAATCTACTCTACTTTAAAAAAAAAAAACAACAATAAAAAGCCCAACACTATAACTACATATTTAGAGATTTTAAAAGAACTGTAATCGGTAATTGTATTGGAACCGGGAAATTGTTTTGAATCGTCCCATCACTACTTCTGCCATTACTAACCAGCAGAGTATTACCACTGTCAATCAAGAAAAGAGTCTATCAGGCATATGTACGCAGTGTGATGATCTATGGAAGTGAAACCTGGTCAGTGAGGGTTGAGGACATGCGTTGCATGGAAAGAAATGATATGAGAACGATACAATAGATGTGTAATATGAGTCTTAAAGACATGGTTAGTTCTGAAGACCTCAGAGGAAGATTAATAATCAGTTCTAAATGACAGTCTTATGGAGGGTGAAGGTTCAATCCTCACTACAGGTGATAATAACTAAGAATAACATAATAATTAACACTTCTACCCGGTCATGGGTGATGGAACGAGAACAATCTACCCCCGAGGATTAAATAAAGGGTTCAGTTTTAAATTCTGTACCAGTTCCAGAGTTATACATAAAGATTTCAGAATTCAAAAAGATGCACCTGAAGAAAGTCAGAGGTTACGTCGGCTGAAAAGTTGTGAAAATAACAATAGTAGTCGGAATAATCCAAATCAACTAAAACTGTTTCATAAAAGTTTTTCGGGCAAATTTTTCTAATTTTGCTGAAACGAAAATGGATGAAAAGAAAGAAAAACTCTTACACGTAGAGGAGGAAAAATGTGAAGAAGACGACCACAAAACGGCTTATCGTTGAGTAGAAATAGACAATACTCAACAAGATTACGAAACGACAGATAGCATAAAGCCAGTCTAGCCAATCACGTTGTTCAAATTCATCATCATCATCGTCCATCCCTCCTTGCGCGTTCATTCGGGGGTTTTGGTTGATTGGTCGAATTTCGGCATTATTTGCTTCAGCTGGATGGTCAACATTTCCTGGGACGTTTGCGGGCATCGATACTGGAGGATACGTTCCAGATTGATAACTGTATTTTTAGAAAAAGAGAGGAAGAGACGTGAAAATCGGAAGTGAAGCAATCAGGAGATAATGGAAGAACAGCAGAAAAGAATATCCATTTATCTACATTCTATTAAAACTCTGGGGATCTTGTTTGTCTCAGTGCACACTTTATGACATCATAAAAGATGGCATCACTAATGCATTAAGACAGAGATTGTCACAGTGACAAGCAAGCAAGATAACATACAAGATTCCAGAGTTTTAGAAGTATACTAGACTCTCCAAGTCTAGATGGTTCGTCAAGTATATATATGTACAGTCACTGTTCACAGAAAACCTATGACTTTTGGTTACGGGTCGTCTATATTTTGGTTTAATGGGAGATGTCACTCCTTTTGTGACTTCAGCAGTTATGACGTCATAAAGGATCTTCAACTTGGTTTAGTGGATGATATCATCCCTTTCTGACATTATAAAGAATTTTATACACACACACACACATATTTATATAATATATAAATATATATATATATATCATAATACAAAATGAAACAAAATCAGGTGCCATTCAAATTTTATTATAATTCAAAGTTCAAGCAAAGTATCTAAACGTCCTTAACTCATGAGTTTTCAAAGATAATTCTTCTCCTCAGAGGACCATTACCGCAGTGATATTACTGCAGCTAATAAAATTACACTTTGAAAATACACAAAAATATATACACAAATACATAAAATTATATAGCATCAAATATATCAACCCAAAAACATACTTTTTTGTTAAATCTATATAATGCATCCAAGTCAAACAATTCAAAAACATATTGAGGAAAGATATCCAGGAGGTTGACTGAAGATTGATCCATGTAATGAGTGACAGTCCAAAAAACAGAAAAATTGAAAAGTTTGAAAAAGTTATCCAGTCGTGAGATGCGTCCACAATCGAAGCAGTGCAAAAATGCATCCAATGTTTATGTTAATTATTACAATGATAAATAAACAAAATCAAATGAAAAGTTCAGTAAACTCACTATGTGTAGAAATCATACTGTTCAAAATTTAGGGTCCAATGATTTGATCGGAGCAGTACAAATCAAAATTCTCTGGTTACATGGAAAATCCGTTAAATCCGATTTGAATAAAATTAGAATTGAATTGAGCCGACAATCACAATCATGTTTATATATATATATATATATATTAATCCATGGACACATGTATATCAATGAAAAATACCCCCTACAAAGTTAAGGGCGACTAAAAATGCAATCTTCTGCATTACTCTTTACCACTTAGGAAGTGAAAAACAGAAAGAAAGGAAAGAAAGTTGAACAATACTATCACCAATAAAAAACAATTACAAAAATACATAACTTACATATATATATATATATATATATATATATATATATATATATATATATGAATTACAATATGGATGCCTGTCCAAGGTGGTGATTTCAGAGACGCTTTTCATGGAAGCGCATCTGACGTGAGTTTGTTTTGATTTTCGAACTTTCATTTTTTTGTCACATCACAATGTACAATTTTTCAAATTGAGAACTTTTTCGTCTTTCTGATGAATTCAGAGAAGAAAGATCCGATATTGACATACAAATGTTGGTTGGTTCACTGCTGAACGAAACGAAACCGTAAAATTGTATCATACGGGTATATTTTGAAAAGATATTGTGTAAGATAAATAAAATCTTAGAGTTTAGAATGTAACAAAATCTTGTTTATTTATATATGCTCTGTTGACAATCAGAGCTTTCAATTGGAAGAGGTTGGTATACATAAATAGAAGGTATATGCTAAAACATATTTTCGCACTAGGTAGACATTCAGTCTAGAGAGACTATGGATACCCCTATAAGGGCTGGCTGCACGTGTAATTATGAAGCAAGGGTTGCGCAATCCCTAACAACACCTCTCCTGAGTCGGCACTGCTTGATTCCAATGGCAAGCAGTTTAAGACGACTGGAAACAATGCCGAGATAAACAGAGAGCACATACAGCACCTGGTAGTCCCAAATGGTCACCCATTTAATACTGGCCAGGCTCAACGTCGCTTAACTTCGGTGATCTAACGGGAACCGGTGTGTCAACGTGATTTGTACCGTAATTTTCGCACTACTATATATATATATATATATATATATATATAAATAAATAAATGCGAAAGTTTTCATCTATCACAGCTATATTACCATAAAAATGGGTTACTCTAATTTAAATCAATAATACATAATAGTGGTGACGGTGATTCAGTGGTGAAAACCTGGGCGTGCCATGTTCGAATCCAGTTTGTTCCACCGAAACACTTTCATCAAACCCACACCTGACCTTGTGTCTCACCTCCTAGCGATGAGATAAATAAAAATAATAATTTATCTTTTGACATACTGTATAAATAACAAGCAAAGGCTCAAACACAATCATTTGTTCACCTAATTTGCATAACTATTTTTTTTTCAACAGCTTATAATAAATTCATGCTTGGTGTTATTTGATTAAAAATAAAAAGAATTTCGGCTGCTAGGCATGTCTGCGATAAATATTTAATATACCCCCCTTTTCTTAAAATACACAACACGAAAAATAGAATCTTCTGTGTTTATTAAAACGTATTGTAAAAAAAAAAAAAAAAAAAGAGACGCATTATTTTATTTTATTATGTATTATGCATTCTGCTTTCGTGGGGAGGCAAGTAAATAGTGACACGAAAACATTTTAGAACGAAAATTCTGCAATGTTTCGTTTGATTATTAAAAAAAGTTTTGTAAATGAAAAAACGCATCCTACATTAAAAATAAATATTTCTTAAAATAAATATTTTCCTGTATTAAAAAGCAAGATTTTGATAAAAAACAAACAAAACACAGCGTTATTATTCGTTTGTTTACAAAAAAACGGTAAGGTCAATCGGTGTAAACCAAATTTTGTCTCTTTTCATCGTTCCAATTTCCGGGGTCCTGATTCTTTATATGGTCCAAATATTTAATACCCCCCCCAAAAAAATATTATAAATATTAATATTTAAAAAAATAAAAAATGTATATAATATATTTATTAGATTTATAATAATTTAAATATAAATCAAACAATCATATGAAATCATTTTAAAGCGAGAATTTCAGACGCTTCAATGGTTTGTCTGTTTATTAAAAAGTTTTGTAAATAAAAGAAAAAACGCACATACCTTAAAAAAATAAATATTTAATAAAAAAGTAAATATTTAATATACTCCCCTCTTCCCTTAGAAAACCAAACAAATGAGGATTATTATAGGTTTGTTTAATATTTACAGATGCCGCGTGAGTGTGCGAAGGTCAACCGGAAGAATCCTGTGAAGACCCAAATGTGTTCCTATCGTCTTGGAATTTTTCTGGTGCCCTTAAAACCTAATTGGTCCTAATTGCCTACAATAGAAACTCATGGGATCTGAAATTTTCACAAAGGACTTCCTCCCCTTTGCATAAAAGTAAATATAGCCCATATTTGGACCTCTTACACCTCGCAGCTGTGTTCCAAAATTCATGATGATCGGTTAATTCAGAGTGAATTCTGTCCATATAAATATGTAAACATATACACATACCTAACTTTATATGAAGAAGATTATATATATATATATATATATATATATATATATATATATATATATATATATAGATTAGAAATTAGAATATCCCAACACATACCACGTGATATTCGTTTACACAAGGTTTCGAGATCATCCGGGAACTTCCAGGCAAAGGAATCAGCCATCGGTAATCACCTGGTTAGTACATATAGTTGTTCTGACAAGTATTCCGATGGGTGGTTTTCTGTTTTACACAGTGCCAGGTCGAACTACCATCTCAATATTATTGAGGCGTTAGTTATTAACACTTCTCGACCTAGCCTGTGTAGACAAAAGATTTTGAAGCATCAGTTAGAGATCTTTAATGATTCAAAGCCACCATAACGTTGAGAGATTTTCTCCAACTGTAACAAATTTTTTCCCCTCATATCTCATTCGATTTTCTTAGTTTTTAATTTAGCATTCTGACGTTTCCTCTTAGAGGGTCAGACGATAAGGCCGTAAGGAAAATTTTAGCAATTTTCTTTTTTTTTTCCATCCGCCCGTTTCATTGATTAATAATTAAAAAATGTTTCCTCTGAAATTTATCCTACAATATATATATATATATATAGCACTAGATAAAGTGAAAGAATAAAATAAGGTGCGACTCAAATTTTATTAGTATTCAATGTTCAAGCAAAGTACTTTAAAGTCCTTAACTCATCCGCAATGACTATATATATATATATATATATATATATATTACTGTATGAAGAGTTCAATGTTTCAAATAATGAGAATTCCAAGTCATAAAAGTCAAATTGTGCAAAAAAAGAAACAAAATTGCACTTACTATTGCATGTAGTGTGCCATATACTGTGAATACATCTGCTGCATCCAAGCGTATTGTTCCGGACTGTAGAGAAACCCAGCCTGGGGCATTGGCATTGCACCCATTTGGGACATCATGTACGGCATCTGTTGTTGGAACATTGGATTCAACAGGCTTTAAAAGAGAAAGAGAGAAAAAAGAAGAGAAAATATTAACAATAAAAAGGTGAAAGAAAGGAAGAAAAACAAGTTCTAGTTTTGTACAACTTACTCAGCTATCACCCAAGAAAGGGTTCAGCCTGTTCCTTCCTTGACACCACCTCGAATGAGTGTGCATGGTTTTAGAAATCTGACCTGGCGACCTCCAAACACTCATGATTCCACAGTCAAAGACTGTAGATCCGAGAGCTCGAGATTGCTTCAAACGGTTAACCACATTTCCATCTGCCACTTTCAACAGTGTTGAAGTGAACTTGCTGCCACGGAGTGGATCGAAAATTCGCCAGCAGAACATTAAAAAAATTATATTTACAATAAAAATTTTTTTTAAAATAAAGAAAAAAGAGGACGAAAAACCCCACCTTTGATTGTGAAAGCCTTCAAAATTATGACTCCTGTGTCGTAGTTCGGTTTCGGGGACAGAAGCAGGTTGTGCGGATGCATTATCTGAAGGAGTTGCTTCCTGAGGCTAAGAAACAAATTGAAAAAATAAAAAAATAAATAAATAAAAGATAAAATTTAATTCAATCATAAATTCCATAGATTTAGAAAAGAACATTTTTTTAGTATCGACTCGAGTAGTTTTGTCGCATACCATCTCACTTGGGTGGGGGTATTAATATCACGATGATGACGCTTTGAAAACTTATAGAGATGAAGGGGTCAAGACGTACTTGACCAGTTTGTTAGATATGCTCTATGCGGGATTCTTATTCTCTGTTTAACATGTCTTTTTCCGCACCAGATGTAGCTTGCACATTGTCCACGGCAGCATGAAGTGACTTTCTGCATGAAATTTTATCATTCATGCTCGTTTCAATGTGCCATTGCTTGAAGTCATCCTCGACCAAGTCGTTCTAAGTTTTCCTCAGCCTGATTTTTTCTCGCTTACCCTCAATTGAGATGTGTGTACATCTGTTTATCCAACTAGAGCTTCATTCAAAATGTTCATACAACCATAGGTGGTTACAGCGCAGAGCCGACTCCAGTCTGGGTATGTTCAGCTTTAATAGCATGAAGTCAGAATTGTCATCAAAATATACACCACAAATCCACCAATCCATAGCTCTGTCATTCTCCTGCATCTTCAGAAAGACTGTGTTAGTGAGAGCCCAGCATTCACTCGCACATAACATGACGGAAATAGCTGTTGTACACTCAACTAGAGTTGGGCGGTTTTGAAATTTTGGTTTCGGTATCGGTTTCGGTTTTTTTCCCTTAAAACCTCGGTTTACGGTTCGGTTTTTCGGTTTTTTGAAAAAAAAATTTTTACTATGGAAGCTATTCATTCTCTTGTGTGATGATTAGTTATTATTCAACGTTTAGTTGAATTATCCCACTGTTTCGATAATTTTGTGACTGAATCATTCTCCATATGAATCATAAGTTTTAAGGTGTTGACTGTTGTAATCAAAGTTCTGATACCTTTTCAACAGTTAACACGTTAAAACATAGATCTATTTTAACTTTGGTAAATTTATTCAGTTTTTAACTTGCAAAAAAAGGGCCGACAACAACAAAAATTTAAAATTTGTTATATAAAAGGAATAACAAGTCATTTTTTTTAAGGCAAATACTTATTGTAAAGCTTAAAACTTAAAAAATTTGAAATAAGCTAAAATATTTTTATCTTAACTGACGGAACATCTTATAATTGTTCCCCTACAGTTCTGCTGCCGACTAGTCCCATCTGTATGGAGTGTGACACTTGGTGACTGCAGGATCATCTTTGCAGCATGAAGCTTAGTGATGAAATGAGATTCATCACTGATATTTGCTGATGTGGATATTGAGGGAAGATCATCCAGCTTTTCTTCAAAAAATGTCAATTACTTGTGAACATTTTGATGCAGAAATACCTGCTACCTGCAGGCCTATAATGGTCATCCTAACATTATCATTAAAGCGGTTGCACCAACTGTCCCTAGTTGCTCTAACCTCCTTTTTGTTTTTTTCTAATATCTGCTGAATAGCTTCATCTCTGGAAGTCTTCTCGTTCCTCAACTTCTTACACTTCCTTTTCAAAAGACTTCTTGTTTTCTGAAGTGATACCTTTTCAGCTTTCAGCTTTACCTGAATCTCTTTCAAGGAGTTGACTTGTTTTTTAAGCTCATTATTTTCACTCAGTCTCTTCTTGTTCATTTGTTTCAACATATAAATTAGTTTATACAATTTACTCTTTTTCTGCCTGTCAATGGATTGTTTGGAGACTTCCATGCGCAATCTGGCAATCACGTTCTTAACATGAACATTCTGATTTAGCAGAGATGGTTTTTGTTTAGAAACAGTTTCATATTTTGCTGTTAATAATCGAAATGCAGTTCTCATATCGGACAGCTTATTCTGATATTTTTTGACCGATTCTTCCAGTGCCTTAATTTTTGAAGCAGGTGGGTGTTCAATAGTGGCTGAATCATTGGATTCGTCTGGAGATTTGACCTGGGAAGATAGGGTAACTCGCTCATGGAAAGGTGAAGTCAAAAACTGCTGCAGTTCCTGAGGTCTTTGTGTCTTGTTTTTTCGTTTTATCCGATTCTCTATTACCAGTTTTTTTAATGTTGAGGACAGATGCTTTTCATCGTAATTGGACGACAGAAGTTGATTTATCCACATGACCATCATACTGAACTTGAGATTCTTCTGTGTTAAGTAATTCTGAAGCCGAAGAATATCTTCATTAGTCAACTCATTTGATCCTTTGGCAGCTAAAGAATCTAAATTTAAAAAATAATAATTTACCAAAGTTAATAACAATATTGTTAATGATACGCGCTCGGTAAATTCTTTTTACGAACATGTGCTAATAAAATATCCATTTCTCTAATTTTTTTTTTGGGGGGGGGGGGAATCATTTACTACACTCAACAGAATGAAAAAAAGAGTGAAAAAACAAATGTGTAACAAATAAATGTTAGCAAAGGCAAGTTATTCATCTACCTACATGGATAAGTTTATTTGTATTTTAACTGATTTTAAAGGGTTGTTTTTGGTTCAAAACAAGCTGTGTCAATAGAATAAATGTCACAAAAACATAATTTATCGAATAATGATACCGTTAATGATACGCGTCGTATTATTTCTGCAATGTTATTATTTAATTCAAGAACATACTTTATATTGATTTTATCAAAACGTGTTAAAATACGCTGAATAAATCCCGCCGTGTGCCGGTAAATAGGGATATATTACACGAAACCGCTTGATGGTGACAACTGTTAATGTTATGAAGAAGTGATTATTCGGCACTTCTTCAGTTTAGGTGTGAATCAGAAATCAATTTTGAAGAGTTACATTCCAGATAGCGGTTTTTAAAACTCATTAAAATACGCTAAATAAATACTGGCGGTGTCTCTAAATTTGAATGAGTTTTATTTTGTGTATACGTCGGCCGTGTCTCTAATGAATAACATTACAGACATGACCGCCGTGTCTGCAGCTTCTTCGTTTTAATAAACAGCTGTTATTATTATTATTATTAAAAAATATCTTTCATTTCCTGCTATTTAATTTAAAAGCGCTTAAAAATATTTAAATACCACCCGTTTTTAACTCGGAAGTTATTTTCGTTTTATTAATTATATTTACGCACATGTGATAAAAAAAATACCACCCGTTTTAAATTGACGCACAAAGTTCAACTAACAAATATATTCTTCAATTTATCATTTTAAACAAACAATAAAAGACTTCATGCAACTTTTAAATAAACAAAAAAACAAAAAAATTAAAGTCGCCTAAGATCTTTGAAATATCCATCAGCAGCAATTGTTTTGTTGACGTTTTCGAATTTTTGATGCGCGGCGGTTATAGATCATTGAAGATTTTGTCATTTGCGCGGACCTACCTTCAGTTTTATACGTTGCGCGTCCTGAGTTATGGGTGTATTAATATGACACCAACAGATTATTAAAGACGGTATATTTCTCTACAAAGGTGTACATTTTTGACATTTTTTTACATTGAATTTCTTTGTGATTTTATACACTAAAGTTTTTTAACTTGGATTTCTTTTATAAAATTCGACATAAAACCCTATGTTACGCCCACCAAATTAAAGAGCGTCCTTTTTTCTTTTAGATGGGACTATTTTTATATGCATAGTAACATGCGCGAGCGCGCGCAACAAATTTGAAAAAGACATCGATTTTTTTCAAAAAAAAAGAAAAAGCGTCCATCACTGAAAATAGTGACCTAATTTAAAATTGTCTGGAAAAAAAAATATTAATGAGACAAGAAAAAGAATTATATCTTTATAAAGAGAAAAGATTAAATTTTGTTTACATCCAAATTTTATCAAAATAATCCAAAAAATTAACGAGATACCGCAAGTTGAAATTGTATGGAATTTCACTTTTTTTTTTACATATTTCGCTAGCAAATCAGCCTGGTTTGGGATACCTATTATCATATATTTGTTCAATCTGTCCTCTTACTAATATAACATTTTTTGGTAATATTCAATTTTATTCAAATCGGAAAATCTTTTCAACCGTGTTTCCTTGTATATGGTGGCTTACTGTAGTAAAAACACAATACCGAACGGTTACGGTTAAAAAAAAAAAAACCGATTCGGTATTCGGTATGGAGACGAAACCGAAAAACCGCGGTTTTTCGGTAAAACCGCCCATCTCTACACTCAACCGACATTGGTAGTGATAAAAAAAAAAGTTTTTTTTTAAGCTAAGATTTTTGTATAAAACAAAACAAAAAAAAAACTTAGTGTGGGGACCAGTTTACAATTTGTTACAGAAACTTTAATTCTGACTCAATTGATTTTCTCATGGGACCTACTACATGATAAACCTAAGAGAATCGTTTAAATTCAGAAGAAATTTGGAATAAGATTACTTACCAAATCCCTTGATTCGGTTGTTTGATGTGTCGACTTGGTTGAATAGTCTGTGAATTGGGAGCACACAAGATGGACTGTATGCTGACTACCTTGATCGTACTGAAACAAACAAAAACACATTCTCATTCAATCTAGAACAAAAATTTAGGAAATTAACTTCATTAATTACTAGCAGGGCTACCCTGCGTTGCCCGGGACAAAAGTGTAACATAATTGTATTATAACTTTTATCTCTCTCCCTCATTCCTCCTCCCCACCTGCTCTTTCTTCTCCGCCCAGCCCATTCCTCTCTGGACATACACACACACACTTTTATAGATTAGTCAAGGGATTAGTCAGTGTAAGAGAAAATAACTCATTAGGAAAAATCAAAGTTATTTCCCTTTAGTCATTAGGAAAAAGATGAAAAACCAGCCCCCTCTAACAAAATTGTGGCCAGTTTACTCTCAAAGAATAAATATTTTTCTGAATTTGAGATGTTATTCATTCTGGGCAACGCTGATCAAGAATATACCAACTTTCTGAGTGTTTCTTTGGTAGTTTTTGACTTTTAGCTGGACATACACACACACACAAACACACTTCCCTTTATATAATAGACTAGCATGGTTACCCAGTGTTGCCCGGGACCATAAATAACAAAATAGAAGAGATTAAAAAGTGTGTGTAACATCTTTATATTAAAACTTCTATCTCTCTACCGCTCTATCTTTCCCCTCTCCTATTATTTCCCTCCCTCTCCCCAACCCTCTCTTTCCCCTCCACTTAGCTCATTCCTCTCTTTTGTTCTAATGTGTTAAAAATAATGATAATGTAATTCATTTCTCGCAGTTATCTGTTTTAAATGTAATACTGTAATCTTACATTTATTGCTCTTGAACAACGCTGAGTTGAACAGAAACTTTTGACTTACACAAATATGTTACTGTAATTATGGGTGGGACGTAATGGGTGAAAATTTCAGATTTATGCGAGTAGTATTTTCTTGTGTTCATTTATACATAAATAACACTAAACAATCAAACATTTTGAAAATTTTGCAAAATTCAGAAGGTGCAGGCCAAAAATAGCTGTTAGGGCTCCACGGGACTCAAAATCGGCTATTTTTGGCCAGCACCTTCTGAATTTTGCAAAATTTTCAAAATGTTTGATTTTTTAGTATTTTTATGTATTTATGTTATTTATGTATGCATGTATTTATGAACACAAAAAAATACTACTCGCATAAATCTGAAATTTTCACCTATTACGTCCCACCCCTACTGTAATTTTAGTAAGGAAACCTTCAAAGCACTGCCAAAAGTACAATTAAAATCAAAGTATGAATAGAAGTGATCTTGATAATGACAATATTTTTGCTTTAGGATAAGGCCGAATATAACTAAAGTTTTGTACCACCTCCACCTACTAAATACACTATTGCAATGGCCGTAAAGAGAGAGCTTCACAGCACTGTAAGAATACAGTTAAAATCAAAGTATAAATAGAATTAATGTTGATAAAGACAATTTTATTGCCACCAGAAAACACACCCGCTCTATCTATTGTATTGAGCACTTTTTCCATAAGATATACCACTTAACAGTAGTAATACCATATTATTTTTTCATAACTCCCGGACAACGCCAATACTTTTTCTTGTATATAACAGCATAAAAAAATGATAAAGTTCTTTATCTCAGACAACACTGTGTTTAAACACACCTGCTCAATCTATTGTATTGAGAACATTTGCCATAAGATATACCACTTAACAGTAGTAATACTACATTATTATTCTTATGACTCCCGGACAATGCAAAGCCTGAAAATAATTTCTAGTGATATTAAAATGGTGATTATGTGAAACTTGACATAAAATAGAAGGTTATCGTGGGTCCTGCTGACATCTGAGCTTCAAATTTTACATAAATTTCAATTTGATGAACAAATTATTTTAGTAAGAAAACTATATTTTTGTGAAATCCGTACATATATAAACTAAAAATGAAGATCATGTTGAAACTATAAAATAACTTCAAAAAGATTAAAAATAAAATATTAAAAAAAAACTTTCATTAAATTACATTTTTGGAAAAAATGCAACTTTAGTTCACACTACACGCGTTTAACTTTTGTCCTTTTTTGTTAAACTTCTTTAGCTAGTATATTTCTGATAGTTTTTGTTGCTTCATCATTTTCTTTTTCATCTTTTGTGCTAGTTGGTGAATTGTTATTTTAGTTGACTCTAGTGAGGTCTCTTTCATCTTCAAGTCTTCCGCTTTCTTTTTTCTTACAATTTGAAGACTGACTATATTTCCAACACTTTCATCACTGATTAATAAAATAATAACAAACTTTATTTCACACATGTATAACAAAGTGTGAAAGACAATGAAAATTGAAAGCAAAACAAAAAAACAAAAAATTGAAGTATTTTAAAAATTTAATTTCATTTAATTTCTAAGAGAGAAACACCACCACCATCAACCGACCTAAGAAAAATTTATTTTCATTTTTAATAATAATATTTTTTTAACCTGAAGAAGGTGATAAATTGCCTTAAATTCTTAAATTATTTCTGTAAAATAAAAACCTAATTTTTTCTAATTTTAGCTAAAACAAGCAAATCCCCTCCAAAAAGAATAAGCAAATTCCCTGATTTTCCCTAAAAACAAACTAAAAAAACTAGCAAATTCCCTTAAAACGAAATGAATTTCCTGATTTCCTCTAAAAACAAGCAAATTTCCTAATCTTTCTAAAAAACTAGTTCCTTGATTTTCCCCTGCAGGGAATCAATTTGTTCCTCTTTCATTGTTCCCTCATGTATACGACATTTGAAAATATGAAAATCCTTTGTCATCAGATTTGATATTTTACTAAAGGTTCAGAAAAAAAAATATATATCCCAAATCTTTAACATTGATTAAACAAACATTTTCTGCTTATTTCAATTAATCAGTTGTCATTTTACTGAATAAAAATGAAACTTTCAAAAACAAAATGAAACTTTATATCATCAAATGTTTTGTTATTTCATCGTTGTTTTGCCGTCTCAAGTTCCTACAAAATGTTGGCAATACCTAGATTAAAAGCAATACTTATTTGAGTAAGTTTTCAAACACAAATCTCTGTGCACCTTGAGGGAGTTAAAAACTATAAATTTATTTCCATTAATGTCATTTTACTTACACCCCCATCTACAAAATCAGTGTCGAGTTACGTCTTTCAGCTCCAGCCCAAAAATTGAATATTTTAAAATATAAAAAAAAAGTATGGTGTTGTTGGCTGGGCATAAAAGGACTGCTAGTATATATATATATATATATATACAGGGTGGGCAAAAATAAAGGTCCTATTTTTTAAAATTCATAACTTTTTTATTTATTGATTTTTTTTTTTTTTTTTTTAGAATAAGTAAAGGACCCCTTCTGAAGCAAGCATGAGCCGTATTAGCCCTAAGGAACGTACCCTCATTTAGAAAACATTATTTTTGCTTAAAAAACTCAAAACAGTGTAAAAAACAATACTTTAGTTTTTGTAAGTTTTAAGAAGTGTTTTTCGGCTAAAATTTGTTTTGTTTATTTCAAAAAATCTCGGAAGGGTCAGTCTACACACACATAAAGTTTGGTGAGTTTAACTTTTATTTTGTGGAAGTTATTCAAATTCAAGTTATTCAAATTTAAAGATAGGACCCTTATTTTGGCCCACCCTGTATATATATATATATATATATATATATATATAAAGCAAAAAAGTTGTCTTGTTTTTATCATTTTAATTTAGTTTATCTAAAGAGATCTAGGGGCCCCTCTTGAGGCTAACACTCGATTTCCCTATGAGTAAAATTTATATCCAAGGGCTCTCTTAAGGATAGATGTTGTTCCTTTTAGGGCTGCTATCTGTACTTCCCTACAGTTTGGTCTTCCCGGGATTGTTTCTAAGTATTTTCTTAGATTTTTTTTCACTAGATCAGTTGCCCCCACTACAACCAGTATGATGTTTATTTCATCGAGGGACCATGTTATTTTTAAAATCATTTTTGAGGTCTTGGTATTTTGTTATTTTTTTCCCCCGTTCGGCTCTATTGAGGCCATAGTCATTTGGGACGGATGTGTGTACATGCACACGCCTGTCCATATATCAGTTGTCAAATGGCCAAACAAAGCTAATGGCATATTTAGAATCAGCAGGTTCATGTTGATATTTTAGTCTAGTTTTCAAATGATTAAAATAGAGGGTTGTTTTTTTTTGGGGGGGGGGGGGGGGTAATTTTTATAATCTCTGTATTAAAAAAACTAACAGACAAAACCTGTTGTGTCTTTCTTGCCTTTAAGTAACTTTGGTAAATACACACATGAATTTTTTTTTTTTATTTACAATTAATCAAATATTTATTAAAATCAAAAATAAAATAAGAGAAAAAGAAAACAATTTTTTAAAAATCCTATTAAATAAAAATGTGAATATGAGTAGATGTTTATTAATTTTTCTCTAAGTTCTCCATCTGGCAATATGTCTCCACCCGGGCAACACCAGATAAATAAAACTAGTAGTAATGTATAAGGAAGGGTTAAGTAACTTTGTTTAACAGGATATTAACCTTTACGATCATTTAATACTGAGAACTATTTTTCTAAGCAAATGTATTTTATTTTTTGTAAACGAATTGTTAGAGGAACAGCAGTTGTACTATTTAACCCATAAATTAGTGGAATGAGGGGTTCATACCTTTCTCAAATTTTATTCAACTTATTTGATACCCTGGCAATGCTGGATAGATCTGCTAGTTTATTTGACATTTTTTTTTTATTACTTTTAATTAAAATGAATGATTATTAATAAAAATAAAATCTGTCATTTTTGATTTACAGGTTTAAAATATTTTATACTAATAATGTCCTTTCTATATAAAATCTTAAAAGATATTCAAAATGAAACTAGTCGTATTTATTTTATGATAACATCTAGAGATAAGACGACGACATATCCAATTTGATAGTGACATAGATAAGAATGGAAACTTCCTATAAAAAATGACAGAATCAGAAAAAAAAATAAAGCCTTTTTTAATTTGTTCTAACTGGTTTGATTTATAGGGATAAAAAAAACAATGGATTATTATTTGTAAACAAAGTCTTCTTTTTTTTCTTTTTTAGAATCCACCTTTCAGAATGTCTGCCGATTATCTGCAGTCCCAACTCGCTCTATTTATAGCGTCTCATTTCTAAGAGACACGTCCTCGTCTGCATGGCATTCACTCATTGGCTGAAGTTGTTATGTAATCGGTTTCTGTTCGGTTGAAGTTAAATACGTTAAAAGTTTCTTCCTTACAAAATTAAAGTCTTTTTTTTTTTTTTCAAAATTAAATCAAGAAAATAAATTTTTTTTCCCCGTGTCTGTTGATTTATTGTAAAGTCAGATGAGGCAGGGATTAATACCCCCCCCCCCGGTCATTCTCACAGAAATATCCAAAGGAAATCAGATTTTATCCTCAATTCTCACTGATCGAAACAAAATCGTGATGTTTTGGAAATTTTGAGATGAGGATTGATAATTTGTATTATTCAGATGACTAGCATCATCTGGGTTGTTATTTTCACAATGTTTCGACTGATGTAACCTCCGGCCTTCTTCAGGATTAGGTTTAAAACTCTCAAAATTCATACTAGAATTGTCCACATGGACCCGTGATTCAACAGATAAAGCTGTTGATTAACAGTCAATTCTAAGTGACAGTCTTCTGGAGGTTGAAGGTTCAATCCTTATGACAGGTGTTAATAACTACGAATAACATAATCAACACTTTTACACAATCATGGCTGACGGAACAATCTAGCCCAAGGATTAAAGGTTAAATTCAAAATTCTGTTTGGTTCCCGAGTTCGACATGAAGATTCTCAAGCTTGAAAAGATGCACATGAAGAAAGTTGGAAATTACATCGGCCGAAACGTTGTGAAAATAACAACCAAGATTGAGAATAGAATTTTTTTATTGTCATGGGTGATAAGCACTGCTTTCATATATATATATATATATATATATATATATATATATATATATATATATGTAAAATAAAAATGGAATAAAGGATAAGCAAATCAACAACTAGCAAAAATATAAACTCAAAAACACATATTGAATAATTCTACCAAAATATTTCAATTGTTAGGACAATCATCATCAGTTGGCAGCAGAACTTTAATTAACAGAAAAGTTTCAAATTTGTACAAAGAACGCAATTTATATTTTTGCTAGTTGTTGATTTGCTTATCCTTTATTCCATTTTTATTTTACATTTTGTCTGAAACCTTGTTTCTTTTATTCCTCATATATATATATATATATATAATATATATATATATATATATATATATATATATAGTCATCCACAGACTGTTTTGCTACATTACATCTCTTCAGTGTGGCTAGACAGACACCTGCTTCAAGTTGGGGGTTGAAGCTAGGATAATCTAGTTGACAGTAGGTAATCCGGTACTTTTACCGAATTTGAACTGAACTGTTTTTTAACACCAACCTAACTCTAAAGTAAATTTTAGGTTTAGTTCAGCAAAATTCAGTTTAGTTTGGTTCAAATTCTGTAGAAGCACTGGCAATTGTACTCACTCAATCATTCGGTAGGTGCAGTTAGCAAGTGACATTCCAATGCTTATATAAACATTGACAATTACCAGACGGTGCTCAATTTGTGTTTTACAAAAAGCTGTGCATTATCGCCAATGGTGGTTGCTGATATCCCAAGAAGGGACGAGAAGGGGGGGGGAGGCTTATATAATCAGACAGACAGTTTTGCTATATCATAGCTGCTTCAAGCCAGGAACCTATGTCCATCTAGTTGACAGTCAGCGATTCTAACCACTCAGGTGCCTATATATATATAATATTCATAAATATTAAATTATATTTACCTACAGACGACGTCGTTTCGAGCTTATGCTCTCATCAGTATATAAATATATATATATATATATATATAGACAATAATATTTTCTTTTTTTTAATAAATATTAAATATTTAAATACCTAGAGACATCGATGTTTCATGCTAACGCAATCTTCAGTCTAGGAACTAATTCCCGACGGTCGGTGGGCGCGAACCTCGAACACAAATCGCCACTGATTCGTAGTCGGTGATCTTAACCAAAGGGCCAGCGTCAATTAGTTAGTGAATATAGAGTAACTTTAACTGTAAATAGCGACACGTGGCCGCCATTTACCAGACAGCTTAGAGTGATCTTACGAAACGGTGTTCGGATCTCGCATATAGCTATTAGTACTGCTTGTTATTAAAGCTACTCGAAAGTGCCCAGCCCTTGTGGGAAGGGGGGCTGATAAACAATAATATTTTCTTTTTTTTAATAAATATTAAATATTTAAATACCTAGAGACATCGATGTTTCATGCTAACGCAATCTTCAGTCTAGGAACTAATTCCCAACGGTCGGTGGGCGCGAATATATATACCTTGCTAGGTAGCGAAACATGTGTAGGAACAATAACTTTACAAAATAATAAATAATAAACTAAAAAATTTTTTGTTGTAATAAATCCTCTATGGAAAAAACTATCTTGGTAAACTCTTCATTCTATATATATTGGAAAGTTCACTTGGAAGCGTTGATGAAATGGCGATAATAAGGAGAATATTTTTTTTAAATATTTAGAAAAACCTGGACAACACAGTTTTTTATGTTTTTTAAAATAAATTATTTATTTACTTTAAAAACTTGAGTACTTTCGGTGATATACACCCTTGTCAGAAGTATAAGCATATTTTTTTCTTCTCTTCTTTCGTTTAATCCTTCTTGATTGAGACATATTTATCGCAGTCACGTTGAAATTCGTCTTGATGTTAGCGACGATTAATGTTGATATGCCAGTGTGTGTAGCATGCGGTTATGTGAATAGGGTAGAATGAAAAGTTCACACTTGGAAGTGTTGATGAAATGACGATAATAATGAGAATATTTTGAAAACCTGGACAACGCATTCTCCTTACATATATATATATATTATATATATATGCAAACATTAGTAAAAATAACAGAATTCGTCTGTTTAATTATACCTTTTTTTATTTTTTCAATTTATCTGATGGTCTTTTTTGTATTAAAATCAAAAAGATTAATAAATGTCATACAGGTGTCAAAAGCAAATGAACAAAAAGGCTGGAGAAAGAGAATTTTTAAAAAGACGGTGGAGAAACGCGCAGAGAATGTTTTTCGCATTGTTCCAGGAAAGTCGTTGATGATTTAAATTCAGTGACGCTGGAGTGGCATCACAGAATAAAATCGCATTACGTTAAGCATTTTAAAATGTTGCCACTGGTTTCGTACGTGATGTTATTTTCAAACGGTTTAAAACACGAAAAGAAATATGCAGGTAGGTAGAAAAGTAACTTTTCTTTTGTTTGGTAGCAGTTATTTGCTCAATATTTGTTTTTTCGTCCCGGATGAATAACCTAAAATTAATAACATCACATATGAAACCAGTGGCAACATTTTAAAATGCTTGACCTAATGCGATTTTATTCTGTGATGCACACTGAATTTATCGTCAACGACTTTTAAATGAGAAAATACTGCATATATATATATATATATTCATCCACATACAGACTGTTTAGCTGTATTACAGCTCATCAGTGCACTAACTGGTCTAGCCAGGATTGAAACTCGGCCATCGAGCTGACGGTCGGTGACCCCACCCCTGCGCTATCATACGACACTGACTGAATGTAAGTAATATCTCAATGTAAACATTGCAAGTGCCGGGAGCTCGAATTAGTTTTACCTAATGAGCTATGCCTTAAAGCTAATGGCAGTTGGCGATATTCTTACAAATAAGCTCTACCCAGGGAGGGAGCTTCTTATAGTCATCCACATACAGACTGTTTCGCTGTATCACAGCTCATCACTGCGGCTAGACCAGTTAGTGCTTCAAGCCGGGATTGAAACTGAAAAGAAATATATATATATATATATATATATATATATATATATATATATATATATATATATATATATATATCTCAATATATATATATATATATATATATATATATTGAGAGAGTACCCGTTCCAGGACAGGTAAAATTCCAAGAAGAGAACGGTTTTGCATCATTTTTTTGTCACCTTATGAAGATTAATATCAAGATGTAATGCTACTAAACCTCATGTCTAGAATCCTTATTCCAATTCTGATCAAAATTCGATACATTTTAGTTATTGACAATTTTACACGTCGTATCCAGGTGTGTATATCATTGAACGGCGAGAAAACAAAGACTGTTTATTTGTACCAAATATGGTTGGATGCCGCCGGGTAGCCCTGCTAGTGTTTATCTACGAGTTTAACGAATATCTTACATATATTATTTGTTACATTCTTAGTAAACAGTGGGTTGAACTATAGCAATTTTAAATCTACTGTATTTTAACGCCGTTTTATATTGTTGAATATTGACGTTTTAGATGAGTTATTCTTTTACAGTTTTTGTTGTACTAATAAGTCACCACTTACCAAGGCCAAAAGACACTGGAGGATAAGGATTAATGAGAGTGTCAGTTGGATCATGACCAATATTATGAGAAGATTGGAAACGATGGGTTGAATAGGCAGAATTTGATTACTTAAGAGGATAGCTCGACAAGTATTTGTTGACATTGTACTTGAAAACAATCATGTTGTAGTCAATAGCGCGGTATAGTTAGGAAAAAAGGGGCAAAAAAAAAAAAATATTGAACAAATAACTGTTATCAAATGCAAGAAAAGTTACTTTTTTACCTACCCGTATATTTCTTTGTGTTTTAAACCGTTTGAAAACGTTTTTATTTTAATATAAGATTTCATTCAGATACGCTGTCGTTAGTTAGAATTCAAAATGGCTGTCACCGACTTTTCGGGAATCACCAAAGTCTGATTATTTATTTATTTCGTCATTTTCTCCTTTCAAGTAGGCAGAAAAGTAAATTTCATTAGGTTTGGAATAGTTATTCATTGTATATTTGTTTTTTTTACGCAAAAAGACGAAAATCCATCAATCAAACTTTGGTGATTTCTAAAAAGCTGACCATTCTGACTAACAGCAAAAATCTTATATTGAAATAAAAACTTTTTCAAACACTTTAAAATACAAAAAAAAGTTATGCAGGTAGGTAGGAAAGTAACTTTCCTTGCGTTTGGTAATGATTATTTGTTCAATATTTGTTTTTCACCTCTTTTTTTTCTTTTTAAATATACTGCATCATCGCCCGAAAAGCTAACTATTTTTCGTTGTTTTGATATCCATATCTTTGAACATTTTTATGATTACTTTCTTTATCTTATCCGTTTTTTTTGCTTATTTTGCTTTTTTTTTAGCTTTAAGTATTAATTTACTGTCATACGACAAAAAAACGACATGGGAATATATAAATATTCCCATGTCGTTTTTTTATCTAAAACTTTAGAGATATTATTATACCAAATGAATATTTATATACAGAGCGTATGGAAAGTAACTCTCTATCATTAAGTGATCGTAATTTATTACGGAAATATAATTCTTGCAAAGACATGGATGTGAGTAGTCAATGGCAAAAAGCTGAATTTCCAATCTTGAGGCGGAGGGTGGATCCCCTCTGTTTATGTGCGGGGAGGGGGGGCAGCATTAAAAACAACTTAAGAGAAAGACATTGATTGCGTATGTGTGGAGAAGGAAACAGGAAGTCATTCTTTGATGAAACAAAAGTTATCTAAATCCCTTACTCTCTCTCTCATCATGAATCTTTTGAAGTCAGCCTTCACGGCGAAATAAACATTTTCAGTTTTCAGAGAAAACTGTCATAAAACTCAAAAGTAAACTACGACAAGACAAGATGGAGAGAGGAAAATAATGAGAGAAAAAAACAGGAAAAGATAAAGTGCGCGCGAGCGAGAGAGAGAGAAATACATAAGCAAAATCCAGCCAAATAGTGACGAAAAAATAAGTAAGACTAGCGATTTGGTGGAAATCAGCTTTTTCTTATTTTAAAAAGTGGGTTTTAATAATAAAAAAACACCGGAGAACTAGTGATTTAAGCAGAAATCCACTTTTCTAGATTAAAAATAAAAAGCGGAAATCTGCTAAAAAAGCGAAGAATTCACATCTCTGCAAGAAATGAATATGATGAAAAAGCGTACAGCATAGGGTTTTATTCAGATTATGCACTAATTTGGTCACTGCTGACCTCAAGGGTATCAATATTACAGCTTTTTTGATTTTTTAAAAATTTCCTTTCTTACTCCGTATGCTTAGCATCAGGCAGTATTTCTATCGACAGAGCTTCTTTGCAAGAGCTTCCCACCTGTGGAACATATTACCACTGAACTACTTCCTTGCAGATTACAACTTCATCTTCAAATCCAATATCAACTATATGCCAACGTTTCAACACTGCTATGATAGTCTTTGGTGAGAACACATGCTGAAAACATTATGGTAGAGGTTAAACTGTTTTTCTATAACAATATTTCTCCCCCAAAAATGTTGTGGAGCTGGAGCGAATGATGTCAACGTGTAGGTCAATTTCTCGGTTCATAAAGACTTCAGTAGCTGAGTTACTGTCCGGCACATTCTGGTTTAGAGTTGTCTGGTAGCTTTTTTTAAGAATATCTGGATTATTTCCTGTATAAACCACTCTACTATTTTTTAAGTTTTAAGAGTGGTTTCTTAAAACATGCCCATAAAATGCTCCACAAATTCATTCAAATGTGGGTGGAATGGTGGTGACAAATGTGTCAGATGCCGTTTTGCTGAAAATCCAGCAACGGTAAATATACTGTAAAATAATTGGTCCAGAAAACCTGCTAAAGACTTACAGTAGTTTCATAATAGTCTTAGCAAAAGCAGTATGATTCATGGTGAATAATCCCAGCCATTAAATATAAGCCCTCAATTGGAATCAAATAATGTTGTCCAATCATAAGTCTTCCAGTCAATATGGAGGCATGACTATTGAATTTAATAGCCAGTGCTCAGCTGTGTAAGATAAAAGTCTAGAAAGTTGGTTTATAAGCAGATTGGGATGTTCCATTATGCTTAGATGGGCAAGTTCATTCTCTGGGTTATGATTGGTTACTAATCCATGAGTGGATAATCTATATTATTAAAATATTACTTCATTCAAGCAAGAATTTTCCTAGTAACTATTTGAAGTCTTTTATTCCGGTAAGTGTCAATTTAAATACAAATTCTTCCAACTGCTTGACCAATTTTTTTCCAGTAAACATAGCTGCAAGCGAAGACCTTCATACAGTTAATTCCTTAGTGTCCAAAATTGAAATTGTTTGAGAACTTTGGTTTGTGATCTCAAATTTTTCCACCCCACGCTCCGCAAAAAGAAAACAACCATAGATTTCCAACAAGGAAAATTAATGTTGGTGTTAAATATCCAGGCCGGATGTACGGAAAAGGTCATCTGACATAATTTTCATATAAAACGTTTATTTTTCCTATGAATGAAAATTTATGGGTCACCCTGTACTTTTAAAACCTATAAAAATGCCAATAATTTAATACTTTTTTTGATGAATTTCAAAATTGGAGAAGATTTTGAGGAATTCAATTTGTGTGGTTGTGATTGTAGTATAATAATCAGGATGAGTCCTGAATCAATTTAAACAAAATCTTTTAGTGCATTTTACATCCAGACAACGCCAGATCAACCTGTTTGTGTCTTATAAAGGATTTAACTCTAGAATGGTTGTCTATTTATAGTGATAATAAACAAATCCCTAAAAAGATGAAGATTTGTTTCTGGAATTGCTGCCATTGGGTTTTAATTCTAAAGAGAAAACTGTCAGAATCCAAACTCACCTGATGAAAGACATCTTTCAATTGAAGATGATCCATTAAAAGTTTCCCAGAATAAATCAATTTTTGGTGCTGTTCACTCTAAAATGGAAAAACAAAAACAAAAATTGTCAGCAGACATTTTGGTAAAAAATGAATACAAGAATAACACGAGGTCCAAGAAATGGAGGAATTGATTTAAAATGCACAGAAATATTTTCATGAAAATTTAAGATTTTTTTTTACTTATGTAAACAATCCTAAGAATTCGTTGAGATTTTAAATGAATTTTAAAAATTAATATTTAGTTTTTTTAAGTCCAGGCCTTTTGTAAACTGTACTACCATAGATTGAAGTTTATTTGTACCAAATATGGTTGGATTGCGGAAAGATAATGAATTTTATTAACAATTCCATAGCTGGCATTATTTTTGAGGGGTGGGGATCACCCTATAATAATAATAATAATATCTATAATCACATGAATGTATTTGCTTTCTTTTAAGTTTTAAAATGGTGTATCACATATGTAATTTACTTGAGGAAAAAACAAGTATGGAATTGTTCAAATTAGAAAGGCTGAGAATGGAGGATTGGCCGCAATGGATTAAATATTAAAAAATAAAAATGTTTAAATCTTGATTTAAATAACAATAAAAAAGACATTTTTTTTTTAAATAACATTTTTTTTTATTCAAATAATAAGAAATCTCGATTTAAATAACAAAAAAGAAATCTCGATTTAAATAACAAAAAAGAAATCTCAATTTAAATAACAAAAAAGAAATCTCAATTTAAATAACAAAAAAGAAATCTCAATTTAAATAACAAAAAAGAAATCTCGATTTAAATAACAAAAAAGAAATCTCGATTTAAATAACAAAAAAGAAATCTCGATTTAAATAATGAAAAAGAAAAATATATATGCCCCGTCAACCACAGAATATGTTGTTTGCTTAAATAAACCTTAAACTATCATTTTTCTTTAGACTTTGTGATCAGCAGTTTACAAAAGGTTCTCAATCAATAATCCTATTTTATTTATAAATAAATGTCATGAATTACAAATATAACTTGAACAGGTGTTAACACATATTTACAATTCATTAATTAGCAAATTTGACTTTTTAAGACTATATTATGCACGAATGGCTAAAGTAAAAAAAACAACAAAAAAAAACAGTTTTGTTTTATAATAAAAGTAATAATTTGATTAAAAATTGTCACATATACAGGATGTTTAGAAAATCGATGGCATAACTCTAAGATTATGTTCTATAAGTGTGTATATAGGTCCAGAAATGCTTGGTTTCTGAGTTACAGGCCATTGAAACAAATATTGATCAACATTCTTGATTGTAAACATCTAACATGTGCAATGTGCGTGACAGTGCACCGTTATTTCTACATATGGGATAGATAAACACTATGCCTGTGACATAATCACAGGTAAAATAAGCCTGAGCCTGGTGTTGCCACATACACCAACAAAACCATGAAAATAACGAAACCAAACAAATATAAAAGCCATGGAGCTCAGAAGCAAGATCTGAGTGTCATGATCGACAGAGGCCCTTTGATAAGCAGCATGGGGACCCGGTCGGCATCTTGCAAATGTTAACCCTTCTTATTTCAAATAACCGAATACAAGAGACCAAATACAGGTATATAAATATGGTCAGCACAAATCAAAAACCAATGCATACGTAATACGAATAAGACAATTCAATTTTAATGGATAAAAATATCTGAAATTATAAATCTATTAAAAAGGATTTCCATTAATTCAACTTTTTTTTTAATTAAATATAATTAGACAAGAAACATCGAGATTATTGAAGATATTCTTTTCTTTAAAAAGACTACTAATAGCACAGAATAATAATGTGATAATTAGTAATGGCTATGACGATGATAGCTGTCTTTGTTATGAAAGTGGGTTATATAAAAATAGGTTAGCGATTGGAATGCGGATTTGGGTTCCAATGTTGTTTTGACAGTTGTGGTTAATGAAAGTCTGTCTCTAACTAAAATAAACATCTGTGTTTGTTGCTAAGAAAGGAATGTGCAAAAATATAAACAGATTTTGATAAATATGGCGAGTTGTTTGGAAACGAACGGTGTATAAACCTGATTCCGAGAGGCGAGGAGATCCTGTGTTCCCCCCCCCCCTCCTCCATCTCCATGGAGATCTGGTAAGGAGTTTGCTGTACAGAGAGAAATAAGTGTGAGAGATATCAATAAAAGTAAGCAACGTAAAATCCTTTTTGTTTTAGAATCTTCATTTTGTTTTAACCCGCTGGAGAAAACTGCTACCCGCAATAACTAGACGATCAACTGTCGAAAGACAAAAAAATAACTGCTGATTTTTAGTTTCATGTAATGTGGCATGTTGACGAGTTACAAGGGAATCCCATCAACGAAGATAATGACTATGTGACACAGCCATAATAAGCAAGGTCATGTATAACTATTTGAAGTTATAGACATTCATATTTAGAATCTCATGAGAAGAGAGGTTCCAACTGTTAGATAGTGAAAGAGGTGTCCAGAGGAGGAGGGAAGAGAGTAAAAGCGGAAGTCGGAAATTATGTCACTTCCGTTTGGGGCTGATTCTGTCTCTTCAGCCTGTACCAGCTGATGAACGAAACGTGAGAACTGATCGTCCCGCCAACATTGGCAGGGGGAAGGACCATGGGCACAGGTAGCTAAAAACATGCTGGTGTAAAGGAGGCGAGAGCTATAAAGTAATAAACGAGATCTGTCAAACAGTCAAATTATTGGCATTTTGACCCCTCCCTTCACTTAAAAATTCATCAAAATTCAGGAATTCAACCAATTTTAATGAAATTTTCAGTATTTATTAATTTTTATTTTTTCACGGAATATAATTAACCTATAACTTTATTAGAAATCTTAGTGCAAATGTATTATTTCGTGTAATTTGTGTAAGCTAGACTGCAAACATTAAATTAATACTTAATAATAAAATGGTGTCATAAATTTTTTAATTTTAAAAATTAAAAAATTTATGACATGAAAATTTTTCTTTGAAAAATAATTTGTCTGATTTAATGTTCATTCTTTAAATAAGTTTATTCTTTCCGGCCGACATCAGATGAAAAGTATCAGTTATGCTGCATGGAAATATTTCTTCGTTTATAAACACAAGACGAAGACAAATCCCTATTCTTAGGTAGTTTTATTCTTTATATGAACATTTGATTATTACTAGTTTTAGCTGAATAATTTGATAAGAGTTGCTCTCATTTCAGAAAAAATAATGTTTCTTGATTTTTTTTTTAAGTTAAAAGTAAATCAAACATGAAAAGTAAATCAAACATGAAAGATTATGAATTCAGTAAAGTAACACAAAATCAATAATTCAAAATAATTAATAGAACATTTATTGAAATAAATTAAAATGTTTTTCTTTTGTTTTTTGCTTTTTTCGCAAAACGAACAGTTTATTTACAATATAGTAAAAGTTTGTAATTAATTAAAACAGTCATTTTTTTTTTTTTGGATGAAACTTATTAATTAGTCTAAAATTGTATTTTTTATCCCGAAATAAACTTCTAATTTTTTTTAAGACTTTACATTTGAACTTTAATTCAATGCCTTAATCGTTGGATGCCATGTTATACGTTTGAAAAAAAGAACAAGTTAACAATTACTTCTAAGTGAATGAATAATCCTGATTACAGATGGACGCATGCGTGTTAAGCCACGGCGGGCATTCGCACTTCTGGTTCTCATTGATACTGTTTCTTACTCCCACTATCAATGACAGCACCAGAAAAACTCGACTCAGTTGACAGGCCTTATTTACGATGGTCGTGCCAAAAGTCGTTATAGTATCTCTCCCCAATTCATCCGAGACTCTCTTTCCCTCTCGTACATATTACAGGAAATTTCTGTCGATCATGTTTAAAAAAACTTTTAAAAACCTAATTCGGCATTCATGTGTTGTCGATCACGGCCGAGGACAGGAGCCAGCAGCGACTAAACCTAGGTTGAGCAAAAGACAAATGTAAGCAGTACAAAACACTACATTACGGTGTTGGAAAGTTAAAATTAATGAAAAAAATATAAAATGAAAACATTAAAATCTCATTTCTTTAAATACTGTGCTAGTGTATAATATCAATTATTATCAATTACTCAATAGAACAATTATTTAGATTCACTGCAGGAGGTTGGACACAAGGTCAGGTAAGCTTTTGAAAAGCCAGTGCACTCTAGCCTACAAAAATGCCAGAGTTTTAGTTTTATGTAACATGGCATCTTGACGAGTATAGAATCAAATTAACACTTAGCGGCAAAAACGGTTCCAATATTCCATATGTAAATATTGCTTGAATGAAGCAATATTTATACAATAGATTATCCATTCATGGACTAGCAGTCAATCCAAAGCTCAGATAATGGACTTGCTCATCTGAATATAATGAAACATTCCAGCTTTCATATAAACCGGCTTTTAGTGTTCTTTTCAGTTTTATTGATTCCGTCATTCAGCTGGTCATATTAACTACCAAATTCGATAACAAGTTACAAGAGAATCCCCTCAATAAAGATAATGATTACATGACAGATAACCGTAAGAAGCGACGTCATGCATAACCATTCGAAGTAAATTACAGACTTTCATATTTAAAATTACTTAAAGAAGGAACAAGAGGGAGGACATACACATTACATATGCTAATTGATGCGACAAGGTTAGATTTCTTAAAAGGTTAAAAAAGCAAGTATTTTCATTCTTCAAGAAATAAAAAGCAACAAACAACAGCAGTAAATCACATGATCCGTTAACAAAACTAAACAACTGTCAAAAAGTAACGCTTTTGTCTGGTGTTGTTGGCAAGAGTCAAAACATTTCGATTTCTACAAGTTTTTTCTTCCTCTTCAATTTGGAGGGAAACTTACAAAACTAAGCTGGCGTGGCCAGGTGAACTTTGTCATAAAGCCACATGTGGTCGGATGATTGTCATCATGATGGCATCTGATGAGGTCAAGCCTGTGAACGTTGAGTGTGTCCTGTCCAAAATCAATAAGTGTTTGACTTCGGTACAGGCCGTGCCATGCATTTGGCTATCTGGAATAAAAAGGCTTTTATCCAAATCAATTGACAACACAGTGTTATTAACAATTAATAACTTTTTTTATCATTCGAGTTGACAGAATCTTGGCACAATCGATTTGAGCCAGGACTTCCCTCCCTCGGAGACAACCAGATTGTCTTCCTTCTTTAAAGTCCAGAGACTTATATAGACATTATCCGTTATGTTTTAAAATTTTTGAGATAAAGATTGATAATTTGTATTATTCGGACTACTGTTCTCATCTTTGATATTATTCTCACGTTTTGGCCGATGTAGCCTTCAATCTTCTTCAGACACCTCTTGTCGAACTCGGAAATCTGTATGGAATTTCAAACAGAACCCTTTATTAAATTCACAGGGGTTACTTGTTCTCATTCCATCAGCCATAACCGGGTAGAAGTTTTAAGTAATTCATAATTGTATCATTAGTATCGCCTGTACTGAGGATTGAGCCTTCAACTTTCAGACTGTCACTTAAAATTGATTGTCACTTAAAATTGATTGTTACTTAACACCTTTATCTGTTGTACCACAGGTCCATGTAGACAATTCTAGTATGAATATGTGCTGCTTCTTTGAGACGTCTTACTTTCTACTGTTCTCCTGTTTATAATTTTTATTTTGTCCCACAAGGGTAGATGGTTTCCCTTTTTCTTTCATATGTGATCAGCCATACCTGACTTTTCAATATTTCGATGTATTACAGCTTTCTAGCCTTACTTTTAGTGGGCGGCATGTCTAACCGTTATATATTTTCCAAACTTACATAAAGGGGTCCATTCGAAATTCCGTACAGATTCCCGAGTTCGACAAGAAGCACCCGAAGAAAGTCGGTGGTTCCATCAACCGAAACATTGTGAGAATAACATCCAAGACAAGAACAGTAACAAAAAATAATAAAACAAATTATCATCTGTGTTCAATTACCACACTTCTAAAATCTCCTGAATTCCACCTGATATCAAAGGAGAGAAAGAAAGGTATAACCTTTTGAGCAATAAATATCCCAGTGGGGTGCATCCATCTGAAGTGCACATTATCCTTTTGAGAAAGAATCCGGTCTCCTCTTCCGGGTGGCATTTTCTTAAGGATCTCAACTCCAGCTCAAAAATAGGCACAACTTCAGGCACACTATTTTACACTTACATCAAGATGCCACCTTAAAACACTTTAAAAATTTTTTTTTTACTTCAATTCACCCCAAACAACGCACACTTCCACTGAGACATACGGGGCTACTATGAATTAGGGGCATCCTAAGTGGGGAGTTGTGCAGCGAGATGTTTGTTTATATAACATTTCAATTTCTGCATGTTGGTTCAGTCAGGGAGACAGAGAGGGAATTCCAAAAGCAAGCGACCCGAGGAAAGAAGCTATTAGACTAGAAAGCCTTCCGACATCTGGGAATTTCTACAGTGAAGTGTTTTTTTTTTTTTAAGGAGTTGTCAATGGATTTCAGCTACAAAACGGTACAATAAACATTAGATTAATAGAATAGGGGCACCGTTGCAGAATCTCACCTATTCTGCTTGGTTTTCACCCACATTTTGCAGAAAAGTGATCTTAAATTACATGTTTTTTTGTTCCGAAATAAAATTGTAAATCCAGGTGAAAGTACAGAATAGTTAAAGCACCCTCCATGCATATTAAAAATAGGTTTCTAAATAATAAGATTATTTAGAAACTCATTTCTAACAACTATTCTGCAACCTTCACCGCAATTTGCTGTTTAAATCTATAAATTTGAACTTTTATTCAGAGTTTTTATTGTTAACAGCCATTTTTTTCTCTATCAAGTTGTTTTTATAGTTCAATAAACCAATAAAAAAAACAGAATATCATGTTTATTGAACGGTCAATGTACGCACAATTTTTTTTGATTTCTGTCCATCTGTCAACAAGCTTTAAATGCCACGTGCAGGATTCCCACAAATACTTTCCCAGGAAATCTGTGGTCTATTCTGCAGTGTAATCCTTTATCATGATAACACTAGACCTGACACTGCACAAAAGACCACAGAATTCCTAAAAATAAATGCTTGATAAATTGTGTATCACCCACCATATTATTCAGACCTTGCACCAACAGATTATTTCAGTTTCGGAATTTTTGAGACGAGGATAGTTACTTTGTACTATTTGAATTATTCGGACTATTATTGTTCTCATTTTGGATGTTATTCTTAGAACGTTTCGACCAGATCTTACCTCAGACTTTTCACATACTTCTTGTCAAACTCCGAAATATGTGTAGAATTTCGAACGGAACTTTTTATTTAATCCACGGGAGTAGCTTGTTCTCGTTCTGTCAGCCATGCCCCGATAGAAGTCTGAAGTAATTCGTAATTGTATTTTTACCGAGGATTGAACCCTTGAAATTCCGTACAGATTCCCAAGTTCGACACGAAGCATCCGAAGAAGGTTGACGGATACATCGGCTAAAACGTTGTGAGAATAACATCGTAGATGAGAACAATAGTCGGAAAAATCCAAATTATACAGACTAGTGGGACCCTGTGGAAATTCCACAGTGTTTTCTACATCAATCTGTATAATTTACTATTAATAATATTATCCGGTGTCTAGAAATATGCTCATATTTTACTCACCAAAATTTTGCGAGACTGGATGGAAGTATATATATTTATTTATATTACTCGGTTGCCGGGGCAAAAGCTGTCTCTTCAGAAGTCACCATCGATCGCGACTCCCCTCTAACTCGCCCCCCCCCCTCTACCCCCCCCCCCCCACCCCGTCAGGGGCACATCTTAAATAGGAGTGTCAGATCGTGCCACACAAAATAAATAACACACACTATCGTATTAATATATAAATAATAATAATAATAAGAAGAAGAAATTTTAAATATTAAAAAAAATAAATAATAAATAAATATCTTAAGCCTGAAACCGGCCCATTTGGTAAGCGTTTCCGCGTCTCCTCCGCCTTCTACAATGCTCTCCTCCTTCCACGCTGAAGCGACAGAGCAGGGTCGGTTAATAGTTTAATTAAGTAAATTTTGATCTATTTAACAACTCCATTTAGTTAGGTCAGTGGTAAAGTCGCCGCTTTTTAGCTAGATGTTACGGTTTCGATTCCAAGTCTCTCCATCCAATTTATTTGTTGTTTATTTATTGAATTTCTTTAGGAGTGTGACACACGAACACACACGCTATCGTATTAATATATAGATTACCACTTCTCTAGAAGTTTGCAAACTCATAAAAAGTGGATTAAGATTTACATAAACAAAAAGTCGAAAATGAGTTTGTTTCCGTTTTCAATTCAAAACCTGAGTGTGATCACGTGGCATTCAAAATCTTACCGGCTGATAGAAAAAGGTCATAAAAAAGAATGAGGACTACATTAACGATTAAATACATCTGATACAGTGTTGTTTTTATTGGTTTACTGAGCCATAAAAAAATTTTTTTTTTAATTTGAGAAAAAAAAACAGGATGTTTCGCTTCATTAGAAGAAAGGTAGCATTCTGTTTCTGCTGCATGGACCAGCCTATCAGAGGAGGTAATGATGATGCTTACCATATCCAAGTTTCAAGTTGCCTTGGACAAACATTCAGACAGTATATAGGCGTACACATCTTCTAACTTTCCTTTTACTTAGCTATTTTTTAACCAATAAATTTGATTTCATATTTATCGATCGTTAGTGCTATTCACCTAGCGTTGACCATGTGCAGATACATTGCTGGTCAGAAATAATTCCAGATATAGTCATATTTACAATTTTTTCCTAGAAAGAAAAGTGAAGAATAACATTTGCAATATGAGGTCAAGTAATAAAAAAAAAACTACTTGTTGACACTGCATTTCTTACAAACAGCTGTAAAACTTTTTTTTATTTTTCATAATGAAAATCTGTCGGCATGGCTGAAGATTTACGATCTCCTCCAATGTTATTGGAGAGTTTGTTTATATGTCCGGTGCTTGTAGTGAATGTCCTGGCAGGCTTGAGATGAATAATATAAGTGTTACTACAGTTTTGAAAGTGTCGTTAGAAGATATATTTGAAATATTTTTGAGAAACCATATATCTACCTTATTTAATCGATGAGTTATCTCTTCATCTTTTTGTTTGAATTCATTCAATTTCGTGAAAACGTTTTATGTACTAAAAATGTCAAGTCTATTTTTGTGTGTTTAGCATAAAATGACATTTTTTAAAAGTAAAAATATTCTTTCTGTAAAAAACAAAACAAAAAGAAACATAAGCAATTCAAACTTTGAACTAAAAAAAAAAAAAAAGTTACATTCTCAACATTACAAAAAGTAAATTGCGATTTTATTTCAGGACAAAAAATAGAATTTACGGTCAATCTATGTTATCCGAAATGTGCGAAATAGTTGAGATTTTTCGAAGTCCCTGTCCTACAACTTAACCCAATAAGGATTTGATAAAATCGTACATACAAATAATAGAAATTCTTTCCGTCACACAAATGAAGCCATTACAACTTTTGAAAGCTCTTCATTTGGTCTTGAGTGACAATGAATACCAATCGTCGGAGTGTTTTGGCAGGGAGTCTATAGTGAAGCATGGGTTATGCAATCTCCCACTGCACCTCTCCTGACATTGATTGAGTTCAGTGGCAAAATCAAATAAGTATTTTTTAAGGTAATGCTGAAAAACACCATCTTGATGACTACTTGAAAAGAGTAGATAACTCTGCAGTCAACTATTATGAATAAGGTTCTAGTACAGCGTAATTTGTTTAGGGTTACTTCCAATGAATACTTGAAAAACTTGTGGTAATTGACTAGTTTAGAGTCATTAATTATTTAAAGTAAAATAGGTTTCTGCATTTGTCCAAAACAGGTATGAAATCATAATATTTAACTAAGGGAGAAAGTATATCTCTTCCATACACACCATTTATTGAAGTAAAATACTGTAACAATTTTTTGTTAATTTACCAGTTTAATGTTGTGAATCACTTACAGTGAAATGGGTTTAACCATTAGTCCCAAACAACGTATTTCATACTAAGATCATGATTTATGTCATTTGCTTGGGTAAATACTTAACAAATAATAAATAGGAGATAAAAATGTAATTAACTAAATTGAACGCGTGACGGGCAAAAAATAAATTAAATTAAATTAAAAAATAAATGAAACAAAATTCATAAATATACATAATAAAAATTTTAAAATATTAATACTAACACTGCCACATAGATGAAATTAAATTTAAAAGGTTTTTTTATTAAATTTTGCTGAATAATAGATTTGAAGCAAAATTTAATAATAAAAAAATTTAAAAAACTTTTTAATTTAAGATCCATTTTAATTTCTGCTGAATAGCTTTTATTGGCAGCGACCTTCATATGAACGTTTGAATTAAGGTTAAACACACATCTGATGAAAGGATATTTTCCCGAAATATCATTATACGGAATCTCCATCAGACCACCCTGATGCAAGTAGGATTATTATATAAGAAATATATACGCGTATTGTATTAATAAAAAGGTGGAAACTGCTTAACTCATTCCACCATTATGTCTTAATTTGCTCGTTTCATTGTATTGCCTTCTAATTTGCCTTTATAAATAATGTTTTGTAGAATTTGGTATAATCGGACTACCGTTCTCATCTTGGGAGTTTTTATCACAACGTTTCGGCCGATGTAACCTCCGACCTTCATCAGGTGTACTTTGTCAAACTCGGGAATCTTTCTGCTGAACTCGGGAATCTGGACGGAATTTTGAACGGAACCCTTTATTAAATCCATGGGGGTATCATACTCTCGTTCCATCTGCCATGACTGGGAAGAAGTCTTCAGTAATTCGCAATTCTTCGTATCGCCCGCACTGAGGATTGAACCTTCAACTTTCAGATGACGGTCGGCGGTTACATCAGCCGAAACGGTGTGATAAAAACACCCAAGATGAGAACAGTAGTCCGATTATACCAAATTCTACAAATTATCCACCCTCGTCTCAAAAATTTGAAAAAATAAATGTTTTATTTAATGTTGGCTAATGTTTATGAATAAAATTAATTTTTTACATTCAAATTCCATATCTTCGGTTTACTCTGACTTGGCTAACAGAAAATGAATAACAGATTAAGTTTTAGTTAAACAAGTTTTTTGAAAACGTTAAAGACTTAACACCTTTCAAAACATACATTTAACCAGCGCTATTACCTGTTATGCCACTTGTCCATGTGGACAATTCTAGTAAGAATTTTGGGAGTTTGAACTTAATCTGGTCTGGATCTGTAACATTACTACTTATTGCTATAATTTTTTTTTTTTTTACCGTTACTCATATTGAAATTTTCTTACTAGTGTTCTAATCTACTGAACGAGTTGTGTATTGTCCAGTGAAGGTTAGCTTTCGATGTACGGATGACCTGAACCCTTACTCACTGGGAGTTATCAACACATTTAGAAAGGACAATTTGTTATATTCTTTCGCCATGATGAACTGTATAGATCGACGCATAGAGTCCACATGGTCCAGCAATATTTGAATACTCTCTTGGTGAGGCCAAAGTATGAACGTGTCATCCATATATTGCAGCTACATTGGTGGCTTTAGTGATGTAGTTCCTAATGCCACTTCTTCAAAGTATTCCATGTATACATTGGCCAGCACTAAAGACAATGGTGATCCCATTAAATTTATAATTATTGGTTCCCATATTGTATTTAATTCTATACTCATTTTTAATTTTTTCTCTAATTTTTTTTTTTAACTGCTGCATTTATTGTGACTGTGCACATAACATTATCACTCCATATGCAGTGACTGTACACACAATGTTTGCGATGTATACACATTGACTGTGCGTATTAGTGGTCTAATATAAAAACTAAAAACATTACTGAGATCACCCAAAACAGCTTATGAATACAAATTAACAGATGTTTTGACTGAAAGCAGAATTCCAAATTCCAATTTTTTATTTATTTCTTAATGAAATTATATTTTTAATAAGTATCACAAACCAGCCTAGAGTTTTGTGTACGAAAAAATGTAAATATAGTGAAATTCAATTTCAACTTGTGATAACTCGTTTATTTTGATAAAATTTGGATGTAAATAAAATTTAATCTTTTCTCTTTATAAAATGTACAATTCTTTCTCTGGTTTCATTAATGGATTATTTCAAGTTACTATTTTCAGTGATGGGCGATATATTTTTTATGTTTTAGCAACTTGCATAATATTGTGTGTCTATGCACATAAAAACAAACCCAACTTAAAAAAGGGACACTCATCAATATATATTAATGTAGGGTTTTAAGGTTTTTCTTTTCACAAAAAAATCCAAGTTGAAAACTTGAGTAAATTAAATTTTCCCCCTATTATATCGAATTGTGTTTCAATCTGTTTTTACATGGTGCAAATCTGAGTTTATTTGACCAATTTACTATTAAAAGAAACATTTCTATCATGTGTTAGCCGTTGAAATGAATCTTATAGGAACAAAGTTGCCCTTCCGTGTCATTGTTGTACTTTTTTTTTTTAGAGGTAATGGTATTTTGTCCAATGTTTAGGCTGATTTGATCTAATAATTATTGCTTCCATTATGATTAATTTTCATTTACAACAAACTGACATTACATTATAAGGATTTTTCACTTGTTCAAAGCCTGAATTTTTAGTTATACACTGAAATTTGGTGTCTGAACAATGGCAAATTTTCTAATTCCCAACAAACTTTGAGTGATCATAATTCGTTGGCTAATTGTGCTACCAAAATAACTTTGGTATCATTGTTTATGCTTTGCAAAGATCCATGTGCTCAAAATAAAAGTTTTTAGATATAATGAAAAAAAAAAAAATGTTCGTTTGAGATACCTATTGTTATATATCGACGAGAGAGTAAAACAATGCGAGATAGGACAGAGTATTTGATTTTTAGTTTGATAAAAAGAGAAGATTATATTTTTAACGTACAGGATGCAAATTTTTTTTTAAATCCATTGAAAAATCAGTTTTGTAAGTGAGTACCTATTTACTTGTTTCCCCACGAAGGTAAAGTTAGGCATAAGGTCGTTTTTTTAATGCTGGGGTTATCCAACTCCAAAAAAAAAAAGGGGGGGGGGGGTATTTTGGATGTGACAAAAATGAAAATTGCCTCAATCTTGAAGGATTTTTCTTCCTTTGATTGGTTACAGAAAAGATGCACTATGACCCTAGCCTAAAGGCCAGAGAGTGTGAATGATTGACAGCATTTTGATCAAGTTCTGCTCAGGTCAAACTCAACTATTTTAAATCATTTCAGGTGAAAAGTTTTCATTCCTTGATGGCCTTGTGCCTAATGTTTTTTAATTCTATTTTTATACTTTATAGGAAACAAATAATGCAAAGTGTAGTATCTGTTCTGATACTACACTTCATCTTTTCTGTCCTAGGTTTGTGAAGAAATTCTTCTAGACCAAGGCAATTTTAATTTTTGTCCCTGATCCTGAGTTCCACTTTTTTGGGGGGGGGAGCTGGATTTTCCCCATATTAAAAACGAGATTGTATCTAACTCTGCCCGTGTGGGGAGGCAATTAAAGTGTTGTTGGCTCGCTGATGCAATAGTGGCAATCTTGAAATTACTGCTTTTCCTTGAATTTAAGCAGCACAAATGAATCATAATACTCGACTTTTGCCTTGTAAATTGTATTCTAGTCAGAAATTACTTCTTAAACATTTATTTTGCCTTCCCATGAAGGGCAAAGCAAACCACAGTCAGCTTTTAATATGAGGGTTATCCAGCTCCTCCAAAAGCGATATTTTGGATTTGAGACAAAAATTAAAATGGTCTCAGTTTAGGAGGACATCTCCTCCCTTGACCAGGGACAGAATAGATACTACACTCTGATCATAGCCCAAAGGCAGGAAACTATACTTATAATTTAAAGGTATCAAAATCCGCCCTCCATTATTATAGTTTTAAAAAAAAATGGTCGTCACAGTTATTTCCCAATGGCTGTGCAAAATTTCTAAGTAATTTTAAAGCCTTTAAACTGTTAAATCGAAATTTATGGCTAGAATAAAATTAAAATCAAAACGGTGTAGTATTATGCTTCATTTATGCTTCTAAACCAAAACAAAACTATACAAAAATTTCAGCCCTGAAATAAAAATATTTTACTTTTTTCTTTTAGTTTTGAAAATTCCACTTTAGATTAAATTTTTAATTGCTGGCAGCCATTTGTTGTTTTTATTATTATTATTTACTAATTTAGTTGTTTTAATCTTTCTTAAAATTATGTAACAAATGCTTGCTTAAAAATAATCTTTTAAATTTTGTATTTTTTAAGTATTTTTTGTGTATTTCATATGGGATAAAAATATTTTTGATGTAAGAAAAAACAAAAACAAATTACCACCAATTTAATATATATATATATATATATATATATATATATATATATATATATATATACATATATATATATATCCTATATTAATGCTTTATTTATAATATCAAGCATCTCCTTATCACGGTAGGATCTAATATAAAATATGTATCTGTATGTTACCCAAATATATATATTTTTTTCTTCTTCAATATGAACAACTAAAGAAAAGACCAACGTTCATTGCCTGAGGATATCGTAGTTTTAATGATTACCGATCAAAACACCGTCATGTCAGTGTTGCTTTTGTACATGTCTGCATAAATAAAAATAATTATATATATATATATATATATATATATATATATATGAATGACAGAAGTTGAAAGTCATTCATGGAACGTCCAACCTCGGCAGGAGACAAGACGAAAAATGAAAATAATATATATAAGTTAATATTTGTATGTTATAGAAATCGATACGTTAACAGAACATTCAAATAAGTTCCAATAAGGGTTAATCTAAAGACACCACTAAAATTTTCCTTCGATTCCATCTAGGGTCACTAGAGGCAATTATTGGTTAGGTCCATAAAATAACTGAAATATATTAGAATGTAAAGAAATTCTTCTTTTTTTTTTTTTTTTTTTTTTTAAAGATTTTCCTTGTCTGAGAAAACAAAAATAAAATTAAACAAAGAATATCAGGTTTAACCATTTAAATAATCATATTTTTTTTTTGTATTTTTAAGATTTAAAATAAAAAAAAAAAGAATTCATTTTGATTCATTAAAGCCATTTGCCATTTTACAGCTGTAAGAAATGCAGCCTCAACAAGTAGTTTATCTTTTTTTAAAATACACCACCTTGCTAACAGTTTTTGGTAAATGTGAAGTTTCTTGATCTGATAATTTTATAAGAAAGGAGATATGCAGTAGCTAAAAAATTGCATATATATTTTAAGATTATGACAGACTTGTATTGGTGTTAAAATTATGACAGACTTGTATTGGTGTTAAAATTATGACAGACTTGTATTGGTGTTAAAATTATGACAGACTTGTATTGGTGTTAAAATTATGACAGACTTGTATTGGTGTTAAAATTATGACAGACTTGTATTGGTGTTAAAATTATGACAGACTTGTATTGGTGTTAAAATTATGACAGACTTGTATTGGTGTTAAAATTATGACAGACTTGTATTGGTGTTAAAATTATGACAGACTTGTATTGGTGTTAAAATTATGACAGACTTGTATTGGTGTTAAAAATCAACTTTGTATTATGTATGAAATAGGAAAAAAAACAGTTTTTAAATTAATAAATATGCTAGTATGTCGCTTTATTTCCAATATGATGATGCCTGTTTTATTGGCATAGCTGAACCTGGACGGTAGTCGATAAAAACAGGAAATAGGTAAAACGAAAAGCAAAGTCTTTTAGTGAGTTATGTGGTGAAATATATATATATATATATATATATATATATATATATACGGTACAAATCACGTTGACACACCGGTTCCCGTTAGATCACCGAAGTTAAGCGACGTCGAGCCTGGCCAGTATTAAAATGGGTGACCATTTGGGACTACCAGGTGCTGTATGTGCTCTCTGTTTATCTCGGCATTGTTTCCAGTCGTCTTGAACTGCTTGCCATTGGAATCAAGCAGTGCCGACTCAGGAGAGGTGTTGTTAGGGATTGCGCAACCCTTGCTTCATAATTACACGCGCAGCCAGCCCCTTATAGGGGTATCCATAGTCTCTCTAGACTGAACGGAGAGCCTAATAAATATATATATATATCATATATGTGTTATTCTTTTAAAAAAATTAATTTTCATATGAACAAGAATTGTGTTTGTAAACAAATATTTTTTATAAATATTTAATTGTTTTAAATAAATTATTTGTATCAAGTTTATAAAAAAATTACTTTTAATATGTTGCAAAAATAAGAATTATCTTGCGAAACGAATATTTTTATAAATATTTAATTGTTTTAAATTATTTTTTGTAAAGTAAAAAAAATTACTTTTGATATGTTGCGAAAACAAGAATTATTTTGTGAAACAAATATTTTTATAAATATTTAATTGTTTTAAATTATTTTTGTAAAGTAAAAAAAATTACTTTTGATATATTGCAAAAACAAGAATTATCTTGTGAAACAAATATTTTTATAAATATTTAATTGTTTTAAATTATTTTTTGTAAAGTAAAAAAAATTACTTTTGATATGTTGCAAAAACAAGAATTATCTTGTGAAACAAATATTTTTATATGTGCTGTATTGTTGATATTTTTAAAAAATTATTTTGTGAAAACACAAGAATTATGTTGTGAAACATTTTTATAAAGTTTAATTGCTTTAAATAAATTATTTTTATATAACTCACTAAAAGACTTTGCTTCTTTTCGTTTCATCTATTTTCCATTCCCACTTTTTATATCAGCTACCGCCGGGTTCATGTCGGCTAAGTTACTAATTTAAAAATTCTTTTTTTTCCTATTTCATACGTAATACTAAATTGCATATCGTCTTTCCGATAAAATTATCACATGAGGAAACTTCACGTTTACTAGTAATGTGCAAAAGTGGGTGTGGCTTATACGGACTATGTATTTTAAAAATAGAAAAATCATGAATATTTATTCGTTTCAGTTAAAATTTTATTATGTTTAAAAGATAATCTCTAAAAATAATAAATAAATAAATTGTAATTTTTTTTTCATGAAAATAAATTTTTAAATGAAAACTCACGTTGGCTAAAAAACAAAAATTAAGTTAAATTTGAAATTTTAAGAAATTAATTTTTAAAATCTCTTGAAAGATAAATATCAGTTTTCTGGAGCTATTTCAAAGATAATTAGTGAATTAAAGTTTTAAGACACTGAATTAAAAAAAAAGTACCTTCTTTTTATCAAAAATTGCATAATTATCCAAAAAATGTCATAGTAATGATAAAATGTCAGTGCTCAAACATCAACTAAATTGTCAGACACTGTATGGGAGACCATAGCCGCAATAATATTTCATTTTACTATTTTTACTTTTATAAAGAAGTAATAGTTTATAAAAATTGAAAAATTATTATACCATAATTTCTTTATTTTTTAAGATTATAAAAATATGTCTACTTTAAATTGATAAGTATGGAAGACACAGACCACAATTTTCCATTCAATTTTTAACCTTATATAGAACAGGTGGTTTTCTAATATTTTTCCCTTAATTTATTCATAGTTTAATAAAACTATACAGTTAATTTATTAAAAAGGTACTTCTACAGTTTCAATTGTTTTACTTATTAATGCCATTTAATATTTCATTGGGCTCAATGAGATTTTATTTCCCTATCTGATTCTAAAATATTAAAATTCTTTAAATATCGACCAATACATTTTAGTTTTAACCTTTTAATTTTATTTTAAACAAGTTTTTTTTTGTATAAAAAAATGTTCAAAGTTTATTTTATATTAAAAACTTAGTTTTTTGTATGTAATAAAACTTACGTCGTAAAAATATTTTTTGGTGCATTGAAAAACAATATGGCTGCCAGTGATTAAAACATTGAATTAAAATTCGATTTGTTTAAACAGTAAATTAGAATTTAATTTCAGGACAAGAAATACAATTAAGACCAACAATCAATTTTATCCAAAATTGTTAGCAAAATAGATGAAATGAAAACGAGGTTGTTTACATTTCTTTGTCATATAAACACACTGTTTTTTTTTATTTTGATAACGGTGCAAATCCTGTTTGCTTATTATCCATAGACTTTGAATTTAATCGTTAGTAAAAATGTAAGGACAAAAATGAAAGCTCCCAGAACCACATCTTACGGAAACTGATTAACTCCAAGTGGGGAGCCAAAGCAAACACACTAAGATGTACATCTTTAGTCCTGTGCTATTCCTCTGCGGAGTATGATTGTCCTCTTTGGGAGAGATCAACACATTCCAAAAAACTAGACTCAGCATTGAACAACACTTGCCGCTTGATCACTGGCTGCCTGAAACCTACCAACTTGCATTTCCTCACTGGCATTGCACCTCCAGATATGAGACGGGAAGTTGCCAGCCAAGTAGAGATCGCAAAGGCTATTAGTGATGAACATCATCTCCTTCATGGACGTACACCAACAATCCAATGACTGAAGTCAAAGAGAAGCTTCCTCAGCCATGTCGAACCCCTAACAACACCTCAGGAAGAGACCAAACTATGGCTGTGGACCAGACAGCTAGAGAATGGCCCATCTTCTACTGACATGGTAATCTCCCAGATCAGAGGCTCTAGTGAAAAACACTCAACTACTTGAGAACGGGAATGAGGAGATAAAAAGTTGCTATGAGTAGATGGGGCTACAAAACTGACCCAACCATCTGTGAATGTGGATAGGAAGACCATACGATGCAAAACTGCATTATCTGCCCTTTACTGTCCAACCGGTGCAGTATGAAAAATCTTGCAGAGTACAACAATAATGCAAAGGACTGCTAAAAAAAGTGTGAAACTGTCGTATGACCACATGATGCTTCAAAGAAAAAAGAAGTAAAAAATAGCCAACTTTTTAAATTATTATTTTCAGAATGGCCCAGTATCTAAATTTTTTCAATTTTTTTGGGTTTTAAAGATTAAAAAAAAAAGAAAGTCTTACGCTGATGACTACACGTTCATGCGGTAAAAGGGAAATATAAAAGCGCATTGTAATATTTCAAGCAAAATATTATCGTTAAAATCATAATATTTTTCAATCATAATATTTTTTTGTGAATATATTAAATAAACAATGCTTTATTAAACAATATCATTAATTTGAGAAATTAATTTCCTTCGATTTATATTGATTTTATTAACACAGAATTTAGGAGTTTTTTCCATAATATATATGACCTATATTTAAAAAGATTTTTTTTATTGTAACATCTATGATGCTTTCTTTTCATAAAAAAAATGAATGCTTTTTTTTAGTACCTTGACATGTAACTTTAGTAAAGGTGTTTTTTTTGTTTACACAAAATAATACATTTTCACTAAGATTTCTAATAAAATAATTGGTTCATTATATTCTGTGTTCGTTAATTACTAAATACTTAAAATTTTATTAAAATTGGTCGAGTTTCCTGAATTTTGGTGAATTTTTAAGTGAAGAGAGAGGTCAAACGGTTTTTACATTCATTTTACCCAGTTTTGGGGACTTATCCAGCTAACCCTAACCAACCCTAAGTCGACTTTAGTTTGGGTCCTAATCTGGATAAGTACCTAGTTGTTTTTTATTACATTGTTTCATTTTTCTTTCAAAGCAAAAATTGTAAACATGACTATATTTGAAATTATTTCCGACCAACAATACATCTTCACATAGGCAACGGCAGATGAATTACCATTAGTTTTGAGTAAAAGTTAAAATTTAAAAACTTGAAAAAGTAAATTAAAATTGTATTTCAGCACTAAAAATATAATTTAAGACCAATCATTTTTATCTAAATTATGTGTGAAATAAGTGTTTTTGAAGATTCTTATTATTAGCATTGAACCCTGCATTTATTTATTTTGTTTGCTTATTATTATTGTTTATGTACCATTATTGTTGTTAATGTACTATTGTTATTGTTTATGTATTATTGTTGTTTATGTACTATTGTTATTGCTAATGTATTATTATTGTTTATGCATTATTGGTCCCCCGATTTATAAAATCGGGGGACCTATGTTTTGAGGCATTTCCATCCGTCCGTCTGGATTTTTCTCCGCAACCATCCATTGAATTTCTCTGAAATTTTGCATGAAGTTGTAACTTTGGTCAGGTTAGAAAGTGACATTCTCCGATTTTTGAAAAAAAATTTGGTTACCCCCCACCCCCGAGCGTCAAAAGGCCCCGAAATGGCAAAAATGACATTTTTTTCCCCATAACTTTTCATCCATCCATTCAATTTCTCTGAAACTTGGCCAAAATGTGGAGGCAATTGTTCCTAATAGAAAATAAGTATCGCTGACCTTGGAAAAAATCTGGTTCGTGCCCCCAGGGGGTCAAAAGCCCCAAAAATTGCAAACAAATTACCCTTTTCTCCCATAACGTTTGATCCATCTACTCAAATTTTATGAAACTTGGCCAAAATGTTCTGGATATAAAATGAGCATCCTTGACCTCAGAAAAATTCTGGTCCGTGCCCCCAGGGGGGTAAAAAATGCCCCAAATTGCCCAAACTTATTGCATTTTACACTCGCTACATACAGAGGGGGACCACGCATGCGCGACTTGTTATTGTTGTTTATGTACTATTATTGTTGTTTATGCATTATTATTGTTGTTTATGTATTATTGTTGTTGTTTATGTATTATTGTTGTTTATGCATTATTATTGTTGTTTATGCATTATTATTGTTTATGTATTATTATTGTTGTTTATGCATTATTATTATTGTTTATGCATTATTATTATTGTTTATGTATTATTACTATTGTTTATGTATTGTTGTTTATGCATTATTATTGTTGTTTATGCATTATTATTGTTGTTTATGTATTATTATTGTTGTTTATGCATTATTATTATTGTTTATGCATTATTATTGTTGTTTATGCATTATTATTGTTGTTTATGCATTATTATTGTTGTTTATGCATTATTATTGTTTATGTATTATTATTGTTTATGCATTATTATTGTTTATGTATTATTATTGTTGTTTATGCATTATTATTTTTGTTTATGCATTATTATTGTTGTTTATGTATTATTATTTCTTATGTATTATTGTTTATGGATTATTATTATTGTTTATGGATTATTATTATTGTTTATGTATTATTATTGTTGTTTATGCATTATTATTTCTTATGTATTATTGTTTATGGATTATTATTATTGTTTATGGATTATTATTATTGTTTATGCATTATTATTGTTTATGGATTATTATTGTTTATGGATTATTATTGTTGTTTATGCATTATTATCGTTTATGGATTATTATTGTTGTTTATGCATTATTATCGTTTATGGATTATTATTGTTGTTTATGCATTATTGTTGTTTATGCATTATTATTTCTTATGTATTATTGTTTATGCATTATTATTTCTTATGTATTATTGTTTATGCATTATTATTGTTGTTTATGGATTATTATTGTTGTTTATGGATTATTATTGTTGTTTATGCATTATTATTGTTTATGCATTATTATTGTTTATGCATTATTATTGCTTATGCATTATTATTGTTTATGCATTATTATTGTTGTTTATGCATTATTATTGTTGTTTATGCATTATTATTGTTGTTTATGCATTATTATTAATGTTTATGCATTATTATTAATGTTTATGCATTATTATTGTTGTTTATGCATTATTATTGTTGTTTATGCATTATTGCTTATGCATTATTATTGTTTATGCATTATTATTGCTTATGCATTATTATTGCTTATGCATTATTATTGCTATTTATGCATTATTATTGTTTATGCATTATTATTGTTGTTTATGCATTATTATTGTTGTTTATGCATTATTATTGTTGTTTATGCATTATTATTGTTGTTTATGCATTATTATTGTTTATGCATTATTATTGCTTATGCATTATTATTGTTTATGCATTATTATTAATGTTTATGCATTATTATTAATGTTTATGCATTATTATTGTTGTTTATGCATTATTATTGTTGTTTATGCATTATTATTATTGCTTATGCATTATTATTGTTTATGCATTATTATTGCTTATGCATTATTATTGTTTATGCATTATTATTGCTTATGTATTATTATTGTTGTTTATGCATTATTATTGCTTATGCGTTATTATTGCTTATGCATTATTATTGTTTATGCATTATTATTGCTTATGTATTATTATTGTTGTTTATGCATTATTATTGCTTATGCATTATTATTGCTTATGCATTATTATTGTTGTTTATGCATTATTATTGCTTATGCATTATTATTGTTGTTTATGCATTATTATTGTTGTTTATGCATTATTGCTTATGCATTATTATTGTTTATGCATTATTATTGCTTATGCATTATTATTGTTATTTATGCATTATTATTGTTTACGCATTATTATTGTTTATGCATTATTATTGTTATTTATGCATTTTTATTGCTATTTATGCATTATTATTGTTATTTATGCATTATTATTGTTTCTGCATTATTATTGCTTATGTATTATTATTGTTGTTTATGCATTATTATTGCTTATGCATTATTATTGTTTATGCATTATTATTGTTTACGCATTATTATTGTTTACGCATTATTATTGTTTACGCATTATTATTGCTTATGCATTATTATTGCTTATGCATTATTATTGCTTATGCATTATTATTGTTAATGCATTATTATTGTTTACGCATTATTATTGTTTACGCATTATTATTGCTTATGCATTATTATTGCTTATGCATTATTATTGTTTATGCATTATTATTGTTTACGCATTATTATTGTTTACGCATTATTATTGTTTATGCATTATTATTGCTTATGTATTATTATTGTTGTTTATGCATTATTATTGCTTATGCATTATTATTGTTTATGCATTATTATTGTTTATGCATTATTATTGCTTATGCATTATTATTGTTGTTTATGCATTATTATTGTTATTTATGCATTATTATTGCTTATGCATTATTGTTTATGCATTATTATTGCTTATGTATTATTATTGTTTATGCATTATTATTGCTTATGCATTATTATTGCTTATGCATTATTATTGCTTATGCATTATTATTGCTTATGCATTATTATTGTTATTTATGCATTATTATTGCTTATGCATTATTATTGTTTATGCATTATTATTGCTTATGCATTATTATTGTTATTTATGCATTATTATTGCTATTTATGCATTATTATTGCTATTTATGCATTATTATTGTTATTTATGCATTATTATTGCTTATGCATTATTATTGCTTATACATTATTATTGTTTATGCATTATTATTGCTTATGCATTATTATTGCTATTTATGCATTATTATTGCTTATGCATTATTATTGCTTATACATTATTATTGTTGTTTATGTACTATTATTGTTGTTTATGTACTATTATTGTATATGTATTATTATTGTATATGTATTATTATTGCATATGTATTATTATTGCTTATGTATTATTATTGCTTATGTATTATTATTGCTTATGTATTATTATTGCTTATGTATTATTATTGTTGTTTATGCATTATTATTGCTTATGCATTATTATTGCTTATGCATTTTTATTGTTATTTATGCATTATTATTGCTATTTATGCATTATTATTGCTATTTATGCATTATTATTGTTATTTATGCATTATTATTGCTTATGCATTATTATTGCTTATACATTATTATTGTTGTTTATGTACTATTATTGTTGTTTATGTACTATTATTGTATATGTATTATTATTGTATATGTATTATTATTGTATATGTATTATTATTGCATATGTATTATTATTGCTTATGTATTATTATTGCTTATGTATTATTATTGTTGTTTATGCATTATTATTGCTTATGCATTATTATTGCTTATGCATTATTATTACTTATGCATTATTATTGTTATTTATGCATTATTATTGCTATTTATGCATTATTATTGCTATTTATGCATTATTATTGTTATTTATGCATTATTATTGCTTATGCATTATTATTGCTTATACATTATTATTGTTGTTTATGTACTATTATTGTTGTTTATGTACTATTATTGTATATGTATTATTATTGTATATGTATTATTATTGCATATGTATTATTATTGCTTATGTATTATTATTGCTTATGTATTATTATTGCTTATGTATTATTATTGTTGTTTATGCATTATTATTGCTTATGCATTATTATTGCTTATGCATTATTATTGTTTATGCATTATTATTGTTGTTTATGCATTATTATTGCTTATGCATTATTATTGTTGTTTATGCATTATTATTGCTTATGCGTTATTATTGCTTATGCATTATTATTGTTTATGCATTATTATTGCTTATGTATTATTATTGTTGTTTATGCATTATTATTGCTTATGCATTATTATTGCTTATGCATTATTATTGTTGTTTATGCATTATTATTGCTTATGCATTATTATTGCTTATGCATTATTATTGTTTATGCATTATTATTGCTTATGCATTATTATTGTTATTTATGCATTATTATTGTTTACGCATTATTATTGTTTATGCATTATTATTGTTATTTATGCATTTTTATTGCTATTTATGCATTATTATTGTTATTTATGCATTATTATTGTTTCTGCATTATTATTGCTTATGTATTATTATTGTTGTTTATGCATTATTATTGCTTATGCATTATTATTGTTTATGCATTATTATTGTTTACGCATTATTATTGTTTACGCATTATTATTGTTTACGCATTATTATTGCTTATGCATTATTATTGCTTATGCATTATTATTGCTTATGCATTATTATTGTTTATGCATTATTATTGTTTACGCATTATTATTGTTTACGCATTATTATTGCTTATGCATTATTATTGCTTATGCATTATTATTGTTTATGCATTATTATTGTTTACGCATTATTATTGTTTACGCATTATTATTGCTTATGCATTATTATTGTTTATGCATTATTATTGCTTATGTATTATTATTGTTGTTTATGCATTATTATTGCTTATGCATTATTATTGTTTATGCATTATTATTGTTTATGCATTATTATTGTTTACGCATTATTATTGTTTACGCATTATTATTGCTTATGCATTATTATTGCTTATGCATTATTATTGCTTATGCATTATTATTGTTTATGCATTATTATTGTTTACGCATTATTATTGTTAACGCATTATTATTGCTTATGCATTATTATTGCTTATGCATTATTATTGTTTATGCATTATTATTGTTTACGCATTATTATTGTTTACGCATTATTATTGCTCATGCATTATTATTGTTTATGCATTATTATTGCTTATGTATTATTATTGTTGTTTATGCATTATTATTGCTTATGCATTATTATTGTTTATGCATTATTATTGTTTATGCATTATTATTGCTTATGCATTATTATTGTTGTTTATGCATTATTATTGTTATTTATGCATTATTATTGCTTATGCATTATTGTTTATGCATTATTATTGTTTATGCATTATTATTGTTTATGCATTATTATTGCTTATGCATTATTATTGTTTACGCATTATTATTGCTTATGCATTATTATTGTTTACGCATTATTATTGCTTACGCATTATTATTGTTTATGCATTATTACTGTTTATGCATTATTATTGCTTATGTATTATTATTGTTTATGCATTATTATTGCTTATGCATTATTATTGCTTATGCATTATTATTGCTTATGCATTATTATTGCTTATGCATTATTATTGTTATTTATGCATTATTATTGCTTATGCATTATTATTGTTTATGCATTATTATTGCTTATGCATTATTATTGTTATTTATGCATTATTATTGCTATTTATGCATTATTATTGCTATTTATGCATTATTATTGTTATTTATGCATTATTATTCCTTATGCATTATTATTGCTTATACATTATTATTGTTGTTTATGTACTATTATTGTTGTTTATGTACTATTATTGTATATGTATTATTATTGTATATGTATTATTATTGTATATGTATTATTATTGCTTATGTATTATTATTGCTTATGTATTATTATTGCTTATGTATTATTATTGCTTATGTATTATTATTGCTTATGTATTATTATTGCTTATGCATTATTATTGTTTATGCATTATTATTGTTTATGTATTATTATTGTTTATGTATTATTATTGTTTATGTATTATTATTGTTTATGCATTATTATTGTTTATGTATTTTTATTGTTTATGCATTATTATTGTTTATGCATTATTATTGTATATGCATTATTATTGCATATGTATTATTAGTGCTTATGTATTATTAGTGCTTATGTATTATTATTGCTTATGTATTATTATTGTTTATGTATTATTATTGCTTATGTATTATTATTGTTTATGTATTATTATTGTTTATGTATTATTATTGTTTATGCATTATTATTGTTTATGTATTATTATTGTTCATGCATTATTACTGTTTATGCATTATTATTGTTTATGCATTATTATTGTTGTTTATGTACTATTATTGTTTATGTACTATTATTGTTTATGTACTATTATTATTGTTTATGTATTATTATTGTTTATGTATTATTATTGTTTATGTATTATTATTGTTTATGCATTATTATTGTTTATGTATTTTTATTGTTTATGCATTATTATTGTTTATGCATTATTATTGTATATGCATTATTATTGCATATGTATTATTAGTGCTTATGTATTATTAGTGCTTATGTATTATTATTGCTTATGTATTATTATTGTTTATGTATTATTATTGCTTATGTATTATTATTGTTTATGTATTATTATTGTTTATGTATTATTATTGTTTATGCATTATTATTGTTTATGTATTATTATTGTTCATGCATTATTACTGTTTATGTATTATTACTGTTTATGCATTATTATTGTTTATGCATTATTATTATTGTTTATGTAGTATTATTGTTTATGTAGTATTATTGTTTATGTACTATTATTGTTTATGTACTATTATTGTTTATGTAGTATTATTGTTTATGTACTATTATTGTTTATGTACTATTATTGTTTATGTACTATTATTGTTTATGTACTATTATTGTTTTTGTACTATTTTTGTTTATGTAGTGGCAATAACAATCAAAGTAAATATTTCAGTTGTTTATTTTGACTTTGATTATATTTTTTTTTTTAACAACAAAAAAAGTTAAGATTACATTTTTACGTAATCTTATTAAAAAGTAGAATTAATATAAAATCTATTTTCATTGTGAAGAAAACAAATTTCTCATAGCTCTATATCGATTCCACCCCTATCTACATGTGAGATTTTATTAAAATTTCCGGTGCTTCTCCATGATTATACCTCGATTGAATATAGATGTTATAAAAAAGAATAGCAAGAAACCTTTATGATGTACTTATTTGTGAGGAAAAATAAATACTGTTCACCAAAAATTATGGAAATTCATCCAGTAGTTTTGTTTTTATAAAATAAATTCAACTTTTAACCGTACGCGGAATATCGCTGCCATTATCATGATATTCAAGGGAGATAATTCCTTTTATCGCGTTTTAAAAAAGTTGATTTCTAATTTGAATTATCTCCCTTGACTTTCATAATGGTGATGAGAATGGCAGCGATATTCCGCATAAGCTAAACATTGTAAACATGCTTATATTTTATATTAAACTTTTTTTTATGCAAATACGTCACAAATGAATAGGTAAACCAAAGTAAATTGTTTTTGACTAATTTCCCAACTGTACTTTCTTTAAAATAATTTATGTCGCCAATCGTAACGTTTACCCTTTTTTTTTTATCTAAAAAATATTAAGATTTTTAGCCTAAATTTATTACGTTGATGTTTGTTTATTTTTACAAAAATATAAACCATTTCAAGTACACAGAAAATCAACAAGTGACAGAAGTTTTGGAATTTTATTAACATACGAAAAAAAAAATACGTTCGTGGATGCAACAAGGCTCAGTAAAAACACGTTTTACTGAGCCTTGTTGCATCCACGAACGTACCTTTTATTGGACCTTTTACCCTCTGGATTCTATCTACCTTCGCCGCACTTGAAGATGTGGTTTTTGGAATTTAACTCTGAATCCTCTCTTGTCACTTCTCGTGCCTTTTAACAACCTACCTATCTACATTTCACTTTCTCTGCTGGACTTTTTGACACCGGACTTTTTTGCAATCGGACATTTGCTTGCATTCGGTCAGAGTTTTGCCTTGTGTTTTTCCCTACAATTTTTATTTTTATTTTACTTTTTCAAATTTTAAATCTTGGCCTTTGCCAACTTATCTATCCCAGCGACTTCCACTGATGATAAGATTTTGATCTTTGAAAAGTCTGGCTTAAGGAAAAATTTAACTTGAATGAATTGCCTTTTTGCGGAATATACCTTGCTCTGAGCAACTGAATAGAAATACGATTTGACTTTTGCTTTTCTAATTCCTTTTCATCCTTCTACATATATATATATAAGAACGAACAAACCATAGCTAAACAACTGTTATTAATTAGATGTTTATTTTTGTTTGTTTTTTTGTCAAAGGAACTATTGTTAATCAATTGTTTTTGAATAAAATGTTTTTTTTTGTCTGTGCACAGGAAAGTTTCAAAAGATTATTTTGTTTGATTTGTTAAGCAAATATTTTTGTTTTTTCATTTTTTTCAAAAAACTCAATTAGTCCTTCAGGAGATTCAACGCGCTGACAGCGATTATAGAAATTCATTTTTTGTTATTGAACGCGATTAATTTCTTCCAAAAGTTATTGGCTGCTTGGTTAATAGTTTCGTCGACTCTCGGGCGATTCCGAGACCTGCCCGATCATTGACGACGCGAAATCACGGAAACATGGTGCGTCAGCTATAAGACTACCGTTTATTTTTTTAAGAGAATTTCGGACGCCGAAAATGTACACAATCCTGTTGATCATCAGTTTAAATTTTAAGAGCAAAAAAGCAGAAACGAAATGTAGTTTTTTTTTAATTTAGACTTTAATTATCACTAGAAACTACCCTCTAATACGGATATCCGACAATTTAAAGGCTTTAAACTCACTTTTGATGTTTCCGGATATGGATTGATTGAGAGAAATGTCCCAAAAAGATAAAACAAAAAATTGATTATGTCGCCACATTCGAAAGATATTTTGAAGTCTTCAAACTGGAAATTAGAAAATAATTTCTGGCTAGAATTTAAGTTTAAAAATAAAAACGGGGTAATATTTATTTATTTTTTTAATTCAGCCCCTAGGCTGTCAACAGAAAATTAAAAATGAGATTCTATTTTTTTTTTCGTTCTATTACACGTCAACATCTTGGAAACACATGGGGAAAAAATATATATATATATATATATATATATATATGAAGGTTTATAACTAAAAGATAACTTTTAGAGAATTAGACCTATTGTGAGATGAGGAAAGCTCAATATACTGGATAGAGCATAAATATATATAGGCTATATATTAGGGTTTTAGAGTGGGATTCCCTTTATTATATAAATATAACCTTAAAATGATCACCCAATTACTGGCCACGTACAGTAGGATAAAACGGGTAGTCATACTTTTGTATTTCCAAAATAATGGTCATTTTGGAAATGGAAAAAAATATTACTCATCTTGTCCTACATTAAGTGGTAAAGAACTGGGTGATCAATAAGTAACGCTATCTGGTCAGGAAATGGGTGATCATTTTACGTTATATTTATATAGTAAAATGAACCTTCATTCTAAAGTCTAAAATATTTTATTCTTAATTTATTTTTGGTGCTTCTCCAGATTAGGACCCGAGCTAACTTTGACCACCGTCGTTACGGTCAAAGTTCGCTCGGGTCCTAATCTGAAGAAGTACCATTTGTTTGTTTTTTATTGTTCCAGGTATGTTCAGGATGTTGACGCGTCATCACATGATTAAAGAATATGAATAAAATCTCATTTTTATTTTTCTGTTGTCAGCGTTGGGGAAAAGGGTAGAATTTTATCCTGCCCCCCCCCCCCCCCCCAAAAAAAAACAAGCCCCTTTTCGACATCGCCACTGTATTTTTTTGTTTGTATATCAATGGATCAGAGATCAAAAGAAAAATAATACTTACAGGTTTATTTGGGTAAACATCAGATAAATGTTTTTTTAGATTCTTCACAGTCCATCCAAGAAAACAAACAATCGTAATGTCAGCAATTCTTTGATTTGGGGCTTTCACTACCAAAGTGATCGGAGTGTTATCGTCCATCGCAGGGAAATCCATCGTTTACTTTTTAAACGATGTCGGGGAGGGGGACAAAGACACGATTTAATATTAAGTTTCTTTTCTTTGTTTTGTTATTAAAAGGATGTCTTTGCAGTGTGTGTATGTGTGCAGGGACTTAATAAATAATAAAAATAATAATAAACAATAAGAATTTTCGTCCAGCAAAATAAATCTATAGAAAAGGGTGGAGTTTTTTTTTTCTTTCCTTTTCTTTTTATAACTCTGTCAGGGGTGACAAAAAAGAGAGATATATATTTGTATACGAAAACAAAAACAACAAAACGTTGACGATATGCAACAAAAAGAAAGAAAGACTAGAAAATCAGGATTTGGGGATTTGTCGTCGTCGTGACTGGTCTCTACTTTCCGGTTGATGTCATACTAATATTTTTCTAAACAGGGAAAGAAGAAAGCGAGATAACGGTTACATATGACGAGATAAAGGCTACATATGACGATAAACCTATACTATTTATATCCAATGTATATTTTACGTGCTATGTATGTGCGTGTGTGGATACAGATAGATATGGGTGTGTTGTGTGCGTATCTTAGTCTGGCGGCTGTCGTGGCAAATAAGTGAAATGGACACAGAAGTTAGAGGAGCGGGAAGAGGAAAGAATAATAGAGGGGGGGGGGCAAAAAGATAGAATTTCGAAGATACGAAAATAAAGTAGAGGAAATCGCTTCAAATGACAAAAAAAGAAAATAATGAAAACATAATGAAATGATCTTTTGATTTAATTTTAATAATAAACTTTTTAAATTTCAAATTCAAATTTGAATTAAATTTTGATTTTAATTAAATTCGAATATACGGTTAGTTTTAATTCCCAGTTTTAACTGTTGATCCAGAAAGAAAGAGTTATTACCCTTGTTGTTTACGTGTAATTCGCCGAGATTTTAGAAAAATATATTTTTTTGAATCTTAGAATTGTTACAATAAAATTTCTAATTAGATACGACTTTAAGCAAATATCGAAAAATCAAAATACATATTAAATTCCATTAAAAAGAAAAAAAATTATGGGAGTAAAAAAATTTTTTATGAAATTTACTATGTATTTAAATAAAATTATTTTTTAAAACTGGCACTATTTTTGCGTCGTGTTTTTTATTGATTAATTTTGTTAGCATTAAATTTCTAATTTCTTTTCAGTTTTACCTTAACGACATGATAAAAGTAGTTCTCCTTCTAAGAGTGGGTAGTGACGTAATAATGTTGACCGAAAACGGAAATAGAATTATGAGACGGAATGAAAAACGTCCTGCTTTCTGATTGGTTGTCGGAAATAAACGCTGATGAACTCGCCGTCTATTGGCTGTTTATTCTGTCAAATAACGCATATTTGTTGCCATGGTAGCATTTACTGCTTTTATGGCTAAAAGAATTTACTTATATTTATTGTAAATATATACAATTAGGCTCTTGGCCTTTTGGCTAAGATCAAAGTGTAGTATCTGTTCCGATCGATACTGCACTCCATACTGGTATTGTTCGGGTCTTCGGGCCTGGTGATGCCGGTCTATGAGTCTGTCCTGTGCAGATCTGGGAAGTAACGCTCCCAGGCTTTGCCTCCCCTCTTTGGGGAGGATTAAGTTTAATACTTAATGTCTGAGGCACTCTGCCCAGGCAATTTTTTAAGACGCCGCTAGCACTCCTCCTCTGGGGTGCATACCCACTTTCCGACCTTGTGTCACATTCTACTGTGTGGGACGTAGATAAATAGCAGGCACAGAGCCACTAAATCTGGGGGTGCAGCGTCTTATTCAAAACTAGACGCATTCTTGTCCCACTAACACTGACAACACAACCCAGCATGTTCACTAAATTATCAGATTCATACTTGCACTCACCACAATACCGCATTCAGTCAATGGGCTTGTGGCGGCGAAAGTTCACCATTTGGTGCTCGAAAGCGTTTCTGCGCATAAGACTTCGGGTATACATCTGCCTGAATTAATAAAAACAAATAAAAATATTTGAGCCAATCAGAGGTGTTAGAATCGGGTCGTGTTCCCGACTTTTATATTATGCGTTGATACAGGTGAGTATTAAATAAAGCCATGTTAGTAACTTGTTATTGAAGCATTCATTAACAGAGGCGAGACACACGTGTGAACGTAACGAGCAATTTATTTACACTGAACACATAGCAGTTTACCACTAATACAAGTAGTGGGAGGTTGCAGTCAAGAGTGACGGTGGGAGTCACTAAGTCAACGGGAGATAACTCGTGTTTACGTAACACCGACTATAAGCGAGTTCATAAAATCAAGCAATTGTTGCATGCAAAAACAGAGTAATAATTAACAAACAAAAGGAGGTAGTTCAAATAAGGTTTATTGAACGTGTGTGTATGTGGGATGATGACGAGTGTGGTGTATGTATGTGTGTCGATAGAAAACAGTTCTTGAAAAGAGTATGTGAAGAAATTAGTCCGGCGTGGGAAAGTCCTTGAAAATCGTATACAAAGAAAATGAGTTGAGAACTCTTACCGTTGTTGAACACGTGTTGACGGAGCGTTGGTGCCTTAGCGTCGTTCAGCGAGGCCAATTGAATAGAGAAGAGAGTGATTTTCCGTTTACACCGGTTTTTATAATCAGAAGGGCAGATAACTCTGGTGTCACTTTTCAGCGCCACCTGTCAGTGAAAAAGCGACACCTAACAGCCAACCGGTGCAGTTATGTTTGAAAGAAGGAGGTAACTGCTACAGAGGCAGCTCTCTGAATTTGTTGAATTTGCTTTTTTGATCCACCTCGAGCACATATTTTTCCTTCAATAGTTGAGCCAAAATTCAAGACAGAGCTAACATGTATATTACTTCCAGCTTCCCTCGCCCCCTGGGCTTGGGAAAACTTAATTCATTTCTCAACTCACACACATGCACAGTCATATGCATGCACACTCTAACACTAACACAACACGCACACACAATGCCTTAACTCTTTCACACTGTTGTCTGCTGATTCCTGCTGATTGAAAACAAATGTATAAACACATTCATTTTAATGCTTATAAGATTTCTCACTGAACCTTTTTATTATGAAAACTATATGCATAAAATGAACATTATTTTTATAAATAACTTTCTATCAAATGCAATTTTTGTAATTGAGTTGGGAAGTTTTGATTACGATTTTTCAGACCCGTGGCTAATTCACAGCCCTTAAATTATAAACTCAGGTTCTCTCATTATGTCAGCTATTGAATTCCCCTTGTTCTGCAAGGACTCTCAGAATATGAACAAACATTTTATGTTTTCTTATCTATGTAAGTTTCCACTTTTAAATATATATAAAGTATTTCTTTTGTGATCTTATGCTTTTGAATTTATTAATATGTGTATGTTTACCATATAACATTTCTCCCGTTCTCTCACACTCGTATATCCCTTAAAACTGTTTTCCTAAAAATGTTTCTCTAAAACCGACTCTCTTAAAAGTGATCACCTAAAAAGTAGAACTCTAAAAGAGTTCACCAAAGGCTGTCTTACGTACAATATTTCCCCAACGTTTTAAAATTTATTTACAATTTCAATGACGAGTGGGTGTGATTTGATGCCATCGATAAAATACAAAATAAAGTAAAATAGTTTAGTAAGGCCTTCCCAAAACTCTCTAGGGATAAAACACACACTGTTTCTGGCCTGAAAACATGCAGGTTGACCTCTAATAGCGAGACTACATAATATTAGATGTGGTTAGGTGTACCAAAATGTGGGAACTGGGAATCTTGGAGAAGATCTAAGAAAAAGCAAAATCATGACGACAGGATTCATTCATTCCACTAGTGTCAAACTGTTTTCATGTCACATCTGATAGGATGCATTAGCTGATGCACTTCTGACCGATTCCTCTCTAACTGGAGAGCCTTCCTGAACCACACTCTGAGGATGCAGAAAGAAATGGAAGGGATGTATTTTAACTTGAGGCACACAATGTTAGACTTGTTGCAGTTGATTTTGGCCCCTCATAAGCTTTGTACTGTGCGAGTGGCTCTTTCACTGCCTAGATATCGCAAGAGCATGACACAAAGACAGCGACATGATTAGCAAACACGGTAAGCCTCACTCAAACACCACCAGAAAAAGCAATTCCATAAAAGACTAAACTTGCCATCTCATCCTTTAGCCTGCAATTTAGCAGTTCCAATGTAAGGACATAGAGTAGAGGCAACAGTGGAAAACCTTGCTGAACTGACCTGGATATGGCAAGCAACAGTGAAGGCTTTCTGTTTTACTGCATCGCTGTTATTTAAGATTTTGTGCAGGAAAAAGATCAATTTGCGGAAGTTTGGTTAAAATCCAACAGGTTCTAGAACGGATACTGAGAAGTGATTGTCGACCCTATTGAAAGCCTTGAACTGATCCAAGTTGATCAGCACAACTTCAACAGAATCTTTTTCCCCCTCTATGATCATAAGAACCAGACGCAGGTTGCTCAGGATAGATCTCTCTTTCACAGCAAAAGTCTGCTGAAGCTCAATAAAATCTTCAATAACAGTCTGCAACTGGTTCAACTGGATTCTTACCCAAATCTTTAACTGTGTTTATTGAGTTATGGTCCGGAAGTCATCTAATTTCTTCCTGTTATGGTTGCCCTTTTCTTCATCAATGTGATCACTTCTGTGGTAACTTGACCAGCGATCGATCTCTATCCAAACGAATTGTTGAACACGGCCATCATAATAGGTAAGAACATGTGTGACACACTGAAGAACAGCTTATATGGCAAATCATCAAGTCCTGGCGATCCGTTATTACTGACTTGCTTTAATGCAGCCGAGACATCATACTTCATAGCCTCCTTGTAAGTAGCTGCTTCCACCTCTTTGAAGTGGAGGAAGTCAGTAGTCAAATAGTTGCTGATGTCCTGAAATGGAGATTAGGAAGTGCACATTCTGAGTTAACTGAAGAGTATGTCTGTCCAGTAACTTAACACGCCGGATGTAGCAATCCGGTTATCGCCAAGATGCCCTGAGTTTCACCACTTCGTTGGACACTTTCTAATCTAGCTCTAACTATTTGACCGTAGTATTACTAGTTAGTCTCACATACTATCTTCTTTAATTAGTTATATAGTTAGGAGTCTCCACTTTCTTATCTCCTGGCCAAGAAAGAAGAAATAAACATTGGGTAATCTCTTTTATAATCTCCTTTCAGTTTCTCAGCTCGTTTAAGAAATGGTCTCTGATTAGACAAGCCAGAAAGGAAGTTAAATGCTTGCACCAATCAGCGCTGAGCTTATGAATTAAGCATAGATTCGGAATCATTAACCGGAACATGCCGCTTCTGCTGCTGTTTTCTATAGTACTGCTGCTACATGTTTACAATCTATTGTTTACAAACCAGATTTGTAGAGGGAAAGGTAATATCGAAAAGGACGACAAAGTCGATCCATACAAAAATAAATTAAATTTGGATACATAGCCGAATATATAGTTGGTAGTAAGAAACAATCTTGTGATGACCCTGAAAAAAAAGAAGGGTATTTGGTATGAGGAGAGGCTTGTTAGGCAGGGGACAAGATTAGCAGTAACTAGGTAGTCTGAAGTTGTTGCCGGCAGTGAAGTGAGATTCGCATAGTGGAAGATCTCGGGCAGACTGTGTGGAATATTTAGCTTAAGTATCAATTGGGTGGCTCCCAGCACATGGCGCCAATATTTTAATGTCTATTTGTTAAAAAGTATGAAAGTGTATATTTTCTGCTTTTTCAATTGGCTGAAATAAGATTTCTGTTTTAAGATTTTTATCCAATCAACAGTTGATATTTTGACAAAAAATTAGTATAAATGATTTTTGGAAAAAAATATATATTTATTGAACAAAAATAAATGATGTTGCAAATGTGCAACAAATGGCATAAAACTTTACATGTATAACAAAACATTGCATCTAAATAATCATAATACACTAGAGAATCATAAAACAATTTTTACTTACCATTATAATGACCAGATTTAAAAGTTTAGGCTCTTGAATTAGGAAGATGACACACCGATGACACTCGCCCATGACATCGAAGATACTGATTATCTAATTAGCAGGTGTGTTGATGCAACATCATACTTACTCACACTTGCGAACAGGCTTGTTGCAGATGTGAAACAAGTTGCAGTTTGTAAGAGTAAAATAATAACAAAAAAAAGAATTAGTTCATTCAGCAAAATACAAAACAAAAACAGTACTTCTATGAGAGAGGAGGACACCTATATCAGCCCCAATTTTTCCAATTGCGATTTACAGAACAGACTGAAAATGGCCGAGTCGTCACTGAATAGTCAACATTAATTGAAACAACATTTTCATTCTTTCCTTGACTTAAGGTTAGACTCAATTACCCCCTTCCATGTTAAGAATGAGTTTAATAATTTTCTTCAAATCATTAAGTGAATCAACTTTATTTCTTTTCTTTTTTTTGAGAAAGTTTTTACAACTTTATTTATTTTTTTGAGGGGATAAATTTTTTTAATCCTAACCAACCCTACCATTAACCTTAGTCTGCTCTTTTACATTTTCCTTTTGGCTTTCAAAATGTAAACTACTTCGGCCTTTTCCAGTTTGTTCCGTAAATCACAATTAGAAACAATCAGGCCGATATGGGTTCCCTTGTCATGTTGACCCCGTTTACGACGGGAACTCCTAACAAAAACTGGATGTTTTATTCTTAATCATCTTAACCCATGTGACAGAAACAAACACCCTTCCTTTCTTTTTGCACATATCGTCACTCTAGCCAACCAATCAGATCTCATCAAAGCATTGTACTAGCAGCAGTATATATAGAGTGCTTTTCTTAACTCAGCCGCAAATTCGGGACTGTGCCCCTTTGGCATCAACGTTGTCTCCACTGTCTCTACCGACTGCACCTTTCGCCACAAATCTTTGCTTTTACAATTGTAGCAACAGTCAGCAGCAGCAGCCTTCTAACCTCCTTCTACAGCTCGCCAACAATGACTGTCTATCCTCATCAAAATCATCATCATCACTATCATCACAGCAACTACAGAAGCTATCAACCGATCAATGAATCATCAACATCTGTAGCTTGTTCCTGTTCCTGTATCTCCTACTCCTTCTGATGTCTTTCCTGCACCAACCGACATCCTTTTGCAGCTACTGTTCCTGCTCATATCCTCCTGCATCTCCAGCACCTGCTGACTTCCTCCTGCAGCTCCTATTCCTGCCAACATACTTCCTGCTCCTTCTGATATATTTACTGTATCAGCCAACATCCTCCTGCAGCTCTTGATTCCTGCTCCTGCACCCGCTGATGTCCTACAACCATTTCAGTACTTGCAGCTCTTTACCTGTTGACGTCTAGCCTTTTTCAGTTCCCGTTGATGTCCAACCTTTTCTAGTTCTTGTTGAAGTCCTGCCTTTCCAGTTCTCGTTGATGTACTGCCTTTCCTGCACCAAGTGAGGTCCTCCTGCTGACCCAGCTTTTGGCTATGTCTATTCAGACTGGGCCTACCTGGGGCACCTCATTATACCTCAAAGACATCACCAAACCTTTCCTGCTATCCGTTTCTTAGTGGTGTCCACTAGTATTTCCAGCATTTCCCATTATCTATTGTACCAACTGAAGTAATAACGAAGGTCCAACAAAACGCAAATCACTCTGGAGTAAAAAACGAAGGTCCAAAGAAACGCAAATCACTCTGTCCGTAGATCCCAAAGTCCTCTGTCAGCTTCCAAAGCAGATCTCTATGTTCGTCACACGTGCACTTACTTCGCACCGTTTCGTTGAAGACGGTAAGAGACCCGCTTTTATTAGGCTGAGGCACCCCAAATTGGCATGCGTGCAATGTGACCTCGCGAGACTCCGCATGAACCGTACGTAATAAAGGTTCACGGATGCCATGTTGAATTCTTTTCCTTCATCCGCAGCGCACAGGACAGACAAACACGAGGACGTTTCGCAGGTAAGCCCCCTTCACGTTCCCCACACCAACTGAATCTAATAAATCACGTTGTAATCACCTCCCACTGCAAAAAATGGTGACCCCCAACATGATCTTACACAAACAACAGCCAACAAAGAAGATGCCAGATCGTCGAGACCTGACTCACCACAATTTTTAGCATCCCAAAAACTCAGCTAAGAACGAGCAACAACACTACTGAGTTATTTATTTAATACAGTTAAAAAGTCAGACTCAGCAAAACATCAACATCACTCTTCAAGAACTACAAGCATTCTTCAACAACAATGCTGCAACCAAACTTTCCCCAAAAATGCCCGGAAATTCGACCAACGAATCATAACTGACAACACTATGGAAGAAGATGCACCAGTTTAAAATGAGTACAGCTGCATATGCACTACTAAATTACTCAATAACTGGACGTTCGTTGATTAACATTGCAATATGAAGACCAATCAACTTGAATAATGCCCTCCAACACCAGTACAGATCTACTTATACTAGTTTCTTCAAATTTACAGACCCACTCTGAGGATAGCAACACTTGTATTACTCACTTTGCCCCTCTTTGTGAATACATTTTCAACACATCTGCACATCTGTTTTGTTACTCATTCCTACAATGTTTCTAATTGATGCGATAAATTATACAGGGAGATAGCCTTGTCGTGTCGACCCTGTTTACGACGCGGCACTCCTAACAAATACCGGATGTTTAATTCTTGAACACCTTAACCCATGTGACAGAAACGAACACACTTTCTTTCTTCACGTATCGTCACTCTAGCCAACCAATCAGATTCATCAAAGCGTTGTACCAGCAGCAACCGGCAACACAGTATATATAGATTACATTTCTTCACTCATCCGCTCATTTGGAGCTGTGACTCTTTGGCCTCGACGCTGTCTCCTCCATCTCTGTCGACTGCATTTTTCTCCACGAATCTTTGATAAACATGATGGTGCTCTTTTATCACCGTGACGACAGTCAGCAGCAGCAGCAGCCTTCTCACCTCCTTCTACAGCTCGTCAACAATGGTCGCCTGTCATCATCACAGCAACGACGGCGCCGATCATCTGATCCATGTTTCATCATTATCTGCAGCTTGTATCTCCTACTCCTGCTGATGTCCTTCCTGCACCAAACCGACATCCTTCTTCTGCTCCTGTTCTTGCTGACGTTCTCTTGCATCTCCAGCTGACATTCTTCTGCAGCTCCTGTTTCTGCTCGTGCACTTGCTGACGTCCTCCTGCAACTCCAATACCTACAGCTCCTTGCCTATCGATGTCCAGCCTTTTCCAGTTCCCATTGACGTCCTGCTTTTCCAGTTCCCGGTGACATACTGCCTTTCCCACATCCAGCGACGTCCTCCTGCTGATCTAGCTTTTGACCACGTCCATACAGATGGGACCTTTCTGGGACACCTCATTATACCTCGGGGAAGTCCACAACAAACCCTGTGTGACGTCATCCATGCTATCCAGTTTCCAGTGACGCCATCCTGCTCTCCCAGCCTTTTCCTGCTATTCAGTAACCAATGACGTTCTTCAGTACTGTCAGTCTTTCATGTTTTCTTTGTATGTTTTCGGTGCAAACAAAAATATATCTATTTTTACACTATTTGAATTCAAATAAAGTTTTAATTCCATCATGAAAATGACAAAAAGTGTATAAATAACATTCAGGTTTTTATTATTCAAATCCATTTGAAAAATACGAATCATGATTTCTGTTTTAAATTAATTACCTTTTTATATAAGACCGAAGGGTGAAAGTTATTCCTGTATATAAGTGTTATGGTGCCGTACCTATGATTAACATTTGGACTCGTTCATTCTCAATAAATATTGGAAGCATTCGCTTCTCATTTGTTGATTCAACCCCAACTTGATCAGTCTCTTATTAACTTTGGTTGATTGAGGACGTCGGGATGGGGTAATACCAGTCGAGGATTCGTTCTTGACAATCAGTCCAGCAGGAACTGGGCCATTTCGGTGGCCTTTTATCTGCCAGGCTGAGGTATACTGTCCTGGGTTGTCCTAGGAGGTGCACTCTCCCAGGCCTTGCCTCCCCTCTTTGGGAAGGAGTAAGTTTATCGCTTACTGCCTGAGGCGCCCTGACCGGGGAATGCTAACGGGGCGGCCCAGGCTATTTTTGCTAGGCCAGAATGCTCCTTCTTTAGAGGTGCTGGCTTGACTCTTCTCCCACTTTCCGACCTTGTGTCACATATTGCTGCGGTGGGAGGGAATTAAATACCTGGCTCAACCCAAGCCCGTTCAGTCTCTCATTAACCTTGGTTGATTGAGGACTTCAGGATAGGGTAAGGTGATACCAGTCGAGGATTCGTTCTCGACAATTGGTCGGGCAGAAACTGGGCCATTTCGGTGCACTGGCTTGATTCTTCCCCCACCTTCCGACCTGGTGTCACATATTGCTGCAGTGGAAAGCAATTAAATACCGCTGATACAACCCCAGTCTACACTGCAGTCAGCACTGACGTACTACTTCTCTTGTTCCGCTGTTGAATATACTTTTTTCCAATATATTGATTTTACCTAAACCCTGTGTCCGTGTTCTCATTCCGAACCCTAAACAGGGCCATAACAATAAGAGACATTAAGTTTAATGCATTTGCCATTTCTTCTTTGCCATTACCGTTACGTTTTTGCCTGTCTCTCTTTCTTAGCTGTAAAATCGATCATCATTAACCAGCCCTTGCAAGACCACGGCTATCATAAAAGAAGAAAGTCTGTTAACTGAGTTGAGTTTTTCTGGTGATGTCATTGCTAGTGGGAGTAAGAACCACTATCAATGAGGACCGGTAGTCCTCGGAACGCTTAACGTGCATGCGTCCATCTGTAATCAGGGCAAGTAATCAGGCAAGCAGACTAAGTTCCATACGATTATTCATTCACTTGTAAATCATTGTTAACTTGTTCCTGCTATTGTGACTTTATTCCCCTGCCAAGAATACGGCTACCCTCCTAAGGATTATTCATTCACTTGGAAATCATTTTTAACTTGCCCCTTTTTTCAAAATTATTTCCTTTTTTTATAGATGTCAAGCACGAAAGAAAATCAGGAAGTTACAAGATGGCGTCCAACGATTAAGGCATTGCATTAAGTTCGAATTTCAAGTATTAAAAAAGCAAGTTACAATTTTATTTCAGGATAAAAAAAAATGCAATTTTAGACTAATTAATAAGTTTAGTTCAAAATGTGTGCGAAAATCCAACGAAATAAGCGAGATATTCAAATAATATATTGTAAATAAACTGTCGGTTTGGACCTCCCCCAATGACTGTTTTAATTTATTACAAATTTTTACTATATTGTAAATAAACTGTTTGTTTTGCAAAAAAACAAAAACAAAACAACAAAAAAACGCACATTTTAATTTATTTCAATAAATGTTCTATTAATTAATTATTTTGAATTATTGATTTTGTGTTATTGTAATGAATGCGTAACTTTTCATGTTTGATTTACTTTTCATGTTTGATTTACTTGTAAGTTAAAAAAAAATCAAGAAACATCATTTATTTTTTTCGGAAATAAGGGCAATTATTCAGCTAAAACTAATGATAATGTAATGTTCATAGAAAGAATAAAACTGCCTAAGAATAGAGATTTGTCTTCTTGTGTTTACACACCAAGAGATATTTCTATGCAGTTTAACTGATACTAGTCTTTTCATTCGATGTCGACCGCAAATAATGAACTTATTTAAAGAATGAATATTAAGTCAGACAAATTATTTTTCAAAGGAAAATTTTCATGTTTCAAAAATTAAAAAAATTATGACAACACCATTTTATTATTAAGTATTGATTTAATGTTTGCTGTCTAGCCTACACAAATTACACGAAATAATAAATTTGCACTAAAATTTCTCATAAAGTAATAAGTTAATTATATTCCGATATCGTTAATTACTCAATACTGAAAATTTCATGAAAATTGGTTGATTTCCTGAATTTTTATGAATTTTTAAGTGAAGGGAGGAGTCAAAATGCCCATAGTCTGACTGTTTGACAGATCTCGTTTGTTACTTTATAGCATGACGTCATTTTCAAGCGCTCTGGCCTCACTTTCCTTTATTACGATGGCCGTGGCAAGACCTACCTATAGAAGCACCCCAAAAAACAAAAAACATGGGTGAAGGTACAGAATAGTTAATCCCCTCCCTCTGTCCTCATGTTAAGAATGGACTTCTAAATAATAACGTTATTATTTAGAAACCCATTCTTAACATGAGGAGGGCAAGAGAGAAACCTAACCGTGCACCTTAACCAAAGCATGCGGAAAAAAATGAAGGAAACTATACGCACAGTGAAACCGTGATTATAGATTTGTACCCGTTTTTTCTTTTTCGTTGCGGGGTGATATACAGGAGCTTTGGTCGGGTTTTTAAAAGGGAGATAACTCTAAACAGTTTCTTCGACCATTACAAAAAATCCTCCCCGCATCGTAAGTATTTGTTGGTCGTATCGGTTAAATCTTGTTAGAAACTCTTTCATTTCTTTTCACTAACATTATTTTATATTTATTGTCGTCAATTTAAAGTTTGTTTTTTAGTTTTCATTTGAAAGTTAGCGTTGAAAGATCAGCGGTTTTATTTTTCCACGTGTGTACAAAAGTTAGTATCTGTTCTTCTTATGCTTCACTTAATCTATTCTGTCGTCGGTCATTGAAGGAGTCCTTCTCGACTGAGGCAAATTTTATTTTGATTCTAATCCAGTGTGCCCATTTTGGGGGAGCGTGATTTTTACCACATTAAAAACCGACCTTGTGCCTAACTCTGCCCTGGCGGGGAAGCAAGTAAATAGGAATAAAGTTCTTCCGATTATTGTAATAATAAAAAAAAAAGAACCTTCTTTTCTCACTTAACAACATTTTTTTTTTTTTTTGTCAACAAAAAATAATTGGTTACCGGGCATAAAGTCCATTGAACGCAACTTCCGCAAGCTTTAAACCAATTCTTTATTATGTTTTTTTTTCTAAATAAAATACACAATTCTTAAAAATTTATATAAATCCAAAATTTTCATATAAATTATTTAATTTCGTTACAAATCTGAGGACTTCTAAATATATAAAAACAATTGGTTTAAAACTTACGGAAGTTAGCGGAAGTCGCGTTCAATGGACTTTATGCACGTTAACGAAATAATGTCAAGTTCAATTGCATTATAGGTACCTTTAGAATATATCGCCCATTTCGCTTGTTAAACTTAGTTACTAACATGTTGGTTCTTTTCTAGAACAGTGTCTCCACATAGAAATATTGTTAATCTTTGGTTTCGGAGCACTAATGAACCATCATACTTGAATTTTGATTCTATCCAGAAAAAAAAGTCCTGTCTGCCAATTTAAAGGCTTCAAAATCCTCTTCAAATTGTCCACGACCACAGCACATGTCCGACACACGATATTTACTGGCCTTGTGAAATTAGAATATGATTTTGAAGTCTTTAAACTGTCAGTTCGAAAGTAATTTCGGGGTGATTCTCCAGATTAACCCCTATAATTTTTTTTTTTAAATGCACTAACACTTTATGTACATACCTGTTAGGTTATAAAAAAGAAAGACAGTACACCAAAATTTATGCAAATTCATCCAGTGTCTTTGTTAAAAAAAATAAATTATCGGTAAACGCTTCCTAATAATGCCGAAAATGGCCGCCGACAGTTTCCACCAATAAATTTTGTTTTTATTTTTTAAAAACAAAAATACTGAATGAATTTGCGTAATTTTTGGTGTACTGTCTTTTTTATTTAACCTAACAAGTAAGTACATAATGAAGTTTTTGTGCTATTTTCTTTTTAAGAACAGTATTACATATAGGGGTTGATCTGGAGAATCACCAATTTCGGTACTTTTACAGAAGTTGAACCGAACTGTTTTTATTTTTTTAACCCTAACCTAAGTTTTAGGTTTAATTTGACAAAAGTCAGTTTTTAACGAAATGGCTACGTTGCCATCCACAGTTTAACTAGACAAGCCTGCTTTTAGGCTTATGTTGCCATCTCAGGCACGGCATGCAGGCCGAGCGAACATGAAAAAAAATACAAGCTAGTATTTACCTTCCTCCCACCCGAGGATATGTGACACAAGGTTGGAAGGTGTGGATCGAAAAGCCATTATACAAGAAGAAGTGCACTCTAACCTACAAAAATGCTTGAGCAGCCCATTCGACATTTCCAGATTGGTGTGCCTCAGGTGATTAGCAATAAACTAAGCCCCTCTCAAAGTGTGATAAGATAAAGCCTGGAGGGTGGACCTCTTAGAACTGCACAGAACCATACTTCAGCCCGACAGAAGAAAAGCCGGTGCTGCTTTGGCTTGATACCTACAAGGAAAAAAGATCTACACCATGTGGCCGACGCCACAACCAATCGGGGGATATATGTGCGACCTTTCTTTCTTTGTTGACTCAGCCCTTCTTCGTCTCTGAGGTAGAGAAGAGGGGCTGATCTCGTGAAATCACGTTGCCCGAAGATTCCGGCCAATCAGGGACCAACAGGTCAGCTTGACCACGCGTGGTTTGAGTGTCTATAAAAGAAGGCACGCACTTCTTTTCTTTCTCTTTTTCCTTCGGCTCGACCGAGGAGGTGGGGGAGGCAAAAGGTAATCTCTTTTAATTCGAATGATGAACTATTCTGTCAAACACATACCATTACGATTGCCACACAAAAATACATCAAATACGCTCGCATATACCACTTTTACAAACACAAACTTATGAACAGAACTGTTGCACTCCTAAAAGTACGAACTCTACAAAATGTTTTAGTTAAATAAATTGTTTTGTTTAATATAAATATTTTTCTCTTAATTATTAATTTTATAAAATACCATTCTTGTTGTGTTAGCTTTCTTATTCCTTCGCTTTCTAATATAATTTTAGATAATAATAATGTTTTCTTTCTTTCCCTTTGTTTGTTTGAATCTATTAATTTAATCCACATGTGGTCCGGCCACTTCGACCAATCCACACGTGGTCGGGCCACGTTCAAACAGTGGGAATGACATGCTGCTATAAAAGCATCTCTCCCATTACCTTTGGTCGGGGGATTCATTCTCTCAACCATTTGTCCGGCAATCCTTCGCCACTGGTTAATCCTTTGTTCTTCGAACCACCGGCCATAACCATACGCCCTTCATTTTCTTTTTCAATGTACAAATCATCTTTGTGTTCCTTGTGTATGTGCTCTGGTGTTGCTATCGACAAAATCTTGCTGCTTTACAGAAAAATAACAAAAAATTGAGTTGGTTTAAATTAGCGTAAGAATGAAATGGATTACTGAGCTTTCAGTGACTTTTCGTTGAATAATTGGCTCAATTGTCGTACAGTCTCTTCTTTGAATGTTAAGGTTAGGGTTCCAGGCTCAGTAACCACACATTCTTTCGAAAAAAATTAGAAGTGTTTTCCTTGCTTCTGTACCGTATGAGGTGTAGATCACATAACAAAGTGTAGATATCATACCAAAGTAGATTCATGATATGTAGATAACAAGTGAAAGCGGCACCGAAAAGATACTTAACTTAAAAATGTCACAGACCCTGTTGGACTGATTGTCAAGGACATATCCTTGACTTGTATGAACAGCCTAACCTTTGCGTTCGGCTTACTCCTACGTCTTTCTTTTTCACCCTAACGCCAACCCTAACCCTAAAATGCTATACTTTTATTCATATTGTTTTAAAGTTGCTAAGGAAGAAAAGAAGAGGAAAGAAAGAGAGTAGCTTATACAAGCTAGTATCTTTTTCACGTTCGCTCGTCTTGCGTGAAGGGCCTGAGATGGCAACATAAGCCTGAAAAGCAGGTTTGTCTAGTTGACTATACACGGCAATATAGCCACTTTGTTAAAGTTAAAAGGGATAAGTCAAGTATTATGGTTCATTTTATGCTCCCAAACCAAAGTAAAATCATATTTCTTGGAGGAGCCAATGTTCTAGAAAAGACCCAACACGTTTTATATGGCTGAGTTTTGTAATAAAGGCTGCATTATATTTTAGCGATTTAAAAAAAAAAAAAAAAAAAAAAAAAAAAAAAAATGCAAATAATTTTTGATTACCACGTTTAGAAGAAGATTATTAAAAAATATATATTCTTTCTTCTCTGCACCTTCTCTCTCACAGATGTGATGTTGCTAGTCTCAGCCTCTTACTGTTATGGCATGTGTTCTTTAGAATTGTCTGATTTATTTCCTGCTTCCTTTGTTCCAGCTCGTTTGATTCGTTGGTCTAGTGGTCTCCAGCAATTCACTGTTTGGATACCTCATTGTAATACAGCTTCCTATTGCAGTAGCTTCTTTCCAGAAACTGTAGGCTTGGGGAAATCTCTTCTGGCTGACTGATTTCCTCCTACCTATAACCTTGGTCTTTTTCAATAGTATACATTGGCATTGTTGCACCTTCTCCAAGTGATGTTACCTCTAATAACAGCACTAAGCTGGATACCCCACCAGACTAGATGAATTCTTGTCCTGGAATCCGGTAAGACGAAGAGACCACAAGAAAGATATACTATAACATAGTGTCAATTGGAGAGAGGAAAATTTATGTTCTTAACTTCTTTATTTACTCAAGGTATGAGAGGTAAAGGAGAACTTTAATAGAATATTCGAATATCTATGTATCTCATATAGAGATCAAGTGTTAGCCTCAGGAAGGGGCCCCTAGATTTGACTGAAGTAAAATGAAACAAAAACTTGATATGCCATAAACCAAACCAAGTCATCTGTACCCCATTATACCTCTGGTCAGCTAGACTACGGGGGAAGGTGAATGTGGACCTAAAGGCTTTCATATTCAGTTTTCCTGAAGTTGGGCTGGCCGTGGAGGCACAACAGATGGCTTAGAAAACAGGCTCTCTCCATTCTCTCTCTTGCAAACCCCACAGTCAGTTAGACCACAGGGTAGGTGAAGATGATATGGACTGATTTGTGGAATCAAAATTTTCAGTGACTTGTTGAATATTTTACTTTACATTTTAATTTTTCATTTACAAAAAAAAAAATTTATTCCAAATATTTTTTCCACTTTTTTCTCTTTAGATTCATTACCTTTTGTTGTCATGGCGGGAGATAAGAAAACCCTTGATTTTAGGAATAAATATATTCTTGCGCCTATGGTTAGAGTCGGTACTCTTCCCATGCGGCTTTTAGCTCTTGACTACGGAGCAGATCTTGTATACACTGAGGTAAGTTTTTTTTTTTTTTTTTTTTTTTAAATCTGTTATTTGGGTAAAGGGGGGGGGGAGAATAGAGGTCATGAGTAAATTGTTTAAACATGAAGAGAGATTTTTACATGTAAGAATTAAACTTTGCCTGATTAATTATTGGATATTTTTTAAAATAATGAGACAGCTTTTTGTCCAGGAGCATAGTGTAGTATGTGTTTTGATACTATACTTCATCTTTTCTGTCCTTGGTCAGTGAGAAAGAAATCATTCAAGATTGAGCATTTTTAATTTTTGTCTCAGTCCAGAGTTTATATTTTCACCAAGCTGGATTTTCCCCACATTAAAAACTGACCTTGTGTCTAACTCTTCCCTCGTGGGGAGACAAGTAAATAGGGACAATAATGTTTATAATATGGAGATGGATTTAAACTGCTGCAGAAAAGCAAAATGATGTTGTTGCCCTTGTTCATTGTCATAGTCATCATCATATTCGGTGTAACGTTCGTTTTACATGCTGGCATGTGTTGGATGGCTTTTAGAAATTAACTGCCAAGCAAACCTACCTCTGTCCAGGTTTTTATTTATCCCTCTTTCTCTTAAATCCATTCTTATCACTTCCATATTTTTTTTGGTCTTTGACTGTCAACTGGCTATGCTACCTCAACTGTTCTACATCTATTAACCCAAGCATTCTTATCCATCATCATCATCATCATCATCATCATCATCATCATCATCATCATCATCATCAAGACACCAAAATCATCATCATCATCAAGACACCAAAATCATCATCATCATCAAGACACCAAAATCATCATCATCATCAAGACACCAAAATCATCATCATCATCACACCAAAATCATCATTATCATCATCATGAAGACAACAAAATCATTATCATCATCATGAAGACAACAAAATCATTATCATCATCATGAAGACAACAAAATCATTATCATCATCATGAAGACAACAAAATCATTATCATCATCATCAAGACAACAAAATCATTATCATCATCATCATCAAGACAACAAAATCATCATCATATTCATTTTAACGTCTGTTTTACATGCTGGCATGTATTAAACGGCTTTTAAGAATTGACTTCCAAACTAACCTATCTCTGACTAGGTCTTTATTTATTCATCTTTCTCTCAAATCCATCTTTATCATTTCATCGGATTTTTTTTCGTATGTCTTTCCCAAACAATTGAACCTGCTACTTCAACTGTTCTACATCTATTAACCCAAGAACTCACATCCATTATTTCAATGTGATCAAACCAACTAGATCTCCTGTTCTGCATACATCTCCCTATACTGTCTAGATTTAATCTTCCTCTGAGGTCATCAGATCTAAGCCTGTCTTTAAGACTCACATCACACATCCATCGTATCATTTTCATACCACTTCTCTCCATGCAACGCATGTCCTCAAATCTCACTGGCCAAGTTTTGCTTCCATACATCATCACACTTCGTACACATGCCTGATAGACTCTCCCCTTGGTCGATAGTGGTAACACTCTACTGGTTAATAATGACAGAAGTTCCCATAATTTACCCCATCCACTCCGAACACTTGCAATCACACTAGCACCTGCTCCTCCCTGTGCTCCAATGGTAACACCAAGGTAACAAAACTTCTGAACCACCTCAATAGCAATTACTAAATCATCATCATGCAGCATCTTTTTCGGACAACGCTTCTAAAACACAAATGAAAAGCAACGGACTTGATACAAAACACTGATGTACTCTTACTTTAATATTAAAATTGTCACTAAGTATGCAAATTCCAACACGACTTTAGGCATTTTTATACATTGCTTGAACAATTTTCATCAACCACTTGTAAGCCTGTAATTTACGTAAAGCACACCAAATAACATCTCTTGACACTGTCAAAAGCTTTCTCCAAATCCAGAAAAACAAAATACAGGTTCTTCTACTTACCAAGATACTCCTCTTGCATTTGTCTCAGGATAAATATAGCACACATCGTACTTTGTCCGGGCATAAAACCAATCTACATTTCATCTGACTTCTTATTTGCTGCTCAATTATTTATTTTAGATAGTGAAACAGACATACAACGCATAAAATTATCAGTAATTTCGTGTGTGTGTGTGTGTGTGTGTGTGTGTGTGTGTGTGTGTGTGTGTGTGTGTGTGTGTATTTCTCACGTCAATGTAACTTTGATAATTACACATTGGGTTATTATTTTTTCATTTACTATTAATTGAATATTATTGAAATCAAAAAATGGTACTTGTCCAGATTAGGACCCAAGCTTAAATCGACTTGGCGTCAGTAGCTTCCGGATGTTTAGATAAATGGCCAGAAAAAGCTGAATAAAAGGTTGATTGCATGCGTCTCAAAAATCTAAAACGAGCTGGATATACAATTAAAAAAAATGTTTTTTTTTACAGGTAAAATTTGTTTTGTAAGAAAAATGTTTTTTTTCTGCATGAAAAAGTTTGTTTTTTCACTTAACAAGTGTTAAAATTCATTATCGCTTTGATCAATTTTTATTTCCAATTAGTGAATTTCGCGATTCAATCAATTAAAATGTTGTCGTCTCGCATTCTGATTGGATAAGCACTTCGACATTTTTTAGCTGTCTACGTAAACATCCAGAAACTACCAACGCCAAGTCGATTTTAGTTTGGGTCCTAATCTGGATAAGTACCCAAAAAATGCAATATTGTAACATAAAAAATATTGTAACATAAAACAAAATTTAAAAAATATTATTTAATTCAAAATAATTTTGTAAAAATCTGCCAGAATGTATTTTGGTTTCTTATTTAACTGGGAGGTGCTTGTGGTGAAGTGGATAACCATGCAGACTGATGATCTGGGTGTGCCAAGTTTGAATCCAGTCAGTTCTAGAGCACTACTTTCACTTATGGATGTTGGTAACCTTCATGTGGTCCCTTCTGTGAGTATCTGATTCTAGAAGGAATCGGGGAAACCAATACTAACAACAGAATTAAGCCGGTCAAAAAAGCCGTACCATGTTGATTCATACGAATTTACTTTTTGTTTATTTCACTAAAAAATGTTTTATTATATATTGACTTTAAATAAACACTGCATCGAAACAGCTGTAATACCTTTGTGTATGCTTTTTATTTGGAACTTGATTTGAAAAATAATTTAAATCATCAAAATACATATATTTAGCTCTAATTACGTAATATTGAGTTGATGTTTTTTGCAAACTGATGATTGATCTTTATAGCTAACTCATTAACAGTTTTCTATATGATTTCATTTGAAGGTATGTATGTGTGTATGTATGTATGTATGTGTGCATGTATGTATGTATGTATGTATGTGTATATCAGGGATGCGAGTTCTCCGCTCTTAGCGGAATTCCGCTTTTCTTATTAAAAAAAAAGCGGACTTCTTTTTTTTTAATAAGGAAAGGCCAAATCACTAGAGCTTTACGTCCTTACTTTTTTGCCATTTGGCTCAATTTTCTCTTTCTTCCTCTCTCTCACTTTATCTTTCTTTCTCTTTTCCTGTTTTTTCTCTCTTCCTCTTCCCATCACGTTTTGTCTTACTTTGCTTCGCCTCCCATTCCCCCTCTCTGGAAATGTGAATTTTGCAATACTTCAGGCGATTCATGGGTAGGGGAGGTAGAAGACTTTTGTTTCATCGATGAATGTCTTTCTGTCTCCATGGTTGGGAAATTGGTAGAGACTATTCATTCCTCCCCCTCCAGGTTGGGAAATTCATCTCGATTTCAGATTTTTTTTAGCATTGTCCACTCACATCACATCACATGATAAATAAATATTTAACTAAAAAGAAAAATAGGTGCTTATACAGATGAAGGCATATATGAAAAACGAAATTTCCAAACAAAAACTATTGTTTACACTTACGTATCAGGCAAAAAAATAAGCATCATCACCAAAAATTAGGAAAAATTATCGAGTAAAATTTTAATTAAAAATAAAAATTGGTTTTATCGTCATTTACCCACCGCCATTGATTCATTACCTGTTTATATGACAGACTGAGTTATGTCCCCTTAATTCTGCTTGTATCAATGGCAGTTTGGTAAAATACGATAAAATTGATTTTAATTTTTAATCAAAATTCTACTTGATAATTTTTTATGTAGATACCTAATTTTTGCCTGATACCAAAGATATATCAAATAGTTTTCCAGTTAATTTATTTGGAATTGCGATTTTCACCTGTATAACTGCATTTTTCATATGTGCCCTGATCTGTATAAGCACTGAAAAATGCTATCCTCCCCTTCGCTCACACATCAGATTGACAGCGCATAGCCAGTTTCCCCCCTTTCATCACTCTTTCTACAAGTCTGCCTGCTGATAGTGTAAACATGCCAGGTTACTAAGCTGAGCGTTTTGCTTGTTTTTCTTTTCTTAATAATATTTCGGCTGTAGTTTCCGAACTAGAGTGTTTATAGAATTTAAAGACTTCTGATTGATTTCATTGTAAAACCGTTTTTGTTTTTTTTAATCACATGTATTCCTTCATGGAATTAGTTTTCCAAAAATGAAAATATTTTCATACAAAAAGATGAGAGAAAAGACGAATATGTGGGGTGGGTGGGGGTGTGGGGTTTTATGATTGAAACGAAAAATTAAATTAAGAAGACTTAGGTATTTATAAAAAAGCAAATTTTCAACAAATTTGGAGAAATCTTAAGTAGGATGACTCCTATAGTAAATGTGGTATTATGGTGACTGAGATGATTCTAGTTAAGAGTAGGATAGACACTTTTATTATTATTGACCAAAGATGACTAACAACACCCAATTCCCTACACTTTAAAATTTTATATTTTGTGAAAATAAATAAACTTAAGCATGATAGACTGACGAAAATTATATTTCAAACTTAAGCTTAACAGACTGAGGAAAATACTGTTTCAAACTTAAGTGTAACAGACAGAAATGCTGTTTCAAACTTAAGTGTAACAGACAGAAATGCTGTTTCAAACTTAAGTGTAACAGACAGAAATGCCGTTTCAAACTTAAGTGTAACAGACAGAAATGCTGTTTCAAACTTAAGTGTAACAGACAGAAATGCTGTTTCAAACTTAAGTGTAACAGACAGAAATGCCGTTTCAAACTTAAGTGTAACAGACAGAAATGCTGTTTCAAACTTAAGTGTAACAGACAGAAATGCTGTTTCAAACTTAAGTGTAACAGACAGAAATGCCGTTTCAAACTTAAGTGTAACAGACAGAAATGCCGTTTCAAACTTAAGTGTAACAGACAGAAATGCCGTTTCAAACTTAAGTGTAACAGACAGAAATGCTGTTTCAAACTTAAGTGTAACAGACAGAAATGCTGTTTCAAACTTAAGTGTAACAGACAGAAATGCTGTTTCAAACTTAAGTGTAACAGACAGAAACGCTGTTTCAAACTTAAGTGTAACAGACAGAAACGCTGTTTCAAACTTAAGTGTAACAGACAGAAACGCTGTTTCAAACTTAAGTGTAACAGACAGAAACGCTGTTTCAAACTTAAGTGTAACAGACAGAAATGCTGTTTCAAACTTGTGTAACAGACAGAAACGCTGTTTCAAAAATGTGGCAAACCGACAATATATGAAACGTAAGCGTGAGAGACTGAGGAAAATGCTATTTAAAATTTAAGCGTAACAGACAAAAATGCTATTTCAAACTAAAGTATGACAGTCAGCTTAAAATGGCATTTCAAATTTCAGCATAACAGACCAAGAATACTATTTCAAACTTAAGCGTGACAGTCCTACAAACAGAGCTTCTTTTAAAGATGCTCAGATACATTGAAAAAAATAAAACACCCAAGTTATTGTATTGAATGTTTTTTTTTTATTTTAACAATTCAATTATCGATAAACTTTTGAATATTTCGTTTAGTTTCATATAAAGTTTATTATTACATTTATGGCATGCATGATCATTCCCAGACGGCATGATTATTTCCATCCGGAATAAAAACTGAAATAATACATTAAGTATTTCTTTCCTCTTCAGGAAATTATAGATTTCAAAATAATTAATGCAAAAAGAGTCGAAAATGGTGAGTAATTTTTTAACTCAATTTTTTTTTAAATTTAATTTTAACTTTGTAAAAAGGATATTTTTTTTAACTTGTAACTTAAAAAATTGTTTAGTTATTATTTTTAAAGAATTTCTAAAAAGTCTTAAATTATTTAATTTTCTTCAGAAAACCATTTTCCTTTTAAAACTTTTTTATGTTTTGTATATTTTATGATTCGTGTAAAAAACACATTTCTTTAAAAATAAATGTTGTTTTTTTTTCATTCTACTTTAAAAAAAAATTTTTTTTGTCAAATTTATTGAATTTCATAACTTTTTCCTTGTATTATTTTAATTCCTATTCCCATCTTAGATGTTATTCTCACAACGTTTCGGCCGATGTAACCTCCGACCTTCTCCAGGTGTATCCTTTCAAACTTGCAGATCTTTATATCGAACTCAGGACTCTATGCGGAATTTATTAGATATGTCCTCATATTTCTATGATAAGTTTGTATTATTCGGATTACTGTTTTCATCTTGGATGCTATTCTCACAATGTTTCAGCCGATGTAACCCCAAACCTTCTTCAGGTGCATCTTGTCGATCTCGTGAAATCTTTCTGTCGAACTTGGGAATCTGTAGGGAATATCGAATGAAATCCTTTATTTAATCCACGGGATTAGGTTGTTACCGTTCCGTCATGACCGGGTAGAAGTCTTTAGTAATTTGTAATTGTATTCTTAAATGTATCGCCTGCACTGAGGATTAAAGCTTCAACCTCCAGACGATTGTCACTTAGAACTAATTATAGCTTAGCGCTAATATTCTTTGCACCACAAGTCGAATACAATTACAAATTACTTAAGACTTCTACCGGTTATGGCTGACAGAATGAGAGCAAGCTATCTCCGTAGATTAAATGATGAGTTCTGTTTGATATTCCATACAGATTTCCGAGTTCAACAAGAAGATCGGAGGTTACATCAGCTGAAAAGTTGTAAGAATTACACCCAAGATGAGAACAGTAGTCCAAACAATACAAATTATCAATCCTAATCTAAAAAATTAAAAAAAATTCTATGACAAGCTTTATCAGTCAGTCGGTCGATCTGTCACGCTTCAGTTTGAAATAACATTTTCATTGCTAAACACACAAAATGAATGGATACATCCACAGCTGAATTTCCATTTGAGCCACTATGGGCTGAAGTCCAGAAACAAAAAGACTGTAAGACTTTTCATTAGTTTTATAGTCTTGAATTTCTAAGAAATTTAATGTTAAAATGTTCTTCAATATAAGGTGAAACAAAAAAACATATATGAAATTGTTTAATAAAATTCAAAATCTTTTTCTGCAATCCAAGCATAAAATTCAAAATCTTTTTCTGCAATCCAAGCATAAAATTCAAAATCTTTTTCTGCAATCAAATCATAAAATTCAAAATCTTTTTCTGCAATCAAATCATAAAATTCAAAATCTTTTTCTGCAATCAAATTATAAAATTCAAAATCTTTTTCTGCAATCCAAGCATAAAATTCAAAATCTTTTTCTGCAATCCAATCATAAAATTCAAAATCTTTTTCTGCAATCAAATCATAAAATTCAAAATCTTTTTCTGCAATCAAATTATAAAATTCAAAATCTTTTTCAATCAAATCATAAAATTAAAAATCTTTTTCTGCAATCCAATCATAAAATTAAAAATCTTTTTCTGCAATCCAAGCATAAAATTCAAAATCTTTTTCTGCAATCAAATTATAAAATTCAAAATCTTTTTCTGCAATCCAATCATAAAATTCAAAATCTTTTTCTGCAATCCAAGCATAAAATTCAAAATTTTTTTCTGCAATCCAAGCATAAAATTCAAAATCTTTTTCTGCAATCCAAGCATAAAATTCAAAAATTTTTTCTGCAATCCAAGCATAAAATTCAAAATTTTTTTCTGCAATCAAATCATAAAATTCAAAATCTTTTTCTGCAATCAAATCATAAAATTCAAAATCTTTTTCTGCAATCAAATCATAAAATTCAAAATCTTTTTCTGCAATCCAAGCATAAAATTCAAAATCTTTTTCTGCAATCAAATCATAAAATTCAAAATCTTTTTCTGCAATCAAATCATAAAATTCAAAATCTTTTTCTGCAATCCAATCATAAAATTCAAAATCTTTTTCTGCAATCAAATTATAAAATTCAAAATCTTTTTCTGCAATCCAAGCATAAAATTCAAAATCTTTTTCTGCAATCCAATCATAAAATTCAAAATCTTTTTCTGCAATCAAATCATAAAATTCAAAATCTTTTTCTGCAATCCAATCATAAAATTCAAAATCTTTTTCTGCAATCAAATTATAAAATTCAAAATCTTTTTCTGCAATCCAATCATAAAATTCAAAATCTTTTTCTGCAATCAAATCATAAAATTCAAAATCTTTTTCTGCAATCAAATTATAAAATTCAAAATCTTTTTCTGCAATCAAATTATAAAATTCAAAATCTTTTTCTGCAATCAAATCATAAAATTCAAAATCTTTTTCTGCAATCAAATTATAAAATTCAAAATCTTTTTCTGCAATCAAATCATAAAATTCAAAATCTTTTTCTGCAATCCAATCATAAAATTCAAAATCTTTTTCTGCAATCCAATCATAAAATTCAAAATCTTTTTCTGCAATCCAATCATAAAATTCAAAATCTTTTTCTGCAATCCAATCATAAAATTCAAAATCTTTTTCTGCAATCCAATCATAAAATTCAAAATCTTTTTCTGCAATCAAATCATAAAATTCAAAATCTTTTTCTGCAATCAAATCATAAAATTCAAAATCTTTTTCTGCAATCAAATCATAAAATTCAAAATCTTTTTCTGCAATTAAATCATAAAATTCAAAATCTTTTTCTTCAATCAAAGCATAAAATTCAAAATCTTTTTCTGCAATCAAATCATAAAATTCACAATCCGTTCTGCAATTCAACCATATTAGGTATAAATAATCTATTTGGATTATTCAGATTGCTGTTCTCATCTTTGATAGTATTCTCACAACGTTCTGGCCGATGTAACCTCCGACCTTCTTCAGGTGTTACGGATGTAAGTGTTAAGTAATAATCAGTTCTAAGTGACAGTCTTCTGTAGGTTGAAGGTTCAATCCTCAGTGTGGGCCATACTAAGAATACAATTGCCAATTACTTAAGACTTCTATCTGGTCATGGCTGATGGAACAAGAGCAAGCTAACTCGTGGGTTAAATAGAATTGTAAATTCCGTACAGATTTTTGAGTTGTACAAGATGCACCTGAAGAAGGTTTGAGGTTACATAAGCCGAAACGTTAGGAGAATAACATATAAGATGAGAACAGTAGTCTGAATGATACAGATAATATAAATCATCAATCCTCATCATAAAAATTATGAAAAATAAGATTCAGTTTATGTTTGACTTATCTACCAAGATTTAACCATGAATGTCCAACAGTCTTTTTTTTAACACTGTTCAATTATATGAGGGGGGGGGGTATTGTCTCATCAGTACGAGATGGATTAAGTATTCATCAGACATTACCCCTTAGGTTTTTATCTGTGGAGTTGTTGCAAAGATAATGTCTATCAAAACAATTCTAAGACTATTCCTGAACTGAAGATTGCCACCACAACCAAAATCAGAGAAAGGAGTGTGTCAGAGTTATTGACAATTTTGAATGTCGAATCCAGGTGTACTTATCATTGAATAGTGATAAAATAAAAACTGTTGAACATTAATAACCGAAACTTGGTGGACAAGTCAAGCATAGACTGAAGTTTATTTGTCCCAAATATGGTTGGATTGCAGAAAGGATTGTGAATTTTATTAATGATTCCATGTGTGACATTTTTTTATGCATCTTGTATGAGGAGCGTCCAACAAATGTTGCAAAGAAATGTTTTACAAGTTTTAAAGGATAAAAATTTCCACAGATTTTGTTAAAGTGCTTTTTTCTTGAATATCCTAAATCTTTTGTAACTATTTTAAATTGTTTTCTTCTTTGCCGATTAGCACGTCTTTTCCACTTCAGATATGGGTTGCATGTTGGCGATGGCAGTACAAAGTTGTTTTCTCAATGAAATTCTATCATTTACGTCAGTCCTGCTTGAAGTCACTCCTCAGAAAACCCAAATTAATGATCACCCAGCATTCATTCACTGCTGTTGTAAACTTGACCTTGAGTAACACGGATAATATAAAAGTCAAGAGACTTATTGTTTATAGTAATGCGAGAAAAATGTCTTCAAATGTCAGAGTTCATGAATTTTCGAATGAAATCAAAGTAGAATAAATAGTGTTAGTGGTTGTGACCCAACGGGTCATGGGTACGTCTAGTAATTTCACATTTGAACTCGGGGGGGGGGGGGGGGGACCTGTATAGAATTTCAAACTGAACCAGAGTTTGACATAGTGATTTCCAAGTTCGATAAGATGCACCTGAAGAAGGTTAAGGATTACATCGGTTGAAATGTTGTAAATATGACAACCAAGATGAGAATTATAATCTGAATAATCCAAATAATACATAGAAAAGCATTTTTTTTTTTTTTAACGTTTTTTTTGTTTTTTTAAATATTAGTTGTGGTGGTAGGTGACCCCCACCCTCCTTTGAATACTCACCAACTTGGATTTAGTCTTGTCTAGTAAAATGTCCTAAATATAAACAGTCATATGAAATTGTTGAGTAAGTACAGCTTAAATTCCCTCCCCAAATGACAAATACAATACATTACTAAATATTTAATGGATAATTATTGAATTCTTCAAAATTGTCTGTTTAATCGATCTTTGCTTCATATGATTTTCGACTAAACAGTGTCTTCAACATAATATTGCATTTTCACTGTTTTCAATAATGAAACTTCTTACGTAATATGTACAATGCTTCAAGCAAACTACAACACCCTTTTAAATTAATCAATTTATCCTTAATTAGAAATTATCAGAACTTGCTAAAGTTACAGTTCAATGAGAAATATCAATTTTTATTTTTTTAGTGAATTTCAATCAATTTTTCTAAAAACTGGTTTGAACTGATCCGATGTCAAATTTATTTTATTCAACCAAGACAAAACTAAGTTTCAAATATGAGGGATCGTTTTCGTTAAAAAACAAAAACAAGAAAAAGAATGTTAACTGCTTTTCACACCAATCTTTAACCTCTAACCTTTTTTATGTCTTCCAGAACTTTTGGGAACTGTGGACTTTCTTCTTTCGGATGAAACTGTTGTGTTTCGAACTTGTTCCAAGGAAAAAAATAAAGTCGTCTTTCAGTTGGTGAGTTTTTTTGTTTTTTTTTATAACTTTAAAATGTTTTCAAGCCATTTTAAACATTTTTATTTATTAATGAGTCACCACTTATCAAGGGCGAAAGCCACTTGAGGATAAGGGTTAAGGAGATGAATGGATTGTCAGTTGAATGATGAATATTATGAGAGGATTGAAAATGACGAATGGAATGAACAAAATTTGATTACTTATGAAAACGGTTTATGACAAGTATTTGTTGACATTGGATTTGAAGATGACCATGTTGTAGTCTGCAGGGAAGAAACCCTGTGGTAATGTGTTCCACAGATGGGAAGTTCTTTGAAAGGAACACTGTTAATAGAAATTCTGTTTGGTGTTAGGCACACAAAGATAGAAAGGAAAGTTAATTGCAGTTGTGGTAGAAAGGAAAGTTCTTTCTGTGTATATCTTATAAGGAGGAACCAGAGATTGAAGCTCAGTCGAGCACCTTCTATGGAAATAATGCATGGATTGTGTTAGATGGATAACAAAGTCCATCTAGAAAATAATGTTTAACTTTTTGTACCCTGAAGTTATCTCCATTGCAAAGAGACATTTTAAGGCATGATTGATCTACCCAGAATTATCTGCATTGCCCAGATGACAAAACACAGAACAAGGAAAATTCAAAAATGGAGGACACTACTAAAATCGGCTTAGCGACAGACAATTAAATCCTCTTCATTCATAGTAATTACTTTCAGTTGTAAAATTGTTAATAAATCGTTTTATATTGTTGATCTTCATAAAATCGATTTCATCCAATTTATTTCTTCATATTTGTGTCTTCCCACCCACAAATCACTTCACAACAGATTGAAAATGAAAAATAATATTATCTTCTACGAATCAACTTTTATCTCATTGTACTTTGATCTATTATATGACTGAAAGTGGTAATTTTATGCGTGTGTATCCAGCTAAAAGTAAGAAACTACACAAGATACTCATACAAACCTTGCCTCGTCAGATTTAGTGTGACTCCGACATGGTTATGATAAAAATTATAAATACTGTAATGTTCATTTCCTTTAGGTCACCAGGGACCAAATTAGTGGAGGGGGAGGGGTAAAAAATAACTTTTTTTCATTCCTACTAGTATTTTGTATTATTCGGACTACTCTTATCTTGGATGTTATTATTGGTGAGAATAACATCCAAGATGAGAAAAGTCGTCTGAATAATACAAATTATCAACCTTCATCTCAAAAGTTCTGAAACTACTTCGCCCTGTTGGCTGGGCCATGAATTCGCCAACTAAAACCCCATACAGAGGAATAAAATCCTCTCAAAAACTGGGCCACCTGTAGACCGTGGGTCGTAACCTATGATGCCTTAGAATGGGATCCTGGTGGCTGAGCAGTACATGATCTGGTGACTTGCAACAATAACTTTGGCCCTTACTTCAGCTAGACGGGGGGGGGGGGAGCCTGATCCGACCAATCATCTAGTCATGCCATTCCCTAGTATCTATGTTCATCTCCAACCATACTATTCAATCTGATTCTTCAAAAAATAAAAACCTTATTTCTCCTTTTAATTTTTCCTCCCAAATTGATGCTAGAAGTCAATCGTGTCGAGAACAAAGAAGATTACCATTGCCAAAGAGTAATGTTCCAACTCTCACTGTAAAATGTCATTCTAGGAGTAGTGTTTTCTGGGAGTAATGCCCCTAACCTCTCTGTAAAATTTCCTTCTAAGAGTAATGTTTTCTGGAAGAAATATTTTTTGAGAATAATGTTTTCTGAGAGTAATGTTTTTTTAAGACTGATGTTCCTACTCTCACTGTAAAATGTCCTTCTAAGAGTAATGTTTTCTAAGAGCAATGTTTTCTAGGAATATAAAATAATTATCCTACCTATAGAATTACATTTGACAACTTTATTCCACATTAAATTTTTTTTTTTATGGAAATTACTCCAAACAAAATTGAAGCCACTTGATGTAAGGAGCTAAAAAATACTACTTCATGGTAAAAAAAAAACTAGCCAACGATAAGTTTTTTATGGATAGATGCTGACCCAGAAAACAGCAATTCTTCTTCCTTTGTCAGAAACATTGATCATGGAATGTGAGGACTAAAAGACAAAATAAGGGAAGCAAGAGTCACGAGGCTGTCAAAAGTAAACCCAAGGTCCACTAACCCATAGATGGTTAATATGCCGTAAAACAAACCAAGCCAAACTAATCGGGTGTAGTACATTGTACATGGTCATTAGTTTTCTGGTCAAGGTGCCTACGTTCTTCTTTTATCCAGGTTATGAATGACTCGGAGTATTTTATTAGCGATACTACCCAGGTGTTTATTCCTTTTACTAGATTTCTACTATATAATTCCGTTTCTAAGAGTTTTCTTGTTCTTCTCATGTATTTTTTTACCACTGTCAAGAGTTAATGTATTTTAAGAGCAATAATTATCCTTCCTATAGAGTTACATTTGACAACTTTATTCAGCATTAAATAATACGTAGATGGTTGATATGCCATAAAAAAACAAACAAAAAAAATCATCCGAAACTACTGGTATGTTTTTTTTTTGTCTTTTTTTAATGTTGCTCGATCTAAACAACTTGATGGATCATCTGCCAAAATGCTACATGTCATCTACAACATATCGTGGCAGGACCATGTAGTAAACAAAATGCTGTATCGTTGCTTTCCATGCATATCTGTAGTTATTCAATACCGACTTTTGGCGCTGGCTGGACATGTATCTTGATACGATGAACCTGCTGGAAAACTGTTTCTGTGGTCCCAAGAGGTCAAGTGACAGGTTAGGATGCCTCATATTAAAATCAAGACTTTTCTGTAGAGGGACACTGACCTCTCGGGATTGGAGCTTCTAGTCACAATGAGTGAGTGAACGAGTATCATGGTACACAAATTTTGTGAATGTTTCGCCATCAATTGATGGATGACTGAAGACGATAGAAGATATTTGTTTCAAGAACAACATTGAAATTAGGTCAAGCAATCAGTCAGCTTCTACTTGCTTTCTTTCTATTATATTGAACCAGTTGAGAGGCTTTATAAATGAAATGTGACACACACTTTTTTTTAAGACATTTGCATTTTGTTATCCATGCATCCGGGCAACATCGATAGCCCTGCTAGTTTAAAATAATTCTTTTAAATTACAAAAAAAATATTGGGCATAAAATTAAGGCCTGGGAGCCACTCAAGGATACAGGTTAAAAGGATTGCTGATTGGACGATGATCGCCATCACAAGAGGATTGGAAACAGTGGATGGAATAGGCAGAAGATTACTCAAGAGGATTTGATTTTCGAAAAAGACGACTCAACAAGTATCCTGGTGCTACCAGATCAGACTGTCTGAAGATACCGGCTTCCTGACTTAAAATGCACCAAACATTGATGTTATTGTTTTGTTTTCCCTTCCCTTTGTAAAAGTCAATCATGTTCTGCAAAGCTAAAACCAAAAACAACATTTTTCATCTACAAAACAACTAAACCAAACACCATAAATAAATATTTGAAGATATAAAGAACTTGAAGCATAACACATTTTACCAAAATTACCGGAAAAGGGTTGATATGCCATAAAACAAAACAACCAAAACAACCACATAAACTACCACTAAATAATTTTACCAAAATGACCATATTCGACATTAAATAACCTGAAAAAGGGTTGATATAGCATAAAACAAAACAACCAAACTAACCCTCAACAAGTATTTGTTTACATTAGACTGGAAGACGAATGACTGTAAATGGTTTTGATTGGCTGATGGTTTTTAATTTTTCGGCAATGAGAACAGAAATATAATGACTCACCGCTTCATGTAAGATCACCGAAGTTAAGCGACGTTGAACCTAAATGGGTGACTAGGTGCTGTATGTAACAAAAATCTCTTCCAGTTAATCTACAAATCAATGGTGTACAAAACATTTACAATTTTGGCATAAAACGACTCAACAATGGTAAGAAGGTTGTTCAGAAATTTTGTTACCTTAGTGATACAATTGGAGCACAGGGAGGAGCAGGTGCAAGTATGATTGCAAGAATTAGGAGTGGATGGAGTAAGTTCAAAGTACTTCTGTCATCGCTAACCAGCAGAGCGTTACCACTGTCAACCAAGGTAAGAGTCTATCAGGCATGTGTACACAGTGTGATGATATATAGAAGTGAAACTTGGTCAGTGAGGGTTGAGGACGTGTTGCATTAAGAGAAATCATATGAGAATGATACAATGAATGTGTAATGTGAGTCTTAAACGCAGGTTAGATCTGATGACCTCAAAGGAAGGTTAAATCTAGACAGTATAGGAAGATGTGGGTAGAACAAGAGACTTTAATGGTATGATCATGTTGAAAGAATGGAAGAGAGTTCTCGGGTTACAGATGTAGAACAGTTGAAGTAGTAAGTTCAGTTAACATGAAAAGGCTAAGGAAAACATGTGAGGAAGTGATAAGGATGGACTTGAGAGAAAGATGGATAAATAAAAACCTAGCCAAAGATAGGTTTGTTTGGAAATCAATTTCTAAAAGCTGTCCAACATATTCCAGCATTTAAAACGGACGTTAAACTGAATATGATGATGATGAATGGTTGTCAACCCAATAATATACCTTCATCGAACGATCATGTTAAATTTTTATCAACATTGCAATAAAAAAAGTTCTTATTTGTTATTATTTTTCAATGTTTTTCACAGGGAACGGCTGATGCTCAACGGTCCTTACTTGCTGCTAAAAAGATGTGAGTGCATTTACTATTCGTTTTTATTTTATTATATACTAGCAGGGCAAAAGTGTAACACATTTCTATTCAAACTTCTCCTCCCTCCTCACCCCTTTTTCTCCGTCCAGCCTATTCCTCCCTCTGGACATACACACACTCTTCTATAGATTACTTGAGGAATGAGTCAGTGTAAGGGAAATAACTCATTAGAAAAAAATTAGAATTACTTCCCTTTAGTTAGTACATCAATTGTCTGGAAAACAGGCCCCCTCTGACAAAACCTGGCCCAGTTTACACTAAAAGAATAAATTTTATTTTTAAAATTTGAGATATTATACTACCGGGGTAAGCCAATCAAGAAAATATCAACTTTGTGGGTTTTTGTTTAGTAGTTTTGGACTTTTAGCTGAAAATGCACACATACACACACAGACAACTACCCTTTATATAATAGAAGAAAAAAAACAACTGAAATCCTTCAAAATTGTAGGGAATTTGTTGAATAAAATGGGGAAGTAAAAATCTTCATGTATATGAAGAACTTGACATGCATTTCTTTTTAAAGATTAAAAAATGCTATTTATTTATTACTAGCAGGGTAACTCAGCGTTGCCTGGGGCAAAAGTATAACATATTTCTATTAAAACTTCTACCTATCTCTAGTCGTCTCCATATCTTTTTCTCTTTTTCCCTCCCCCATTTCCCTCTCCCCAACCCCCTTTTTCTCCTCCACCCAGCCATTCCTGAACATACACAGACACCTCTCCTTTATATAATAGATTCTTCAAGGAATGAGTAGGCGCTTTCTTTCCAAACATTTAAAATGGTTGAAAAACTGATGGCGAAACCTGACCCAGTTGAGTCCCAAAAAATGAATAATTTCTTTTTAATTTTCGATGTTATTCATCTGGGGCAATGACAATCAAGAATATACCAACTTTGTGGGTGTTTGCTTTTTAGTTTTTGACTTTTAATTAGACGAACACAAACACAGACAACTGCCCTTTATATAATAGAAGACTAGCAGGGCTACCCAGTGTTGCACGGAGCCATAAAAAAGCAAAATAGAAGTTAAATAGTGTGTGTAACATTTTTATATTAAAACTTCTATCTCTTTCTCGCTGTCTCTCTTTCCCTCTCCCCTATTTTTAGTCCTCCCAACCCTCCCTTTCTTCTTTGCCCAGCCTCTTTCTTCTAACTTATTTTACTGTGTTGAAAAAAATAATAATAATGTAATTCATTTACCGGATCTATCCATTTTAAATGTAATAGTGTAGTCTTACATTTATTGCTCTTGGACAACGCTGAGTAGAACAAAACACAATGACATTCTTGATCTCGGGTAATTCCGTTCCCCTATTCACTTTCACAATAATATGAAGAGAAATGATGTTGATAGTGAAAATAGTCAAAAGAGATTTAAATGTAATACTGTAATCTACATTTATTGTTCCCAGACAACTCCAAGTAGGACAAAAAATTATGTTACCCTATTACTAAATTTCTGCATGTTGGTATGGTCGGAGAAACAGGGAGGGAATTCCAAAGGCAAGTGGTCCAAGGAAAGAAGCTATTAGAGTAGAAAATCATTCGGCATTTGAGGACCTCTACAGTGAAAGGGTGTGATTTATGTCTAGGGGGTATAAGTGCAGTAAATTCATCGGAGCACATTCTGTGGAAGTACTTGTAAAACAAGCACAGGAATGCAACGCTGTTGTGATGTGACAGGGGTTGGTGCTTGGCAGACAGTGCAGCACTTATTAGGTTAGATAATGTTTTAAATTGCATATATCTCTATATTAATAAGATTATGTGACAACTCCATGTGTGTATTTCTGGCGTCAACGTAATTTTGATAATTACCCACTGAATTATTATTTTACTTATTGATCGAATATTTATTAAAATCAAAAATACAATAATGTAAAATAAAGCAAAATTTTAAAATTCCTATTTAAAAAAAATAATTCATGGAATTAAATCTACTAGAATGCATTTTGTTTCTTCAGAAGCTATTTTAAGCTTTGGTTAAGGGTTAGGGTCTTCAGAAGCTAGTAGCTATTTTAATCTTTGGTTAATAATTGAAAAAAAAAAATTATTATTTTGAAATATGAAAAAAAATTGGAAGCATTTAAAGGGTGAGACCAGTCATTTTCTGCATCGGATTGAGAAAATTGCCCTACTCGTCTTCATGAGAAAGTATGTCGCACAATGACTGGTTTCTAAATTCTTAGTAAATCTTAATTTATTAAAAGATGGAAAGTTTTTACTTTTTTGGTTCAATTAAAAAAAAAAAATAAGAATAAAAATGTTTCTATCAAATCTAGAGCAGTGTCCTCATTCATTTTGGCAGCAACACCAGATCAGCTTCTAAAAATGGTAATCATTTAATATTTGTTGAGGATTTAGAGAGATGTAATTTATTGTATAATTCCTATCCTCCACTCTATAATAAAGAGCAATGTGTATTTATTTGTAAATATATATCCATTCCGTCACACAAAAGTCTGCCCGACGAATAAGAAAAGGGCAAACGCAAACCTATTTCTGTAATGAGATGTTGTCTTTCTTGTTTTTTCCTTTTCTGCTTTCTATACTGATTTATTTTTCTTTTCTTTTTTTCCTTTTTTTAAACTTTCCAGTTTGAGACGTTTTCTTATGCAAGCGACGATTGTTTCATTTTCAACCATTTCATTTCCACTAACATTTTTGATGCTTAAAAGTTTGGCATCATTCTTTTTAATGTCTACCCCACCCCCATACTTTTCAATAATCAAAGGAATTAAATTTTTGTTAAAATACAGTCAACAGTTTCTTTTTTTCTTTAGGTCATCAGACATTACTCGCATTTTTTTCAACTCGCGATAGTTCAGTCCATAATTATCCTATTGAAAAAAAAAAAAAAGGATTAGAAAAACTTACCTTGGTAAGCAAACAGCATGTCAGACAAGCCCCACCATCTGAAATGAATTTAGAAAGAAATCCTCCACTCTGAATAAAAAGTCAACGGTTGGTGATTTCTTTTTCTTTAAGAAATAATAATAATTTATATATGAAAAATTAAATTAGTGCAAACACTGGAAAAGCATAATTTTTGTTGTTTTTGACAAAGGATGTATATTAGTAGTAGCAGTAGTAGTCATTACTGTCGACCAAGGGAAGAGTCTATCAGGCATGTGTATGCAGTTTGATGATGTATCGAAGTGAAACCTGGCCAGTGAGGGTTGAGGGCATGCGTTGCATGGAGAGAAATGATGAGAATGATACAATGGATGTGTAATGCAAGCGTTCAAGACAGGCTCAGATCTGATGAACTCGGAGGAAGATAACATCTGGACAGTATAGGGAAATGTGTGCAGAACAGGAGACCTCAATGGTATGGCCATGTTGAAAGAAAAGGAAAACATGGGAAGAAGTGATGAAGATGTGCTTTAGAGAAAGAGGGATAAATAAAGACCTGGGTAAAGATAGGTTAGTTTGGAAGTCAATTTTTAAAACCATTCAACACATGCCAGCATGTAAAACGGACGTTAAACCGAATATGATGAATAAAGATGAGCCCTGCATAAATTTAAACAAAATCTGTCAGGGTATTTTGTGCCCGGGCAATGCTGGGTCCACCTGTTAGTTGCTAAATAAAACTGTACTGTTATAAAGAGTTTTTTTTGTTTTTTTTTAGATTAAATCTTTACTTGCTTTTCAAACATTCTAATGTTTCATTCTGTTGATATGTAACGTCTGTCCATTCTGACGAACACCTCCTAAATCACCATTTTGTTATCGTCTGTATCAAAAAAAAAATATTTGTTTTAGAGAATTTGTAGTTATCGTTCAGATAATGGAGATAAAAATAAAATCGTCAAAAATAACAATTTCTCAGAAAGATTTTTAGCCTTGAACCAATTTCAAATTCAAGCCTTTCTCACAAAAGAAACATTGCTAGTCTTTCTCTACTCTATCGTTATTTTCATGGTATGGGCTCAACTGAGCTCCAATCTCTGGTTCTCCCCTGTAAAACATTCACAGCAAAAACTCGTCTAGCGTCAACCACTGTAAAGAATTTTCTTTTTTTCCTCCATGTACCTAAAACTAAACGGAACTTCCATGAACAAAATTTATGGGTATATTTTACTTTACTCCGCAGAGTCGTGAACGGGGTCAAAAAAACGAACGAGAAAGTGTTTAAAAACATAAATATGCAACAAGTAAAGGCGACCTACGTCAAGAATAGATATTTTCCTACGTAGCTATGACATTTGTTTGTATTTTTACGTAGTATACATGGGTTTTTATTAGATGTAAAAAAAAAAATTCTTGTTTTTTTTTTGCACAAAAAGAAAATGGCAGCCGGTCCTTTATTCTATTACATATCCCCCTTCGATCGCCATCTTGGATTTTGCGATGTTGGTGTGACGAATAATTTAATTTCTAATAAATAGCACTTCGAATGGGTTAAAAATACAAACAAATGCCACAAGTAAGTTTGAAAATAACTTTTATCGCCTACAGTTACTTTTATTTGTTGTATATTTGTTTTTTGAGCGTTTTTAGTCTGCTGACTAAAGTAAAAGATACCCAAATTTATTTTCAAGAACTTCCGATCTGTGGAATACAATATTATGGGACTGCTTTCCAGTTAGATACAACTTGGTCGTTTTTTAAGTCCAATGTTAACAAATTCTGACCATAACCCATCGTTTTCAATCCTCCCAAAGTGTTGTTCATTGCCAACTGACAATCTTATTAACTCTTATCCTCGAGTGGTTTTCAGGCCTTGATAAGCGGTGACTTATTAGTATTAAAAAAATGCTGTTGTAAATATTACAAACTGAAATATTGTTTGGGGATAAATCTATTATATAAAGTGTGTGTGTGTTCAGCTGAAAGTCCCAAACTACATAACAAATCGCTACAAAGTTGGTATATTCTTGATCAGTGTTGTCCTGGTGAATTATATCTAAAACTTATAAAAAATTATTCATTCTTTGATCCTAAACTGGGGGATACTTTTTAAGGTTTTCTACTAAAGGGAAGTAACTCTGATTTTTTAAATCATTCTTTATGAAGAATCTATATAAAAGAGAATTATCTGTGTATAATTGGTGTGTATGTCCAGAGAGAGAAATATGTTACACTTTTGGCCCGGACAACGCCGGGTAGCCCTGCTAGTTTACTATAAATAGATATAAAAATCGACCTAGTTTAGAGAATGAAAATTGATAAATATTGTAAAATTCCCTTCAATTTCAACATGCGATATCTCGTTTATTTTTTAGGTTATTTTGATCAAATTTAAATTTTCTCTTGATGAATGTACAGTTATTCATAACACATTAGAAATCAAACTATATTTTTCTTGTGTCATTAATATTCATAACACATTAGAAATCAAACTATATTTTTCTTGTGTCATTAATATTCATAACACATTAGAAATCAAACTATATTTTTCTTTTAATAGTAAATCAATAAAAAAAACTCAGATTTGAACCATGTAAAAACAAGATGGGAACACAATTTGATAATAAAACCAAAAATCTTTTAATATTTCATTCACTAAAGTTTTCAACGTAAAACCCTAAAATGAGCCCACCATATTGACGATTGACGTTTTTTCTTGAAGATGGAAGTATCTTTATATATAAATTATATGCATAGAAATACACAATATCAAGTGCTCAAAAATTGAAAAACACTAACATTTAAAAAGTAAATTGCCCATCACTGAAAATAGTAACGTAACTTGAAGTAAGCTGAAAAAAAAACAACTATTAATGACACAAAAGAAAGAATTGTATATTGATAAAAAAAGATAAAATTTTGTTTACATCCAAATTTTATAAAAATAATCCCCAAAATAATTTTGATGGGATTTCACTATATTTAATTATTTTCGCACTCTCAACTAGGTTGGTTTGTGATACCTAATAAAAAGGATATTTTTAGAAACTGAATAAGAATAAAAATTACACAGAACATTTGCCTTAATAAGACAATATAAAAATGCAGATAAAATTCTGTTAAATATTTCATTTAACAGAAATTTATCCATTGACTTATGTGCATACTTCAGAGAGCTTCGCTACATGCTTAGTAACAAAATTCCGCCACATATCAAAGTTTTAGGCCAGTCTTCAGCTGTCAGGAGTGACATACCAGTATCAACCTTTATTTGGTCGGACCATCTCTTTGGTGGTCGTCCTCTTGATCTTTGATCTTTGATTCATCATCTTCATCATCATTTTCTTCTTAACATCTTTTTTACATGCTGGCATGTGTTGGACGGCTTTTAGAAATTGATTTCCACACAAACTGATCTCCGATCACATTTTTATTCATCCCTCTTTCTCTCAAGTCCATCATTATCTTATTTTTTCCCATGTTTTCCTTCGCCTTTTAATGTCAACTGAACCTTCTACCTCAACTGTTCTACATTTACTAACTCAAGAACTCTCTATTCTTTCAACATGGCCATACCATTGAAGCCTCCTGTTCTGCACACATCTTCCTATACTGTCCAGATTTAATCTTCCTCTGAGGTCATCAGATCTAACCCTGTTTTTAAGACTCATTATACATCTGTTGTATCATTCTCATCATTTCTCTCCATGCAACACATGTCCTTAACCTTCACTGGCCAGGTTTCACTTCGATATATCATTATATTTCATACACGTGCCTGATAGATTCTTCCCTTAGTTGACAGTGGTAACGCTCTGCTTGTTAGTAATGGCAGAAATTCCCTGAACTCCTAACTCTTGCGCTTCTGGGTATGACCTTAAAAGACATCCAGTGGTTAGGCCTCCATTTGGGAGTTGTGGGGAATGTGGAGTTGCCCCTTAGTTGCCATTGCTCCCAGGTCCACTCTGGCCCGGAGTGTTGTACCTGTAAGGGCCCCATCTATGGGTCAAATAAAACATACTGGCGCTACCAAATCAGCCTGTCTGAAGTTATTGACTTCCTGACTCAAAATGCACCAAACATTGATGTTTTATTGTTTTTTTTCCTTTGCAAAACTCAATCATGTTCTGCAAAATCCAAAACAAAAAACAACAATTTCCCTCCCTCTCCTCTTCTTCCCTTCTCCCCTCTTTCTCCCCCCCCCCCCTTCACTCAACCAAACACCATGAATAAATACTTAAACAGATAAAAAACTTGAAGCATAAAAATCTTCACCAAAATGACCGGATTCAGCATTTAATAACCCAAAAAGGGTTGATATGTCGTAAAACAAAACCAAACCAAAAACCATGATTAAACATTTGAAGATATAAAGAACTTGAAGCATAAAAACCTTCACCGAAATGACAATAATTAAAAATACCAAAGCTCTTAACTAATGACTATAAATGACCCACTGACTTAAGACTCAAATGAAGGATATTTCCTTCTACATTCATGGCATGAAATGACCCTTAGGGTTGATGTGCCATTAAGCAATATCTTACCATACCTAACTTTTGCAATCACACTCGCCCCAGCTACTCCCTGTCCTCCAATGATATCACCATGGTATGAAAACTTCTGAACAACCTCAATAGCTTCGCTGTCCAAATATATTTTCTCCACATTTGAGTTCTCATCTGTCTCCATTGGTTTACACTTCTTGCACACAAACTGATTATCATCTCTCAACCTACTCGTAATTCCACTGCACTTCTCGTGTATTCAATGCGTATATGTACCACAAAAAATTGAGTTGCACTCAATTCCGTTTCCACAAACTGAGCAGGGGGATTTTTGACTTTTTGAGGGCTTTCCAACACTAGAACCACTGACCATCATTTTGGCCTTGTTAACATTCACTCTCAGACCTTTACTTTCCATAGCATTCTACCAAGTCATTAACTTCGTAAGTAGACCTTCCATTGTTTTACTAAAGCATCAGTAGACAATGCTTTAACTGCAGTTTTATTTTTACTAAATAGGATTTTGAAACTCACACTCACTCACTATCCAGGTTTAGTTAACGCTGTCTGGCTGTCCTTATGCCAAGTCTCCAGTGATCATGATTGTGAGGATTGACTATGTCCATTTGCCACCATTTACAGTCTTGTCTGATGGTTTCTAGGGCGCCTGACTTACTTTTTGCTGTCCAGTTTTAGGTGTCTGCAAGTGCTGATATACCCTTTGCTCCTTTCAACATGTCCGAACCAGCAAAGATGGTTTACCCTTATTAGGAAATCGTTTTGGGATGGCCAATTTTTTAAGTAGAGTGTCTGACCTAATGTTCTGGATTTGGTCTAGCTTTACGTTGCATATCCACCTAATCATTGCCCTGTCATTTCTCTGAAGTCTGACAAGTGAGGGATCAACACTCACTGCCATACAACATCACCCTTCTTACGCAGCTATCATAGGTAATAATTGGGATGGTTCGGGGTATTAGGATTGAAAGAAGTTCTCTGAACTTTCCCTAAGCTATCTTGACTCTGATGGTCGAACTTAGTTCGCAGCCACCTCCATCACTCAGCATATCTCCTAGGTAGCAAAAAGAATCTACCACCTCCAGGGTGTCCTCGCCTGAAAATTAAATTGAATTATTATGGAGTTGACTTGATTCTACAGTACTTCTCCATCTGCATTATTTGAGGGAACGCTTACTCTCTGCCTTACCAAGCCAGCAGGACATCCAATAAAACTTTCTGATGTTTCGGACTTATCCACAAAGGTTTTTTAAAATTTGGTAGTTGAAAAGGATTATTTAGAATAAGATGGCAACAAAGTAAATGCTTACATTAACTTTTTAACGTGTATAAAATTGAACTTTTAAATTTAAATTAAATAATCATATTTTATTGAATAAATAAAGCATTTAATCATCTAAAAAAAAATCATATCATTTGGTCATTAAATTATGAATGGGCAGCATTCAACTTGATAGCGGAGGTGTTGTGTCGGAAGTACATAAAACCTAAGATCAGAGGACAGTTATATAGTGCGTGTATCCGATCTGTTCCTCTGTATGCATCCGAGACATAGACTATAGATTCCAACGAACTGACAGATGTATAATTGCAAGAACAAATTCATCAATGGAAGAGTTGTAGATCATCAATATGAAGGAAGTTATTCAAAGTAGAAGATTAAATTTGTTCAGGCATGTGCAAAGGATTGTCTTCAGAAGATCCGAGGAAATTAGTTTTAATGGAGATAGGTTGTCGATAAAAAATGTGGAGACTTCAAAGGAATTGGAAATAGTTGGTGGCTTAAAACATGGGAAAGTTGGGATTGATGAATCAAGACGCAAATGATAGAAAATTGTGGAGACAATGAATTAAAAAGTTTAACCCCGTCATGAGGAAAAAGGACTTAAAAACATGAAGAATAAAAATTGAACCAAATTGTTATAAAAATATAACTAATTTTTGTTAAGATAATGTTGTTTTAATCTCTATAAAATTAATGGATGTAAATAACTTTAAAAACTTTCAATCATGAGGATTTGCTAAGAATTTTTGGTGCTTATACAAATGAAAGCAGATATGAAAAATGCATTTCCAAATGAAAAACTTGTATATATGTACGTATCAGGCAAAAATTAGTATCCTAAAGAAAATTAGGAAAAATTGTTTATTAAACGTAAAAATCAAATTTATTGTATTTTGCATTGGGCAATTGAACTTTCGGATAAGTTTTGCCCATTGCCGAAATTACAGACTGATTTATCTCCCCCGTATTATCTTACTCTTTCAAATTACTTGCGCTATGCTAGGACCTATGGATTCAGAAAAATACAATAAAATTGATTTTTACATTTGTTAAAAATCTACTCAATAATATTTATTTTTGCCTGAGCTGTAAGTATAAAAAATAGTTTTTATTTTGAAATGCTTCTTTTCATATGTGCTTTCATCTGTATATGCACCCAATTTTTTATAGCCAGAAATGACATTCTATTCAACAGTTTAAATGCTTCCAAATTCCTTTTAGATTTTAATGAGGTATGATGTAATCCCCCCTTCCAACTATTAACAAAAGATTAAAATGTCTGATTTGTTAACGATATCATGACATTTCGAAATTCAATAATGTTTTTTAAGTCTTTAAACTGGCAGAAAGAAAGTCATTTTGGATTTAATTAATGTTTAAAGGCAAAAATCGACTACATGGTTCCTTTGTGCTCCTAAACAAAAAAAACACAGTAATTTTACAATAATCTTTCCCATAATACACCTCATCTTCAGGAATGTTATATTAAATTTTTTTATTTATTTACATTTAATTTTTTTTTGAGAGATGTTTTAAAATTAATAGTTGGAAAGATAATTCAATGAAAGAATAATTTAAATAACCATCGTGTTTGAAATAAAATTGATTAGATATCTTACGAATTGTTGAAATTTGAATAGCATAAATATTTTTAATTTTTTTTTTTTTTAGTCTTAAATTTATAAATAAGAAACCTGACATGTTTACAATATTAGCAGGCAGTCTAATAGAGAGTGAGTGAATGAGAATTTACATGACAAATGTAGAGAAGGGGAACTGACTATGTGCTTTTGGTTTGTGAGTGAAGGGGAGGAGAATATTTGTTGTTTTTTTTAATTAAATAGATAAGAAATCAAAATACATACTCATGGATTTTGACAAAATTAAATTATTTTTTTAAATAGGATTTTTAAAATTTTATTTTATGCTATTGCATTTTTGATTTCAATAAATATTCGATTAATAGTAAATAAAAAAAAATTCCATGTGTAATTATCAAAGTTATGTTGATGCGAGAAAAACACACACACACGTGAAGTTGTCTCATAATTTATTAATATAATTTATTAATATAGAGAATACAATAATTTTTTTTAATCAACTGGTATGGCCACATTGCCTGCTGTCAGTCATCCAAAACACTTCAAAGTGTGTCCTACATCGATGTCGATCGTTCAAGGCCGCCTAAAACATGGTGAAGATCCGTTGATGAACATCTGCTTCTAGCGGGCGGCACAAGTGAAATGACGACACAGGAAAAGTCGGAAATCATACACAAATCGTCTAACCTCGGTATGAGACACAAAAACAAACAATGAAAATCTATGTAATAATACGCTATGGCATTTCATGTTCGTACGTACATTATCACATTTCACACATAAAAAAAATTAGATCGATGTTGATTGATCATTAATCTGATGTCGCTAAAGTAAAAATATCCGAATTTACTTATTTTAAAATCAATTGTTCGAAAATCGAATTCTGTCGACTAAAACAGTATAATTGTAAATAAATACATTTCAAAAAGTGACATTCGTTTTATTGATTTGAAGAATATTTAGCTAACAATTATTTTTGTGGTAAGAAGACAGAATATTATTGTTTTAAAAAATAATTAAATTGCTACAATTTTAAATAAAGAAGAAACATATTTAGTTTATTCATTTAAAGAATATCTAAGCAGACAATGATAATTATTTATGGAAAAAGAAAGAGCAATTTTTTTTCTTAATAGTATTGACTCTTACAGGCATTTATCGTATATAAATAGACATTTTGTCTGTCTGTCACAAGTTTTTTAAACATAATAAATGTATTGCTAGATTTGTCTCATTTCGAAATATCAGAGATCTTAACTACTTTTAAAAATGGAGAATATTGAATTAATAGTAATGATAAATTCCCAACAAATAAAGTGGATGCCATGACCGGAAATCAAAATTAAAAACCTTGAGATCTTCAGTCTTTCTACCAACTGACCTATTTGGACTTTCTTGTAAATAAAGCTTAAAACATTACCGTAACAAAATTATTATAGCTTTTGTAACAGCCATCATGCGTGTCCACAAGGAAAAATAATGAGGGTCCTGCCATGTGTCATCCATTGGGGATTGAACCCACAGTATTCTGCTTACAAGATAGAATCTTGATATTTTGGTGTGATGATGAGAGTTCACTTATGCAAATGAGCATTGTTTTGCATGGGCAAATTCTCGTTGAGATAAAAAGAGTAGGAATTTTTCATCCCGTTGTAGACAGAAAAGTTGACGTGATGAGTTGGGACAACATTGAGTGTTCAGCGAAAGAGAAAATATTGAGTTGGCGTCGTTTTGTGTCAGGTTATTCCGTTGACGAGATTCGTGTTCTGAAGAATTGTTAATACAATTCGAAAGTCGGACTTTTGATTTTTTTTTTTCTTTGAGCTCGTTTTCAACTTTCACTACTATAGCTTTGGCGTGATGTTATATATAATTCTAGTTATTTAAAAAGAAATATCATTATTAACAAGAAAGCAAAATACGACTATATTCATCAACATAGTCTCTTTCTGGGGTCATTCACTGATATCAATTTTCTCTAACAATTCCATGCCTTTTTTGTAGAACCATTTTTATTTGACCTCAAAATACACATCAGTTTCTGATATCACAACGGAATAACCTGACACAAAACGACGCCAACTCAATCTTTTCTCTTTCTCTCTCGCTGAACACTCGACGTGGTCCCAACTCATCACGTCAAGTTTTCTGTCTACTACGGGATGGAAAATTCCTACTCTTATTATCTCAACGAGAATTTGCGCAAAAGAATATCATTATTAACAAGAAAGCACTGTCGGATTTCCATGGGTCCTGTTAGTAATAATAATAATATTCTATGAAAATTGATGAAATTCAGGCAATAAATATGAAACACTTATTTTGGTCAGAGAAGACCTGTGCTTTTATTTGATTGTCTTTTTCAGTTTTATTTAATCAAATCCTCACGATCGTCAACATAATTTCCAAATGCATCTACTTTTATTTTCTGCTTTTGTCTTTCTAGAGAAAGCCATGTTGCTGCTGTTGATGTCAATATGGGTTGCCCTAAAGAATTCTCAATTAAGGTAAGCAGGACAGTATAGTTGTCCAAGTTTGAATAAGGAATCCTATCTCCTTTTGCACGCATTCCATTTCATTTTATATATATATATACATACAAGTAGAATACCCATCCTAGGATAGGTATAAGCACTAAATATAGCACTAGTTTTAAATTTTAATGTTTTTTCTTTCTTTTGGGGGTATGGTACGGTTTGGGTGGCACCCTCTCAATGGTAAATTTTACAAAAAAGTAATGTGCCCATGTTACTCACCCTATTGCCTAAAATATATATTCCCTAATTCATAATGATCGATAGTTTAGGATTTTATCAAGTGCATAAATATTATTGATGCTCATACACATGCACTGATCCTTTTAAAAATGTATTACTTAATATAACTCCAAATTTTATGTAGAGCAATTCTTTTCTCCATTAAATTTTATGTATCTAACATATTTAAAAAAAAAAATTGGGGGGGGGGGAGTTTGGTTGGGTGCATCCCATAAATGGTTAAGTTTACAAAATGCGCCCATGTTACTCACCGTGTTGCTGAGAATATATATTCCAAAATTCATAATGAGCCGTTCATTAATTTAGGAGACTACCCTGTATGTATGTGTGTGTATATATATAATATATATATATATATATATATGAGAGAGAGAGAGAAGAGATATATGTAACAAAGTTATCTTGTCGAATTTTCAAAGTCAGGCTCAAATAACAATCCGTCTAACATATCGATATTTAATTCAGACTAGCCTATTTTCCATTTTTTTTCTTATACTATGTTATTGGCACGAATATAATTTATTCCAATTTTTTTTTTTTTTTTTTTTTTGAAAATACTCATTCCGGCTAAGAATACTGTTGAGAGAAAACATTTTGCCTTACTCATCTAAACAGAAATGTGAGCTTATGTTGGATAACCACTGAAATCAAACGTCACGAGAGCAAAGGGGGGGGGGGGGAGAGAGCTTATTTATTACTACAGGCAGAAATCCTTCCGACTGAGGCAGTTCTCCAAAACCACCTCACAGTTCGCTATTACATCCTCTCCGGCCGAAAATAACGCGAAATGTTCACGAGAGGATTAATAGTGATTTCAATCTTTTTTCTTAATACTTCTGATGATACAATTCTCATAGACACTTTCATAGTCATTCTTTAAGCAAACATGTTTCTCAGTAATTTTAACACATTTTGGAGAGTCATTTTTCAACAGGGACCTCAAACACACTTTTCTTAAGAGTCATTTAAACAGATTTCTAAACACATTTTTCAAGAGTCCAAAAGTCACTTTGAAACACAGTTTCCAGATATTTTACATTATAAGAAAGTTACCTTTGTGGTCTTCGTCCGTCGCTGGCCCTCGTCTTGTTACTGGTTGTGATCGCCGCGCGGCACCTGTTTTTGTGGGCAAACTCTATCTTTAAGCAGAGGATAAAGACACTCGAAGTCGGATTTTCTGAGAGATTTCTTTTGTTCTTTTTATTTCATACTTTCATTCGAGTGGAGGGGTTTCCATTATTGGTTCTTCATTCACATCTTCCTAGGTTCGTACTGTGTGGGACGTTAGACGCTGTTAGTTTTTCTTAGTAGCTTTGGCCCATATCTCTTCGATTCACACCGAACTCTTGCGTTCGAGAGTTACCTCATGCGCTCGCCACAAGCTTCCATGGTGATCTCTTTTGGATACAGCCCTTATCGCGAGCGATTACATTCTTGGGAAAACTTCGCTCGCTTTTCCGAAACGACGTTGTCGTTTCGAGCGCCCATGGCGAACTGATTCTAAAAAGCTAAGTTCTTGTTCTCCGTGGTGACGTGATCATCATTCCCACGCACGAGATGGGGACAAAAACGACTCACTCTGATCTCTGACTCAAAGGTCACGTCAGGTGTCTAAATTTATTATGACTATTCTTGGATCAAACTCTTCTTTGAACTCACTTCTGAGTCCAGAAACAAAACCTATTTTTCAATAACAAAATTAGCTATTTGATACTAGTTAACCTACTGTGCCTTGCATAATGGGGCCCTACAGTACTGTAACACTCCTTCCTTCCCTATAAACAAAAAAAACAAAAAATCCCAAGATTTTCTCTTTTTTTTAAAAAAACAACCCCTCCCTGGGACTGGTAAAAATCCGAGCCTGAGCACTCCTGGGGTTACCATCATTTCACCCCTGCCGGAATTTCCTTCGGCACCACATGACAATGTTTCCGGGATGTGGGAGAGTTTGCTCCCTACGGTCGTTACCGGCTAAAAAAAGCCATCCCCTGTCATAAATCAACATCAGGCGTTTCTCGCCTATATCTCCTGCAAAATCCACCACATAAATTCGCTCTTGCTCACACACGTTCTCCGTGCTCGACCACTTCCCAAAAATTCCCGGTATGTTACACTTTCGGGCCACCATCACTTTCTTAGATAACTTCAACAAACGGTCGGCACACAACCGATTAAAACTAACTGCGCGTTTTATTCTCGTGAAATAGGGGAACAAAAAACAGAAAAAAAAAACCTTCATTGACCTATTCTCTAATGGTCAGCCTCGAAGCTTACTGAAGGTACCGTCGCTATGCTGCTTGCTATATATGGACCCCCACTGCAGGGTCTGGTCAGAACCAAGGGCTAAAACGGCTGGACCTCTAATCGTCCAATCTCTTCAACCGGCCGCTCCATCCGGCCCATGATTTCATCTCTAGGGTTCAAGGAATCCTCTCCCACGCCCCAACCCGGCTCCCCGTGGCCATCCCCCCACACGCGACACACCAGGCCCCACCCCCCGTATGTGGACTTCAAGCTCAACAGTAGTAGACCAGGATACTGTGAGAAATTAGTGGTACGAATTCTCTGCGATCCCGCAAAGCACCCCCCGTATGTGGCCTTCAAGTTCAACAGTAGTGGACAAGGATACTGTGAGAAATGAATGGTACGAATTCTCTGCGATCCCGCAAAGCACCCACCGTATGTGGACCTCATCGGTCCTATGACCCCCCCCCCCCCCATGGGATGTGGGGAGTCTCTCTTATGATCCAAAGATCAGCTCTCCGTCATGACATCCCCGGGCAATATCGCTCATCATCCACTCAGTTCGCTGCCGAGCCACAACGGTCCGACCTCCGACCCCCGGAGTATTCACACATAGGCATTCATTCAATTCACTCTTGTACTCACAAGCATCGGCATACAACGGCGATATAGGAGAACAAAAACAGAAATCTCCCCTCCAACATTTCATTATCTGGTCAGACCTCGAAAATTATAAGAGGTTCCGTTTCCCTACTGCTTGCTACAACTGGACCATATACTTCGGACATCCCAGTGCCCCCGTCGCGAATGACAGCGAACAAACACCCAGTTTCTAACTCCCAACCCTGTTCATTAAACGTCGAGGACCCCATCCCATGGATCTATCTGGTCGATACGGTATTGGGCGAAATGTCACATCAAATCATCTCTGCTCCCGGAACACGCCGAATGACCACAAACTAGGCCCAACCTATAATCTTATAATTAAATCCAATTAACACCCGGTACCTCCTTTTTTTAAAAATCGATCCCCATGGTTCTATCCGCCCCGACGCGCGCACCCGAGTCACACCACACCCCAGCTTAACTCCATCCCCACTGGTGTTGAGCAGACACCAATTCCATGCGTTCCCTTCCCGTGTCCCTATCTATGCGGTAAGGGGGTGGGGTATCTTCGCAGCACACCCGTCGGCAAACATCCAAAATCCACAAAAAAAAATGGGACCACAATTTCAAAGCTTAACATTTTACACAACTTTCACACACTCTATCGGCGCGGTTGGGCACACCTGGGTCACAAAAACAACAATTTCCATAACTGACCACCGTCCTTTTCTCGTGGTCCCACAGAATGACCATATCACCGTCATTCTCCCGTCCGCAATTTTAACGTATGCAGGCTTTACCACAAGCCTCGCCACTAACCCATGGGTACTCTATAAAAGAGAGCATACGAGCAAACGCCGGGAATCCCTCATTGACTTTTCAAGCCTGTACATACTCTGTACACGGGGATTCTTCCCGATAAAATCAACCCTGTCCAAGGGTTTCCGCGATCCGACCCAAACCAACTCTAGCTGCCGCCAGCTGCCCGAACCTAATCAACTCAAATTGCCCGGCTGACCCAAACTCATACCCATTAAATTATCTGCCTTTTTTAAAAAAAATATTTTACGTAACTGGTATAGCATTCTCACTTAACCGACTAAACTTCTCCAAAATTCATTCAAAAACAACAATAATAAAAAAAAATAAAAGTCGAACCACTGAATTAATGGCAAACCCTCTCCACAATACAATTACAAATTATGCAGTACAATATTATATTTTAAAAAAAACAATTTCATGCAATACAATTCAATTGAACAAAAAAAAACAAAGACAATTATCCCGGGGCGACATCAGGCGACCCCGCCAGCTGTTCGCACGCAGTCCTTTTCCTCTCTCTCTTAAAGTTCCGTTACCTCAAAGTCCAACCACAGCCTTGCGTCACTCGTGTCCGTCCTGAAACAAAACAGGATTCGTAGACAAAACACTATTCGGCACCAGTCAGCACATGTGCCTATCACTCACTCTTTTTTTTTCACATTCCTTCTCCCTTTCTCTCACTTTTTTTTTCTCTTTCCATCTCATACTTTTTTCCTCTTTCTTTTACACTGTCTCTCTCTCTACCAACATATGGCTCATCACTCTCACTTTTATCCTCTCTCTCATTTTTTTCTGCATCAAACGCAACCCACAACATATACGTAAAATAAAAAAATACATTTAAAACACAAATTAACACGTAAATAGAAAACCACAACCTATTCTTCCTTAAGGTTTTGTTACCTCAAAAATCCAATCGTGTTTTTTCTGTTTTTTTTTTCTTTTTACTAAATCATTTTACTCATCGGCATATCACTTTTTCTCTGTCTCCGACTCTGTCCGTCTCTGCCTCTCTCTCTTTCTTTTTCCCCTTATTTTATCGGACCGAACGTGGTTTTTTTTTTCTTATTTTTTTAATATTTAATTTTTTTATTTTAGACTGCAAACGTTGTTAGTACCCATGGTTCGAATTCAATCTGTTCCATGTCGAAACAGCTGGTCACTAAGCACCAAAAAGAAATATCTGTTGCATATAACCACTGAAATCAAACGTCACGAGAGCAAAGGGGGGGGGGAGAGAGCTTATTTATTACTACAGGCAGAAATCCTTCCGACTGAGGCAGTTCTCCAAAACCACCTCACAGTTCGCTATTACATCCTCTCCGGCCGAAAATAACGCGAAATGTTCACGAGAGGATTAATAGTGATTTCAATCTTTTTTCTTAATACTTCTGATGATACAATTCTCATAGACACTTTCATAGTCATTCTTTAAGCAAACATGTTTCTCAGTAATTTTAACACATTTTGGAGAGTCATTTTTCAACAGGGACCTCAAACGCACTTTTCTTAAGAGTCATTTAAACAGATTTCTAAACACATTTTTCAAGAGTCCAAAAGTCACTTTGAAACACAGTTTCCAGATATTTTACATTATAAGAAAGTTACCTTTGTGGTCTTCGTCCGTCGCTGGCCCTCGTCTTGTTACTGGTTGTGATCGCCGCGCGGCACCTGTTTTTGTGGGCAAACTCTATCTTTAAGCAGAGGATAAAGACACTCGAAGTCGGATTTTCTGAGAGATTTCTTTTGTTCTTTTTATTTCATACTTTCATTCGAGTGGAGGGGTTTCCATTATTGGTTCTTCATTCACATCTTCCTAGGTTCGTACTGTGTGGGACGTTAGACGCTGTTAGTTTTTCTTAGTAGCTTTGGCCCATATCTCTTCGATTCACACCGAACTCTTGCGTTCGAGAGCTACTTCATGCGCTCGCCACAAGCTTCCATGGTGATCTCTTTTGGATACAGCCCTTATCGCGAGCGATTACATTCTTGGGAAAACTTCGCTCGCTTTTCCGAAACGACGTTGTCGTTTCGAGCGCCCATGGCGAACTGATTCTAAAAAGCTAAGTTCTTGTTCTCCGTGGTGACGTGATCATCATTCCCACGCACGAGATGGGGACAAAAACGACTCACTCTGATCTCTGACTCAAAGGTCACGTCAGGTGTCTAAATTTATTATGACTATTCTTGGATCAAACTCTTCTTTGAACTCACTTCTGAGTCCAGAAACAAAACCTATTTTTCAATAACAAAATTAGCTATTTGATACTAGTTAACCTACTGTGCCTTGCATAATGGGGCCCTACAGTACTGTAACACTCCTTCCTTCCCTATAAACAAAAAAAACAAAAAATCCCAAGATTTTCTCTTTTTTTTAAAAAAACAACCCCTCCCTGGGACTGGTAAAAATCCGAGCCTGAGCACTCCTGGGGTTACCATCATTTCACCCCTGCCGGAATTTCCTTCGGCACCACATGACAATGTTTCCGGGATGTGGGAGAGTTTGCTCCCTACGGTCGTTACCGGCTAAAAAAAGCCATCCCCTGTCATAAATCAACATCAGGCGTTTCTCGCCTATATCTCCTGCAAAATCCACCACATAAATTCGCTCTTGCTCACACACGTTCTCCGTGCTCGACCACTTCCCAAAAATTCCCGGTATGTTACACTTTCGGGCCACCATCACTTTCTTAGATAACTTCAACAAACGGTCGGCACACAACCGATTAAAACTAACTGCGCGTTTTATTCTCGTGAAATAGGGGAACAAAAAACAGAAAAAAAAAACCTTCATTGACCTATTCTCTAATGGTCAGCCTCGAAGCTTACTGAAGGTACCGTCGCTATGCTGCTTGCTATATATGGACCCCCACTGCAGGGTCTGGTCAGAACCAAGGGCTAAAACGGCTGGACCTCTAATCGTCCAATCTCTTCAACCGGCCGCTCCATCCGGCCCATGATTTCATCTCTAGGGTTCAAGGAATCCTCTCCCACGCCCCAACCCGGCTCCCCGTGGCCATCCCCCCACACGCGACACACCAGGCCCCACCCCCCGTATGTGGACTTCAAGCTCAACAGTAGTAGACCAGGATACTGTGAGAAATTAGTGGTACGAATTCTCTGCGATCCCGCAAAGCACCCCCCGTATGTGGCCTTCAAGTTCAACAGTAGTGGACAAGGATACTGTGAGAAATGAATGGTACGAATTCTCTGCGATCCCGCAAAGCACCCACCGTATGTGGACCTCATCGGTCCTATGACCCCCCCCCCCCCCCATGGGATGTGGGGAGTCTCTCTTATGATCCAAAGATCAGCTCTCCGTCATGACATCCCCGGGCAATATCGCTCATCATCCACTCAGTTCGCTGCCGAGCCACAACGGTCCGACCTCCGACCCCCGGAGTATTCACACATAGGCATTCATTCAATTCACTCTTGTACTCACAAGCATCGGCATACAACGGCGATATAGGAGAACAAAAACAGAAATCTCCCCTCCAACATTTCATTATCTGGTCAGACCTCGAAAATTATAAGAGGTTCCGTTTCCCTACTGCTTGCTACAACTGGACCATATACTTCGGACATCCCAGTGCCCCTGTCGCGAATGACAGCGAACAAACACCCAGTTTCTAACTCCCAACCCTGTTCATTAAACGTCGAGGACCCCATCCCATGGATCTATCTGGTCGATACGGTATTGGGCGAAATGTCACATCAAATCATCTCTGCTCCCGGAACACGCCGAATGACCACAAACTAGGCCCAACCTATAATCTTATAATTAAATCCAATTAACACCCGGTACCTCCTTTTTTTAAAAATCGATCCCCATGGTTCTATCCGCCCCGACGCGCGCACCCGAGTCACACCACACCCCAGCTTAACTCCATCCCCACTGGTGTTGAGCAGACACCAATTCCATGCGTTCCCTTCCCGTGTCCCTATCTATGCGGTAAGGGGGTGGGGTATCTTCGCAGCACACCCGTCGGCAAACATCCAAAATCCACAAAAAAAAATGGGACCACAATTTCAAAGCTTAACATTTTACACAACTTTCACACACTCTATCGGCGCGGTTGGGCACACCTGGGTCACAAAAACAACAATTTCCATAACTGACCACCGTCCTTTTCTCGTGGTCCCACAGAATGACCATATCACCGTCATTCTCCCGTCCGCAATTTTAACGTATGCAGGCTTTACCACAAGCCTCGCCACTAACCCATGGGTACTCTATAAAAGAGAGCATACGAGCAAACGCCGGGAATCCCTCATTGACTTTTCAAGCCTGTACATACTCTGTACACGGGGATTCTTCCCGATAAAATCAACCCTGTCCAAGGGTTTCCGCGATCCGACCCAAACCAACTCTAGCTGCCGCCAGCTGCCCGAACCTAATCAACTCAAATTGCCCGGCTGACCCAAACTCATACCCATTAAATTATCTGCCTTTTTTAAAAAAAATATTTTACGTAACTGGTATAGCATTCTCACTTAACCGACTAAACTTCTCCAAAATTCATTCAAAAACAACAATAATAAAAAAAAATAAAAGTCGAACCACTGAATTAATGGCAAACCCTCTCCACAATACAATTACAAATTATGCAGTACAATATTATATTTTAAAAAAAACAATTTCATGCAATACAATTCAATTGAACAAAAAAAAACAAAGACAATTATCCCGGGGCGACATCAGGCGACCCCGCCAGCTGTTCGCACGCAGTCCTTTTCCTCTCTCTCTTAAAGTTCCGTTACCTCAAAGTCCAACCACAGCCTTGCGTCACTCGTGTCCGTCCTGAAACAAAACAGGATTCGTAGACAAAACACTATTCGGCACCAGTCAGCACATGTGCCTATCACTCACTCTTTTTTTTTCACATTCCTTCTCCCTTTCTCTCACTTTTTTTTTCTCTTTCCATCTCATACTTTTTTCCTCTTTCTTTTACACTGTCTCTCTCTCTACCAACATATGGCTCATCACTCTCACTTTTATCCTCTCTCTCATTTTTTTCTGCATCAAACGCAACCCACAACATATACGTAAAATAAAAAAATACATTTAAAACACAAATTAACACGTAAATAGAAAACCACAACCTATTCTTCCTTAAGGTTTTGTTACCTCAAAAATCCAATCGTGTTTTTTCTGTTTTTTTTTTCTTTTTACTAAATCATTTTACTCATCGGCATATCACTTTTTCTCTGTCTCCGACTCTGTCCGTCTCTGCCTCTCTCTCTTTCTTTTTCCCCTTATTTTATCGGACCGAACGTGGTTTTTTTTTTCTTATTTTTTTAATATTTAATTTTTTTATTTTAGACTGCAAACGTTGTTAGTACCCATGGTTCGAATTCAATCTGTTCCATGTCGAAACAGCTGGTCACTAAGCACCAAAAAGAAATATCTGTTGCATATAACCACTGAAATCAAACGTCACGAGAGCAAAGGGGGGGGGAGAGAGCTTATTTATTACTACAGGCAGAAATCCTTCCGACTGAGGCAGTTCTCCAAAACCACCTCACAGTTCGCTATTACATCCTCTCCGGCCGAAAATAACGCGAAATGTTCACGAGAGGATTAATAGTGATTTCAATCTTTTTTCTTAATACTTCTGATGATACAATTCTCATAGACACTTTCATAGTCATTCTTTAAGCAAACATGTTTCTCAGTAATTTTAACACATTTTGGAGAGTCATTTTTCAACAGGGACCTCAAACGCACTTTTCTTAAGAGTCATTTAAACAGATTTCTAAACACATTTTTCAAGAGTCCAAAAGTCACTTTGAAACACAGTTTCCAGATATTTTACATTATAAGAAAGTTACCTTTGTGGTCTTCGTCCGTCGCTGGCCCTCGTCTTGTTACTGGTTGTGATCGCCGCGCGGCACCTGTTTTTGTGGGCAAACTCTATCTTTAAGCAGAGGATAAAGACACTCGAAGTCGGATTTTCTGAGAGATTTCTTTTGTTCTTTTTATTTCATACTTTCATTCGAGTGGAGGGGTTTCCATTATTGGTTCTTCATTCACATCTTCCTAGGTTCGTACTGTGTGGGACGTTAGACGCTGTTAGTTTTTCTTAGTAGCTTTGGCCCATATCTCTTCGATTCACACCGAACTCTTGCGTTCGAGAGCTACTTCATGCGCTCGCCACAAGCTTCCATGGTGATCTCTTTTGGATACAGCCCTTATCGCGAGCGATTACATTCTTGGGAAAACTTCGCTCGCTTTTCCGAAACGACGTTGTCGTTTCGAGCGCCCATGGCGAACTGATTCTAAAAAGCTAAGTTCTTGTTCTCCGTGGTGACGTGATCATCATTCCCACGCACGAGATGGGGACAAAAACGACTCACTCTGATCTCTGACTCAAAGGTCACGTCAGGTGTCTAAATTTATTATGACTATTCTTGGATCAAACTCTTCTTTGAACTCACTTCTGAGTCCAGAAACAAAACCTATTTTTCAATAACAAAATTAGCTATTTGATACTAGTTAACCTACTGTGCCTTGCATAATGGGGCCCTACAGTACTGTAACACTCCTTCCTTCCCTATAAACAAAAAAAACAAAAAATCCCAAGATTTTCTCTTTTTTTTAAAAAAACAACCCCTCCCTGGGACTGGTAAAAATCCGAGCCTGAGCACTCCTGGGGTTACCATCATTTCACCCCTGCCGGAATTTCCTTCGGCACCACATGACAATGTTTCCGGGATGTGGGAGAGTTTGCTCCCTACGGTCGTTACCGGCTAAAAAAAGCCATCCCCTGTCATAAATCAACATCAGGCGTTTCTCGCCTATATCTCCTGCAAAATCCACCACATAAATTCGCTCTTGCTCACACACGTTCTCCGTGCTCGACCACTTCCCAAAAATTCCCGGTATGTTACACTTTCGGGCCACCATCACTTTCTTAGATAACTTCAACAAACGGTCGGCACACAACCGATTAAAACTAACTGCGCGTTTTATTCTCGTGAAATAGGGGAACAAAAAACAGAAAAAAAAAACCTTCATTGACCTATTCTCTAATGGTCAGCCTCGAAGCTTACTGAAGGTACCGTCGCTATGCTGCTTGCTATATATGGACCCCCACTGCAGGGTCTGGTCAGAACCAAGGGCTAAAACGGCTGGACCTCTAATCGTCCAATCTCTTCAACCGGCCGCTCCATCCGGCCCATGATTTCATCTCTAGGGTTCAAGGAATCCTCTCCCACGCCCCAACCCGGCTCCCCGTGGCCATCCCCCCACACGCGACACACCAGGCCCCACCCCCCGTATGTGGACTTCAAGCTCAACAGTAGTAGACCAGGATACTGTGAGAAATTAGTGGTACGAATTCTCTGCGATCCCGCAAAGCACCCCCCGTATGTGGCCTTCAAGTTCAACAGTAGTGGACAAGGATACTGTGAGAAATGAATGGTACGAATTCTCTGCGATCCCGCAAAGCACCCACCGTATGTGGACCTCATCGGTCCTATGACCCCCCCCCCCCCCCCCCCCCCCCATGGGATGTGGGGAGTCTCTCTTATGATCCAAAGATCAGCTCTCCGTCATGACATCCCCGGGCAATATCGCTCATCATCCACTCAGTTCGCTGCCGAGCCACAACGGTCCGACCTCCGACCCCCGGAGTATTCACACATAGGCATTCATTCAATTCACTCTTGTACTCACAAGCATCGGCATACAACGGCGATATAGGAGAACAAAAACAGAAATCTCCCCTCCAACATTTCATTATCTGGTCAGACCTCGAAAATTATAAGAGGTTCCGTTTCCCTACTGCTTGCTACAACTGGACCATATACTTCGGACATCCCAGTGCCCCCGTCGCGAATGACAGCGAACAAACACCCAGTTTCTAACTCCCAACCCTGTTCATTAAACGTCGAGGACCCCATCCCATGGATCTATCTGGTCGATACGGTATTGGGCGAAATGTCACATCAAATCATCTCTGCTCCCGGAACACGCCGAATGACCACAAACTAGGCCCAACCTATAATCTTATAATTAAATCCAATTAACACCCGGTACCTCCTTTTTTTAAAAATCGATCCCCATGGTTCTATCCGCCCCGACGCGCGCACCCGAGTCACACCACACCCCAGCTTAACTCCATCCCCACTGGTGTTGAGCAGACACCAATTCCATGCGTTCCCTTCCCGTGTCCCTATCTATGCGGTAAGGGGGTGGGGTATCTTCGCAGCACACCCGTCGGCAAACATCCAAAATCCACAAAAAAAAATGGGACCACAATTTCAAAGCTTAACATTTTACACAACTTTCACACACTCTATCGGCGCGGTTGGGCACACCTGGGTCACAAAAACAACAATTTCCATAACTGACCACCGTCCTTTTCTCGTGGTCCCACAGAATGACCATATCACCGTCATTCTCCCGTCCGCAATTTTAACGTATGCAGGCTTTACCACAAGCCTCGCCACTAACCCATGGGTACTCTATAAAAGAGAGCATACGAGCAAACGCCGGGAATCCCTCATTGACTTTTCAAGCCTGTACATACTCTGTACACGGGGATTCTTCCCGATAAAATCAACCCTGTCCAAGGGTTTCCGCGATCCGACCCAAACCAACTCTAGCTGCCGCCAGCTGCCCGAACCTAATCAACTCAAATTGCCCGGCTGACCCAAACTCATACCCATTAAATTATCTGCCTTTTTTAAAAAAAATATTTTACGTAACTGGTATAGCATTCTCACTTAACCGACTAAACTTCTCCAAAATTCATTCAAAAACAACAATAATAAAAAAAAATAAAAGTCGAACCACTGAATTAATGGCAAACCCTCTCCACAATACAATTACAAATTATGCAGTACAATATTATATTTTAAAAAAAACAATTTCATGCAATACAATTCAATTGAACAAAAAAAAACAAAGACAATTATCCCGGGGCGACATCAGGCGACCCCGCCAGCTGTTCGCACGCAGTCCTTTTCCTCTCTCTCTTAAAGTTCCGTTACCTCAAAGTCCAACCACAGCCTTGCGTCACTCGTGTCCGTCCTGAAACAAAACAGGATTCGTAGACAAAACACTATTCGGCACCAGTCAGCACATGTGCCTATCACTCACTCTTTTTTTTTCACATTCCTTCTCCCTTTCTCTCACTTTTTTTTTCTCTTTCCATCTCATACTTTTTTCCTCTTTCTTTTACACTGTCTCTCTCTCTACCAACATATGGCTCATCACTCTCACTTTTATCCTCTCTCTCATTTTTTTCTGCATCAAACGCAACCCACAACATATACGTAAAATAAAAAAATACATTTAAAACACAAATTAACACGTAAATAGAAAACCACAACCTATTCTTCCTTAAGGTTTTGTTACCTCAAAAATCCAATCGTGTTTTTTCTGTTTTTTTTTTCTTTTTACTAAATCATTTTACTCATCGGCATATCACTTTTTCTCTGTCTCCGACTCTGTCCGTCTCTGCCTCTCTCTCTTTCTTTTTCCCCTTATTTTATCGGACCGAACGTGGTTTTTTTTTTCTTATTTTTTTAATATTTAATTTTTTTATTTTAGACTGCAAACGTTGTTAGTACCCATGGTTCGAATTCAATCTGTTCCATGTCGAAACAGCTGGTCACTAAGCACCAAAAAGAAATATCTGTTGCATATAACCACTGAAATCAAACGTCACGAGAGCAAAGGGGGGGGGAGAGAGCTTATTTATTACTACAGGCAGAAATCCTTCCGACTGAGGCAGTTCTCCAAAACCACCTCACAGTTCGCTATTACATCCTCTCCGGCCGAAAATAACGCGAAATGTTCACGAGAGGATTAATAGTGATTTCAATCTTTTTTCTTAATACTTCTGATGATACAATTCTCATAGACACTTTCATAGTCATTCTTTAAGCAAACATGTTTCTCAGTAATTTTAACACATTTTGGAGAGTCATTTTTCAACAGGGACCTCAAACGCACTTTTCTTAAGAGTCATTTAAACAGATTTCTAAACACATTTTTCAAGAGTCCAAAAGTCACTTTGAAACACAGTTTCCAGATATTTTACATTATAAGAAAGTTACCTTTGTGGTCTTCGTCCGTCGCTGGCCCTCGTCTTGTTACTGGTTGTGATCGCCGCGCGGCACCTGTTTTTGTGGGCAAACTCTATCTTTAAGCAGAGGATAAAGACACTCGAAGTCGGATTTTCTGAGAGATTTCTTTTGTTCTTTTTATTTCATACTTTCATTCGAGTGGAGGGGTTTCCATTATTGGTTCTTCATTCACATCTTCCTAGGTTCGTACTGTGTGGGACGTTAGACGCTGTTAGTTTTTCTTAGTAGCTTTGGCCCATATCTCTTCGATTCACACCGAACTCTTGCGTTCGAGAGCTACTTCATGCGCTCGCCACAAGCTTCCATGGTGATCTCTTTTGGATACAGCCCTTATCGCGAGCGATTACATTCTTGGGAAAACTTCGCTCGCTTTTCCGAAACGACGTTGTCGTTTCGAGCGCCCATGGCGAACTGATTCTAAAAAGCTAAGTTCTTGTTCTCCGTGGTGACGTGATCATCATTCCCACGCACGAGATGGGGACAAAAACGACTCACTCTGATCTCTGACTCAAAGGTCACGTCAGGTGTCTAAATTTATTATGACTATTCTTGGATCAAACTCTTCTTTGAACTCACTTCTGAGTCCAGAAACAAAACCTATTTTTCAATAACAAAATTAGCTATTTGATACTAGTTAACCTACTGTGCCTTGCATAATGGGGCCCTACAGTACTGTAACACTTACATACTCCCTTAATAAAAAAAATAAAGTTTTTGTCATTTCCCTACCTAACACATCACTCAATAAGTCCTGGTCCTGACATATAGATGCTGCCACTAATAAAAAAAAATATCCATGTGATTTTATAAAGTACTAACCTTCAAATGGCACGTGTCAAAATTTGAGCCCAACCGGATTATTAGTTTATAAATTACAGTTATTTAAGTGAAGTTACTGTTACAAATTTCAAAACAATGAAAAAATCTGAATTTTGTGTGTTGATAAAGCATTCCTTTCTGATGGGAAAAATACTGTTCAAGCAAAGCAATGGCTTAAGTTTTATTTGGACTCTTCTCAGTCGGAAACAACAGTTAAGAGGTGGTATGCTGATTTTAAATGCGATCATACAGACACAAGTGATGCTGAACACTCAGGTCACCTAAATTCGGCAGTTGTCTCAGAAAATATCAAAAAGGTCTACAAACTAGTTTTGGATGATCGTAAATTGAAGTTGTCTGAGAAAGCAGGGGAGTTGAAGATATCAGAAGGTAGAGTATTCATCATTTTGCATGAACATTTGTTAATGATAAAGCTGTGTTTAAAATGGGTGTCATGTTTGCTTACAGTCGATCAAAAACAATAACATGTCAACAATTCAGATCGTTGTGATATTGGAAACTGATGTATATTTTGAGGTCAAAGAAAAATTGTTCTACAAAAAAGGCATCGAATTGTTAGAGAAAAATTGGTATCAGTGTATGACCCCAGAAAGAGACTATGTTGATGAATATAGTCGTATTTTGCCGAAAAGTTGTTGTTTGATTAGTTAGGCCCGGGACTTATTGATGGTATGTTATTTCTGCAATTAATTGCTTATCAGGTGCTTTTTAGGAACATGTATCCAGAGATTTGCAGTTGTGACGTAATTCTCGCTTCCCTTATTTTGTCCTTTAGTCCTCACATTCCATGAGCGATGTTTCTGACAAAGGGGGGAAGAATTGCTGTTCTCTGGGTCGGAATCTATCCATCTAACACTTATCGATGGCTATTTATTGACCTTGAAGTAGTATTTTTTTTTTTTAGTGGTTTCATGCCTTGTCTGAAGCGATTTCCATAAAAAAAATCAAATGTAAAAAGAAACTGTTGTTTATACTTTTTACACTAAAGATAAAATATTGCAAATTTATATAAATTAACATTTATGTTTACTTCAATAATTTTAAATAGCAGAATTCCGATGGTAAAAAGTAAAAAAATATTTTTAAAAAGATTCAATTCGATGTCCAGCCATGTTAGCGTTGACTGCAACTGACAGAATGCAAAAAAAAAAACACTCACCCCCAATCAGAGAATAAACACATATGCTATACAGGCCTGTATTAAGGATCGTCTTGATAAAAATCCATTGAAAATATATCTCAACATCTGGATTCTCAATTGATTCAGACTTTGTTATTTATACTTTTTGTATTTGAGTCTTTTCATGCAAAGAATGAATCATCACAATATAGGTAATGATTTTCTTATTATTGGAGTGGGATGGGAGTGGAAGGTTGGTACATCCACTTCTGGCAGAATCGATTTTATGGATTTTTACTGCTTTTAAAATCTGATTAATAAGTTTCTGCAACAAACTTTTTCTTTTTTTTTTTTGGCTGACAAACATCTGTCAGTGAATTTTAACATTTAAAAACAATTTCAAGAGTCAATAAAGAAAACAAAAAATTATCTTTTGTTTAAAAACTTAAATTGCTTTCAAGCTTTTATTAGTTTTAGTCATCTCTGTATACTTTCTCTTTGCTTCATCTATTACAGTCATTAGTTTAATAATAATACATTCTGAAACTAATTTTAAATATGTAACCCATTCTGATTGCCCTGATAGTTGTCACTGGTTCTTGTCGGCAATTCATGCTATGTTTTTTTGATCACGGAAGGCAGGGAGTTGCTGAACAATGTTTCAGTAGGGTCGGTTGTTGAATACAAACAAGTAGCAAAGAAAAAATTCAACAGAGTTATATAACAATTGGGTGGTTAATATTTAGAACTTTGTTACGAATGTAAAAAATAAGTAAAGAAATCTTTTCCTGGCACTGTGATAATGGTTTCTGAGATTCTATTTGATTTTTATAGGAGTTGACGCCAAACATTTCATTAAATAAATTCGACTAAGTTATCTTTGTTTAGCAATAGTCAGCTTTGGGACAAGCAAGACAGGCCTAAGGCTAAGTTTAAGGGCATCTGACAGAGATTATCACTCTCGGTGTCTCTGTAATTATATTTTCCTTTAAATTATTAATTATGCTTATTTTTACTTTGTCCAACCTCATTTAGTATCATATTCCTTTCTGCTCTGGTGCCCCCACGACGCAAATTCACTAGAGCAACCAGACAATCTGCCAAATCTCATCCATTCACTGTGGAGGTCCCCAGATGCCAAAGAGCTTTCTACTCCAAAAGCTTCTTTCCTCATGCTGCTGGACTCTGAAACTCCCTCCCTGCTCCCCGTTTTCCTGATGGTACTGACATGCAGAAATTTAAAACTAATGTAAACAGACATCTCGCTGCACAGCTCACAATTTAGGTTGCAACCCCCCACACACACGCACCTAAAAAAACTCTTACCTTTTTTCTCAGTAGCCCCTTACATCTACAGTGGCGGTCTGCCTTGTTTGGGATGAAATATGTAAAAAAAAATTTTTTTAAATGGAAGTGACGTGGCTTAGAAAACAGTGGAAGTCACTCTCCGGTTGTGATATAAAAAAATTTGTACTTGGCGAAAAGATAAGACTTAAGAGTCAGCCATAGTATCTTTGGTTGTATCTGCGAGACGAGGCAGACATATTTTTGGAGAACTTCTTCCTTGCCCCTATGAAAGGCGTGCTTGGAGAAGACTCATAATATAATGGCCGTATATAATTCACTGTAGAGGAATATAAAGATAAAAAGAAATAAAACCAGATAAACGATAAACTGTAAGCAAAAGTGTTGTTTTTTATATACATACCAGCAACGTGTATTGTGGTGTAAATGAGGAAAAAAGAAGAGAAAACAAGAACGACCGACCGCGTTTTTGCGTGGCTTACCTCGTGTGAAGAAGAAGGAAACAAGAATGGCCGACTTGTTTCTTTAAATGCCTACAGGGTGACTACGAGGTATGCAAATGAGATGCTCCTGATTGGAAATGAAAGAGATAAAAGAGGAGTGATTGGGGGAGGAGGGTGAGGGAAGTTAGATTGCGAACAGAGAAGTTTGATCATAGGAGAAAAGTCGGATTCGTAGAGAGTGAAGAAAAACGTTGCAGAAATTCGTCTCGGAGTGGATAGAAAGCGGAAGTACGGCCAGCAGTGTCACGTATACTACAAGCTATTTCGGCACATCGAGCAAATTACCATGGCTGAGTGGAGACTGAGCACTCACATGCTGAGACCCTTTACTGGGGAGGGTGACCTGATTAAGTGGCTGGAGAAATTAAAGATGGTGGCGAAGCTGCAAAAGATAGAAGATGTGGTCACCCTGCTGCCGCTATACTTAGAGGGGGAAGCCCTCACGATTTACCAGCAGATGCGAGATGAAGACAAGGAAGACTTTGCCTCAGTGGAGCAAAGGCTGAAATTGGCCTTCGCTGAGGGCCCATTCGAAGCACTTGGTAAGCTTTCCAGTTTGAGGTGGACCGGCGAGTCGGTTGACGTCTTTGCGGCAGAGATCAGGAGACTGGCAGGGTTGGCTGGTTACGTGGGGAGGAGCCTGGAGATGACGGTAAAGCTGTACCTAGTTAACGGCTTCCCAGAGGAAATCTCTACGAACATGCAGAGAATCACTGGGATCCATACTATGGAAGTGGACGATCTCTTGGTTCACGCCAGAGTCCTAGTGAAAAATGTTAAAAGCCCAATCGTGGCTGCAGCTGTGGGTGGAAATATGTGCATGAGGCCTCACTTGAATGAGAGGCAGCCGGCGAGGCGACAGGAGGGGAGACCTGCAATCAAGTGCTTCCGGTGCCAGGGCCCTCATCTGATCAAGGACTGCAAAGAGCCGAGACCGGGGATCACGTGCTACCGATGTGGACAAGTGGGGCACCTTAGCCGCTATTGTGTTGCTGCACGGCACCAGGGAAACGAGTGAAGGGGAGCTATTGCGCCAGTGGTTACCCCTTCTGTGCGGAGATGGCGCATGATGGAACGTTGCCTCGGTTACCGGTAGTAGTCAATGGGAAGAAAGCCATAGCCCTTGTCGACACAGGCTGTACTACAACGTTGTTAGCGAGGAATGTCGCTAGGTCATGGAGCGGAACCAGGACTATTAGGACCGTGGATGGCAGGGATGTGAAGTGCCTAGGTGAGACGACAGCTGAAGTAATGGTGCAAGGGGTGTCCATTGGACTGCGAGCCTTAGTGTTGAATCATCTGGTCGGTGGTGTTGACGTGATTATAGGTATGAGTGCAATTAACCGACTGGGGGGCGCCACGTTACGAGGGAGCCAAGTGACGTTCGGACGTCTCGGCGCAGTGGGGATGGCAGGAGTGGAAGGTGATAGAACCATCAGAATACCAAAACCGGAGGTTTGCTGCATTGAGGACAAAGATTTCCTGGCAAAGTTTGATGGCGTGAGGTGGACGGTGGAATGGAAATGGATCTCCGGACCCCCGGAACTACAGAATAAAGTGGGCTGCTACGAAAACACCCTGCGAGGAGCAATAAGAAAAGGATTTGAGGAAGAAGTGGAGAGGTGGATAAAAGAAGGAATTCTGAAACCGTGGACAGGGGAAGAAAAAGGAGTGTTGCCACTACTGGCGGTTGTTCAGCCTACGAAAAACAAGATTAGGCCCGTACTGGACTTCAGAGAATTGAACAGACACGTAGCCTGCCACACTGGAACGGGGATCGACGTATGTGAGGAGGTCATGAGGAAATGGAGAAGAATGGGACGGGCCACAAAAATTGTCGATCTGAAATCGGCATATCTGCAGATCCATGTAGATGAAAAACTCTGGCAGTACCAGCTGGTCCGGTACAAGGGCCGAGTGTATTGTCTGACGAGGCTAGGTTTTGGGCTGAGTTCAGCCCCCAAAATTATGACTGCCGTGCTGAAGACAGTGCTGAGCAAAGACCGTTCAGTGGAGGAGGCCACTAGTTCGTACATTGACGACATTCTGGTGGAGGAGGCAGAGGTGACAGCGGAGAAAGTAAGAAGCCATGTCGAGAAGTATGGGTTAACTGCAAAACCGGCGGAGGCCCTGGATGGAGGACGGGTGCTGGGGTTGAAACTAAGGCGAGATGGAAAAGAAAGCCTTGTCTTCGAACGAGGGAGTGTAATACCCGAAGTCGGATCTGAGCTGACGAAGCGAGAACTCTTCTCAGTCTGCGGGAGGCTGGTCGGGCACTATCCTATCGCTGGCTGGCTCAGGATAGCATGTAGTTTTATTAAACGACTAGCAGGCACTGCTGGCTGGGAGGGCCGTGTAACGAAGGAGGTTGTGAACATGCTGCAAGAAATCATTGCGAGGGTGAGGAATGAGGACCCAGTGAAAGGGGACTGGTATGTCAGCAGCGGAGATGCGGGTGTGATTTGGTGCGATGCCAGTAACCTGGCGTTGGGCGTCGTACTAGAGATGGGAGGCGTAACTGTGGAGGATGCGGCATGGCTAAGAAAAACCAACGACTTCTCCCATATCAACGTAGCAGAACTAGATGCCGTTATGAAAGGACTCAATCTGGCCCTGAAGTGGGGATTGAAAATAATTGAAATTAAAACCGATTCGGCAACGGCAGCATCGTGGATTCGGTCGGCAGTAACTGGCGATAAGAGAGTTAAGACCAAAGGTGCTGCGGAAATGCTGATCAAGCGCAGACTCGGAGCGCTCGCCGATCTAATAGCGGAGTTTCAGTTAAGAGTATCTGTCGTGTTGGTCCCATCAGAAAAAAACAAGGCGGATTCGATGACACGCGTGAAGAAGGCCTGGCTGCAGGAGGGAAAGGAGGTCTCCTCGGTATGCTATGCAGGGGAAGAAGTCAAGGAGTCACACGAAATGCACCACTTTGGTCGGGAACGAACGTTATTCCTAGCCAGAGAGGTTTACCCGGAGACCACCGAGGAGGAGGTTAGGGAAGTGGTGGAGAACTGTCGAGAGTGCCAATCAATTGACCCTAGACCGTCCAGACACGAAACAGGACAGTTACACGTTGCGGAGGACTGGAAGCGATTGGCTATTGATGTGACGCACTATCGCCACAAATTGTATCTCTCGATGGTCGACTGTGGACCGGGAAGGTTTGCCATCTGGAGAGAAATCAGGGCAGAAGCGGCATGGGCGATCGGAGGGGTCATCGAGGAGATATTTTTGGAGAGAGGGCCGGTTGAGGAACTCTTGATGGACAATGGGCCCGCTTTCCGATCTGAAGCCTTTAAAGGGGTATGCGATAAGTGGGGAGTAAGGCAATTTTTTAGAGCAGCGTATCGGCCGAGTGGCAACGGAATAGTGGAGAGGAATCATCGCACCATTAAAGCCGCTGCGGAAAAAAGCAACGTATCACCCATAGAAGCAGTGTTTTGGTACAACATCTCGCCAAAAACCAAACAAGACGAGACAACTGTCCCTCATAGGGCCGTTTTCACATATAAGTGGCGGCACCCGTGCAACAAAACAGCAGGAATCGAGAGTGAGGAAGCCACTATCAAAGTAGGTGAAGAGGTGTGGGTGAAACCCCCTAATGCACAGTGTACCACTCGTTGGAAAAAAGGGGTCGTAACGGGATTGCGGTCGAAGAACAATGTGATGGTGAACGGCGTTCCCCGGCATATCCTAGACCTGCGTCGCATGACACTGCCGGTACGCAGTGAGGGCAGTAAAGAAGAGGAAATCGAGGGCCACCGAGAAGCAAATGATGCGACTCTACCTGACTTAGACCCACGTTGTAGTGAACCTGAAAATGTTAACCCCCAAGAAGTTGTTCCCCAGAGGCCTCGACGTGAGAGGAGGCGGCCTGCTTGGATGGAGGATTACGAAGTATCCTATTGATCTCGAAGATCAAGGGGGGCGTGTGGTGTAAATGAGGAAAAAAGAAGAGAAAACAAGAACGACCGACCGCGTTTTTGCGTGGCTTACCTCGTGTGAAGAAGAAGGAAACAAGAATGGCCGACTTGTTTCTTTAAATGCCTACAGGGTGACTACGAGGTATGCAAATGAGATGCTCCTGATTGGAAATGAAAGAGATAAAAGAGGAGTGATTGGGGGAGGAGGGTGAGGGAAGTTAGATTGCGAACAGAGAAGTTTGATCATAGGAGAAAAGTCGGATTCGTAGAGAGTGAAGAAAAACGTTGCAGAAATTCGTCTCGGAGTGGATAGAAAGCGGAAGTATGGCCAGCAGTGTCACGTATACTACAGTATCTGTTAGAGTTGGGCGGTTTTGAAATTTTGGTTTCGGTATCGATTTCGTTTTTTTTCTCTTAAAACCTCGGTTCGGTTTTTCGTTTTTTTTGAAAAAAATTTTTTTACTATGGAAGCTATTCATTCTCTTGTGTGATGATTAGTTATTATTCAACGTTTAGTTGAATTATGCCACTGTTTCGATAATTTTGTGACTGAATCATTCTCCATGATATGAATCATATAAGTTTTAAGGTGTTGACTGTTGTAATCAAAGTTCTGATACCTTTTCAACAGTTAACTCGTTAAAACAGTGACCAAAGATTCATGAAAGATTTCTGAAGAATAAAACTGAGTTGGAATATACATTCTATCTAATTCTTTAACCCATCAGAAGCTAAAATATAACTCAGAAATGCAAGAAATTAAAAAACGAAAATTTATTTAAACAAACAAAATAATTTTACAAATAAAAATAATTTTAAAAATCCGAATAAAGTGATACTAGCATTGGCAACTACTTTTTTTCTTTTTAAATGTTTATACTCGCTCGCTACTTTTTGTTTATTTACTTTTACAACAAGTATTTTTTTTAATTTCATTTTAATAACTAATTTTTTTAGATAACTCTGAAACAAACATAAATAATTATTTTACAATTTTACAATCAAATAGATTTTCGACATCATACGGAACGCGTTTGATTTTTTCTTTTTCATTTGAAAATAGTTTATGCTAAAAATCCGATGTCATGTTGTCTGTCGTATTTCTCTTTTTTTCATTTGAAAATTCAAAATGTTAATGATAAACAAACTGTAAACAAAGATTTCTTCCTACAAGTCAATTAAATGTTTTTATCATATATTTGTTCAATCTGTCCTCTTACTAATATAACATTTTTTGGTAATATTCAATTTTATTCAAATCGGAAAATCTTTTCAACCGTGTTTCCTTGTATATGGTGGCTTACTGTAGTAAAAACACAATACCGAACGGTTACGGTTTTAAAAAAAAAACCGATTCGGTATTCGGTATGGAGACGAAACCGAAAAAACACGGTTTTTCGGTAAAACCGCCCATCTCTAGTATCTGTTACACTCACTGACCACTGCGGAGAGGGAGAAAAATGTATTATGTAGTCTGCTACTTCACTGCCATCATGAATGTTGCTACTACAAAAAGAGACACAGGCAGCTATATTCACTGCTACTACAATCAACACTGAACATCACATTGTGGAAACATGTGTTGCTACCACTGCTACTAGATGACACTAATTGACATGCGTTGACCATATTTATTTATGTGGCGAATATGTGTCCGCTATGTTCCATACCTACCTCTTTTTTTTGTTTTTTCAATTAACACTCATGGATTAAAAAAAACATTAAAGTTTTGCTGGGATCATTCATAATACGGATGGGTTAGTCTGTTTCATTTCTCATTCTTCATATGCTATTTTTTAAAATAGTTTATAAAGAACATTTATTAGAAATAAAAGTCCATATTTATTATTATGGTGTGATGGTGATCTATCCTATTTCGGGAGTAGATGGACTCTTCCAAAGACTATGAATAGAGTTTCGGCGAAGTGTCATAGCATTCATGGCGGCAGTCGTAGCCACAGTATTAGATGCACACTTTTTGTAACATATTATTCTGTACTTCTGTAAATACACTCTTGTAAATATACCACCGTGTTGTCTTATTTATTATTGGCTCTTCTAGGTTAACATTTACACTAGGGCAATTCTTTTTGTTTTCTTCATCAAGACTGGCATTGCCTCTGATGATCGCTAGAGAAATACACTGAGATATCCATGTGGTCTCAGGGCTGATTCCTACATAGCCATCATTTGTGTAATGTCTCATATGGATCGTGACGTATCAGAACCGAGAACTCATGGCGTTTTGACGAAAATAAGCTAGAAAATGAAATGGTTTGTTAGTGAGTTGTATTTGTCATTTTTTTTTTATGGTTTCGGTGAACTGACCTGCAGTACCGGGATTTTTGTTTTTGTTGTTTCAGAAAAAAAAAAAATTTGGATATATTTGTGTAGTTAACATTCTGTATGAACATTCTTTTTCTTTTGTTTTTCAGGGTGGAATGGGCTCAGCCTTGTTAAAGAAACCCGATAAAGTACAGGAGGTAAGATGTTTCTTAAGGTACCCCCCCCCCCCATTAATGTCATGTTGTTTAGATGTACGGCCATTAAGGACAACTTGGATCTTTCTTTTATCTAGGAAGGATCTAATTAAATGAAATATTCGTTCGGTAATACTATACAAATTAATTTTCATGAGAAGACCTTCATGTCATATCTAGTGAAAGGCTTTAGATATATCAAGCGCTACCACTCTAGCTTCACCTGCCTTGTCTATTGTATGGTATATGCATTCAGAGATGACCGTTAGGATATCCACAGTAGAACGTGCTTGCCTATATCCATACTGATGGTCAGAAAGAAGTTTAGCATTGACAAGGTGGCGGACTATAACTAGATTGATTCAAGATTCAAAGATTTTAGCGAAAATTGGGAGTAGACTGATGGAGCGATAATTTTGAGGGTCAGTTCTTTCACCAGAATTCTTGAAGATTGGTACCACAGAGGCAATTTACCAGCTATCAGGGAAGCAAGATTTGGCAAGGCATTTGTTGAAGAGTTTGGAGAGGACAGGTATAAGATCAGGCCCACCTGGTTTGGAGGTTTTTATGATATCCCAGATATGGGAACGGGTGATGATCAGGTCAAGTGTGGCTTCAGTCTGCAATCGGAAATTTGAGAGGGAGTGGTTTGTGGAGTCCAAGATGGAGTTTAAGGCGAACTGCTGGACAAGTAGTTCAGCCGTATCAATTGCTGTGCAAACGACATCATTGTGGTTTGATATTTAGTTTGATAGATTGTAGTAATATTGTTTCCAGCGATTTAATTGGTTTACCTTTACACTTGATCAAACTCTGCTGAAGCCAGTACTATGGCGAACTATGAACGGAATAATGATCATGTGACAGTTGCAAAGGGAGGCAACTTATGAGAAACTTGGTACCTTTAATATGAAGGTGAGTCTCTCGTTGACACTATGTAGCCGCTCAATTGGTAATCACGTCTAGTTGTAAAAGTGATCGTAGTAGTGATGTAGCAACCAAAGTTTCTGTGTCTTCATCTCTGTTATAGCTGTAACAATGCAACAAGTAAAAAAACAAACTGCGTTTTATTCTTTCACAACACGTTAAAGTTACACATTATCCAAGCTTTCCATGGCTCGCTCCTCACCGGAGAAAGGGTGGGGGGGGGGGGGATAAACGAAGACAGAGTTTTGAAAAAAAAACGCGCGAACCTAGACAGCTCACCTGCCAAATAAGGAGACTTTTTCTCTCTTTTTCACCACGTCTCACTTCAGACTTCCTGTCTATGACGTCATATCCTGACACGTAGTCCTAACTCTAATTTTTAACGTCTGAAGGAATTCTGTTTTTAACACTATTTTTTTACAGTATCACTAAGAGAGTACAAAAAAATGAAGCTTTTACACCGTTTTTTTTTTTTTTTTAAACAGCCAGTTAAATTATAAACAAACCGACTGGTTGTTTCATAAATACTTTTTTTTTTTTTTTAACTTAACTAGAATATTTATTTTAATAACAAATAAAAAACGAATGTCATAAATCAAAAAAAAAGTACAAATACAAACTTTTTCTTTAATCAGATGAAAAAAACAAATGAACAAAAAAAAACCAAATGAAACAAATGAAAGGAGTGCGGGATGTCCTCTTCTCTTCCCTACAGTCACTCTCTTACAGAAGAGATGTTGTTAGTCTTTCTTTACCCTTATTTTCATAGTAGGTGCTCGATTGAGCTCAAATCTATGGTCCCCTTTTGTAAAACATTCACACTAAGAAGCTAGCTACTACAACTGTCAATGATTTCTTTTTCTCCCTATGCGTGCCAAAGACGAAATGAAACTTCCATGGGCAGAGCTTCTTTCCTAGAACTGCCCGTCTGTTAAACACTGTGCTGCGAGCCTGCTTCCCTGCTGACTACAATATGGTCATCTTTAAGTCCAATGTAAACAAGTTCTTGTTGAACCGTCCCTGTAAATAATCAATTCCTGCCCTGCTAAAACCATCGTGCTGGTGAACGCGATGTTGTCTTACCATCCACCAGTCAAACTCTTTAACCCTTTATCCTCGAGTGGCCTTTGGGCCTTGATAAACGGTGAACTTTAATGTAAAAAAACAAAAAAAAACAAGTGAAAATCACAAATAAAAAAAAAACATCAGTTTTTACTTACAAAACATTTCTTAGTGTTAAGAATAAAGTTGACACTTTTTGGAAAGGAAAGAAAAAAACGTCATATCTTGATATATTCTCAAAATACAAACTGTATTTCTTAAAGAATCTTTTGCTGAATACATATCACCTGAAAAATCCGCCTTCAGACTTCATCACAGCCTCCAGGCGGGACCTGAACCTGGCGCACGCAGCCATCATCGTGTACTTCGAGAGACTTGTAATCAACTCATCCTTGGTGTAGCGGGTGGTACGGTTGGTATATTTTTCAACTGCGCTCCACACATAATAGTTCATGGGGTTGAAATCAGGCGTGTTGGACGGCAGATCTTTTGGAACTGGTGAGGTCTTAGAAGTTCTTAGATGGCAACATTTCCTGGTTGTGTGATATTGAGTTGAGTTGTGCTGCTACACATATGGCCTTCTTGCAGCTTCCCCCCTCCACCTCCCGCCTCAGTGCTTGACAACAGTGAACAGCAACGCAGTATAGCCATCTGAATTGAGTATGAGTCCCTTTTCTAAAGATATGGGACGGCATAACGTGGCCTCGCTGGAAAAAACACCCAAAGACCATCACAATTTGCGGAATTTTGGTCTTCATGATGCAGTAGGCTAGCCACCCGTTGTTCTGTGCATTGTGCAACTCGTCTTGGCAGAAGAACCAGAGCATCCCAGCAGAAGTTTTTCTTGTTTGAGAAGAACCAGAGCATCCCAGCCTCGAATGTTGAGGACTTTCTTGGCTTTCGTAAGGCAGTTCTCTTTGGCCTTGGGAATGAGTATTTAGACCTTGTGACTCTTGTATGAGTGTATTTATTTACCTCCTCTCCAGGAGGTTAGACACAAGGCCAGTTTTATCTTACTCCCACAAGTAAGATGTGACCCAAGGTCGGGTCGGGAAAGTGGGGCTTGAAAAGCCAGCGCCCGAGAGGTGAGCACTCTGGCCATTAAAAATTGCCTGGGCAGCCCCGTCGGCATTCCCCGGTAGGGGTGCCTCAGGCAGTACTCTTGTATGAGTGTAGCAAGGATCTCCTTCAGCATTTTCTTCATAGTTGTTACGCCGGCAACCATCTCTCTTACCAAGGTCCGCATTGCTGCATCTTATTTTGCAAATTCTCAACAAATTATGTTGTGCAGACACAGTCAGAATGCCTGCTATAGTTTCTCCTGGTAGCCACTATTGCCACATCTCCATTGCAATTCTCCAGTTTACATCTCATGGTCTTCAAGTAACACTGAGCTGCAGCTAAGATTTTCAAATTTTAATGCAGGTAACTCTCTTCCAATATTCCGATGCTTTTAAGTTGTCCATGGTCTCCAGCTCTCAAACCTACCAATAGTATACAGCAGGGGCGGGCAACCTCCAGCCCGCGCGCCACATCCGGCCCGCAAAGGCTTAGCGTCCGGCCCGCCACCCTGTTATGCTTTATTATTGCAATCTGGCCCGCGGACCTCCCAGTAAAACTCATATCATTTTGTGACATAGATGTAAAAGTAGGTTTCAATTAAGATTTACAGTGTGATAAAAATGTATAAACATCAGCGAGCGATGATGCATGTATATTTAATTTTTCTTTAACTATTAATTTCAAATCCTTGACCTGAGATAAAAATAGAAAAAGAGAAAGAGAGAGGCAAAAAGGAAACGAGAAACGAGGAAAGATGGCCATAGTGTCAATTATGTGGTTTCGGACATTGCTGTAACAAATGGATTTTTCTTCCAAATAAAATTACAATTTTGAGTTTTAAAACAAGTAACGGTGCAAGTCCATAACTCTGCTAACAAAAAAAAATTAAGGAAAAGCTTTATGACAGAAAGCATCTATCGTACATCAAAAATCACGTAAATTGATCAAATATCTTCTTTTTTTTACAAAAGAAAATTAAATTTTATGGATAAAGACGGAAATTGTGGTTTTGGAGTTATCTCCCTTGTCCAGCAACCACCATTTCCAACATGGCGTTGATAAATCTACGATCGTCATTTACCCATAAAATTTGATTTTCTTTAGTAAAAAAAAAAAGTACTTGATCAATTTACATGATTTTTGGTGTACGATAGATGCTTTCCATCATGAGTATGTATGCACATCATAAAAGCTTTTTCTTAATTTATCTTTTTTCATGTCGGCAAAGTTATCGACTTGCACCCAAGTAACAATGTTTTATTTTGAGATGTTTAAAATGCTACTTGGTGTCTCTACTAAACGACAGATTTGCAATCAGAACAACCGAATACAAAATAACAGACCATCTTCTTCAAATTCTAACTGTACTCTGAGATTTACCGAATCAAAACATCTATCTCCCCCCGCTTGTTTTTCTCGATTATATTCAACTATAACTGTTAGTCGGTATAGGCCACACAGCAAGTTTACTTTAGAATGATCAGTTGTTTAATCACTGGACATAAAAACTGAATGACTATGGTGTCTATCAGCTGAGGTAGACATAACTTCTATGCGGTCTCGAGTGGCTCGCTTTCTCAACATGGAACCTCGTTTTTAATAAGCGATTACCATTTTCAAAATGGCATCCTATTTTCTGGGTGGTTAAATCTGGAGCCAGATATTTATCCCATCACAGGTCTGTTTGTAACATGCATGCATGCATTGCACATTGCACAACATTCACATGACAACCGACCTGATTCACAAGGCAATAGCGCCGACCCCATTACCGGGATGCCGTAAGAAGAAGAGATGTTAACTGAAGACTTGGCTCGTGACGGTTAAAGCTCACGTCGAAGACACTGCAACTTCACTTGGAGCTGACTCAACCCACCTCAGGTGAATGTCGTTACAAGAACAAGGAATGTTTGGTAATGAAAATGATGTTTCAGTTAATTAAGTGTGACGATGGACAAAGAATCTTTTAGAGATGTGGGGAAAGCATCTAAAAATGCTATTTAAATCTTAAGCGTGACAGTACGACGGAAATGCTATTTTAAACTGAAGAGTGATAGACCCATAAAAATGCTATTTTAAACTGAAGAATGATAGACCCACACAAATGCTATTTTAAACTGAAGAATGATAGACCCACACAAATGCTATTTTAAACTGAAGAATGATAGACCCATAAAAATGCTATTTTAAACTGAAGAATTATAGACCCATAAAAATGCTATTTTAAACTGAAGAATGATAGACCCACAAAAATGCTATTTTAAACTGAAGAGTGATAGACCCATAAAAATGCTATTTTAAACTGAAGAATGATAGACCCATAAAAATGCTATTTTAAACTGAAGAGTGATAGACCCACAAAAATGCTATTTTAAACTGAAGAATGATAGACCAACAAAAATGCTATTTTAAACTGAAGAATGATAGACCCATAAAAATGCTATTTTAAACTGAAGAATGATAGACCCACAAAAATGCTATTTTAAACTGAAGAGTGATAGACCCACAAAAATGCTATTTTAAACTGAAGAATGATAGACCCACAAAAATGCTATTTTAAACTGAAGAGTGATAGACCCACAAGAATGCTATTTTAAACTGAAGAATGATAGACCCACAAAAATGCTATTTTAAACTGAAGAATGATAGACCCATAAAAATGCTATTTTAAACTGAAGAATGATAGACCCACAAAAATGCTATTTTAAACTGAAGAATGATAGACCCACAAAAATGCTATTTTAAACTGAAGAATGATAGACCCACAAGAATGCTATTTTAAACTGAAGAATGATAGACCCACAAAAATGCTATTTTAAACTTAACTGTGACAGTCTGAAAAAAAATGCTATTTAAACTGAAGTGACCAACTGACAGGCAGAAAGACTTGGATTCATCTAAGACACGTAAAATCTTATTAAAAAAATCTAATGAAATAAAAATTTTGTATACTTTCGATGCACCATCTGTATTTCATTTAGTTAGTAGCAGGGCTACCCAGCGTTGCCCAGGGCAAAAGTGTAACATATTTCTATTAAAATTTCTATCTCTCTCTCTCCCCAGTTTCCACCCTCTCTCTCCCCACTCTCCTCTTTCTTCTCTGCGCAGCCCATTCCTCTCTCTGGACATACACACAGACAGACAGATAATTCTTCCATATGTAGATTCCTCGAGGATTAGTCAGCATAAGTGAATTAACTCCTTGAAAAAAAATCAGAGTTACTTCCCTTTAGTTAGTGGCTGGAAAACCGACACACCCTCTGACGAAATCAGCGGTAGTTTAGGGTGAAAGAATGGATGTTTTTTTCTAAATTTTAGATATTATTCATTCTGGGCAACGCTGATCAAGAAAATATCAACTTTTTAGTTTTAGCTAGACACACACACATACACACACATACAGAAACCTTCCCTTTATATAATAGAAGAAGAAGATGTCAATTACTTAAAGGATGAGACACTGATGATGATGGGTTGTTTTTTGGAGTCACTCCAACACACATAACAATGCACTCAAAAGGAACGAAATAAAACAATAGTTTGTTATTTAACTAAGACGAAATTTAGTTGACTAAAATAGGAATTAACATGGTTGGAAAGTTATTTAAACCAAATATTGAAGAGTAGAAAGTGTACTTTCAGTCTACTTTCAACAGCCTTATATTTCGTGATTTTCCTTATTATATCCTTTAGTCCATACATCCCATCAGTAATGTTTCTGACAAAGGGGAAATAATTGCTGTTTTCTGGGTCGGTTGTTATTTTGAGTGGGTGGTATGTGAAGATTTTGAACCCTTTCATATTATTCATTATCATTCAACTGTCAATCTATCCATCTCATTAACCCTTATCCTCGAGTGGCTTTTTGCCTTGATAAGTAGCGACTCATTAGTAAAAAAAAAAAATATATATATATATTCATAAACACAACATTCTCCATATTTACTTGCCTCCCCAGTGAGAGATAGGTTAGATACAAGACTGGTTTTTAATGTGTGGAAAATCCAGCTCTTCAAAAAGAGGGCACTCTGCATGGGGATAAAATAAAAATTGACCCAGTCAAGAAAGATTTCTCCTCTCTCTGATCGAATACAGAACAGATACTATACTTTGAAATATTTATTTACTAAAAAATATTAATAAAACATAATCAATTAAGCACTATACACATTTTGACCCATTCGTCCAAGCACTGTTCCTTTCTTGTACTTTAGCAGTCACCACAATACCACATTTACTTTATAGACTATACTTAAAATATCCCCAATCGTTTGAATTTAAATTTTGATTATTTATATATATATATATATATATATATATATATATATGTATATACAGTTTCAATGGAATAAAATTGGGAGTGGAACAATGAAAAACAGGTGAGTAACCCTTTCTAAAAAAAATAGACTGCCCACTGTTTTCTAATTTGTTTAGAACTGAAAACCAATGAGTCAATCTCTAAATGGGAGTGGAACTTAAGTGGGAGGAAATGAAATAGTGATGGAGTTTGACTTTGAGAGTGGACGGTATCCTTTACACTTTGATCCTAGATTGCAGACCGAAGAGAAAACATGACATTGTCTTTCATACTCAATCGAAAGGTCTGTTCTCTCCATTTTAAAACCATATTTTATTCACACAATATTGGAAAGAAAATTTCTGAATCATTTTTTGTAAATCTAATTTTATTTTTTTTGTTTTTAATTAACCTCTACTCTTTTTAACAGATCCTCACCACCTTGGTCAAAAATCTGTCTGTTCCGGTCACCTGCAAAATCCGTGTCTTAAATGACGTGAGTAGTTTCTTGAATGATCACCCCTCCTTCAAATTCTGACTTGGATTTTAAATATCCTTTCAAGAGGTTAAAATTCAATTTTGTTGTTCATCAATTGTTTAGTTTTTAAAGGAAAGCGTTAAAACTTTTGATGGTAAATAAGAAAATAAATTACTTTGCAGATTAGCTGATATGTTTTTTTTTAATCATTCATATATATATATTTATATATATATATATATATATATATTTATATATATATAATGGGGTAAGGTACACGATAATTCATGAAAAAGAAATGTCGTTGTGGACAAAATGTGTGAAAAATGACTAACAGAAAACAAGATAAAGTGCAGGAGAAAAATAAGAGATTTTGACCGGTTTCGTTCTGTTGGAGAACGTCTTCAGAAATGAAGATATGGAAATAATTTTATTTTGAAGGCACATACATGGGATGAGGGAAGAGCTATCATACTGTACAGTGCCCTGCATGTCCACATGAATAGATGTGATAATTTTCAGGAGCTTGGGGAGACAATCTTCTACAACAGAGTGAAAAGTCCCTTTCTGCTGACAAGGTTAAAGGCAATGTACAGTAGTTATCTCTGTTCATGGCACTTTTCCTAGAGCTGTCGTAGGGAAAAGATCATGTCGACAGTTGATATTCCTGCTCTAAACCCACACTGTGCCTCGGGGTATACACGCTCTGCAAGTAACTGCAGCCTATTGAGAACGACCCAGGCGAAGACCTTCCCAACAACACTGAGGAAGGATATTCCACGGTAGTTGTTGCAGTCGCCGCGGTCACCCTTATTGTTTTTACAGAGTGATGATGCTTGCGTCACGCATCTCCTGGGGCACTGTTTTTTCTTCCCAGCATTGCTGCAGTAACTCTGTGCAGGTGGCGGAACAGGGCTGTCTTCTTTCCCACTTTGATGATTTCAGGTGGGATGTCATCTTTTACTGGAGCTTTGCTGCTGGTTAGGGAGTTGATGGCCTTGTTTAGTTCTGTTACAGACGGTGGAATGTCTAACTCTTCTTTAACAGGTAGGTTGATGGTGCTCTCGACGGCTGTGTCCATGACAATGTTTTCTACCGCGTAAAGTTCGTAGTAGTGCCCAGCCTACCTCCATCTGTCTGCTACGGTCTAATATTTTGTTTATGGTTGGGCCAAAGGCCTTCTTCAAGCCATCGTACATGCCACGAATGTTGCCGCAGAGAGCTGGATACTCTCACAGAGGTTTAGCCAGTAATCATTGGCACAGCGCCAAGCGATCCGTTGAGCGTCGTTCCTGGCCTTCCTGAGTGCAATGACTGTCTTCTCAGAAGGCTTCCTCTTGAAGTTAACAAGGGCTTCGCTTTTGGCATTGATTGCTGGCTCTAATTCAGCAATGCTGGCTTCGAACCAGTCCGGGTTTTTCCTCTCTTTCCTGCCAAAAATTGTCACTGCGGAGTTGTAGATTGTGAACCCATCTCTCTACAGCATTGCCAGTAGGACAGTCTTTGAGGGCGTCTTAGATTGTATTGGCGAAGCACTTGCATGGGTCTGGTATTGCCGTTCTGCTGGTGTTAATGTGAGGGGGCTTTTCTGCTCGGTTCGATGGATCCACTTAGACTGGAGACTGACTTTACTGCCAACCATGGAATGGTCGGTGTCACAATCAACACTGTGGTAGCTACGTGTGGTGAGAACGCAGTTCAGTGAGGATCTCCGTGTGATAACAAGGTTCAGCTGGTGCCAGTGATGGAATATTGAGTTTCGCCAGGATACTCGATGATGGTGCTTGGTGGTGAAGAATGTGTTGGTTATGCAGAGGTTGTGGTAGGAGCACAACTCAAAGAGCCTCTGTCGATTCTCATTCAGCCTGCCGACGCCAAAATGACCAATGCAGTATCAGATGCAGATTTTCTGTAACATATTATTCTGTACTTCTGTAAATAGATTCTTGTAAATATACCACCTTGTTGTCTTAATTATTATCAGCTCTTCAAAGTCACAACAATTTAAAACTTGAAAATCAAAATAGATCAATCGAATTTAGGATCTGATTGATGTATTTATTTTGATTTTTGCCTCCTTTATAAGATTTTGTATGTTTTTTTTTTTTTAAAGTTGCAAGAAACATTAAATCTTGTGAAGTTAATCGAGAGCACAGGTGTGTCCGCGATCGCTGTCCATGCTCGTACTCAACATGAACGACCAAGACATGCAAATCGTAACGATTTCATTAAAGAAATTGCCAGTACAGTCAGCATTCCGGTGATAGCCAAGTGAGTGGAAATGGTTATTGTTTTTTACTTGTTATCAATATTAATCATTTAATTTTTGGGCATCTCTTAACAGGACACATTTTAATTTTTAATGATATTTTATGTAAATTACAAGAAATAAGTATAAATTGTTATTTATACAAACATTATTGGTTACATATGTGCATACATGTTTCGGTTGCACTTTTCCAAGAAAGTCAACCTCATCAGACCAAGAAAGTCAACCTCATCAGACCAAGAAAAAAATTTATACTTATAAACAGCTCTACTTGGTATTGAGCACTTTTTATAAACACTTGAGTTTCTACGGATTTACATTTACAGAAACTAATACAATACATGTACGATATATATATATATATATATATATATATATATATATATATATATATATATACGTGTCTGTATATAATTATATTTTATCAATAAAAAAATATATATACACTCCTCATATAGGAGTAACATAGTGTGAGGAAAATAACTCTCCCTCTAGCTTTTTTTTATTATTTATAACTTAGCTTGCCTTGTTTAGGGTGAAGTGTAGACGTAAGAGGCTACTGAGAATTAGGGTGAAAGTTAAGGGGATCATCCTAAATTGAGAGCTGTGCAGCAAGATGCTTGTTCACATTAGTTTTAAATTTCTGCATGTTGGTAGAGTCGGGGAACCAGGGAGCAGAGAGGAGGTTCCAAAGGCCGGCAGCTCGAGGTAAGAAACTTTTGGAGTAAAAGGCTCTCTGGCATCTGGATACCTCCACAGTGGATGGATGGGATTTAGTTGATTGTCGGATTGGTCGAGTATATTTACATCGAGAGGGCACCAGAGCAGCAAGTTCATCGGAGCACATTCTATTGAAGTACTTGTAAAACAAGCACAAGGATGCAATATTGTGGCGATGGGACAGGGGCTGGAGCTTGAGGGATAGTGATGGATCTATTGGATTAGCAACTCTATTTTGAACCTTGTCTGAGAGGGAGAGACTAGTGGATGATGCACCAGCCCAGATGTGGCAACAATACTTCATGCATGGACGGGTGGTGGCTTTGTAGAGATATAGGATAATGTCAGGTGTGAGAAGTTTTCTAGCGTGGTAGAGAGTCCACCTTCTTTGCAACAGTCTTGGAAATGTCTTCAATCTATTTGATCCAGTTTATGTTACCTGTGAATGTTAGGCTGAGGAGTGTACACAGTTGATTCTCAAGTAGGATGTTATTTGCCATGCTAATCGGTGGTTACAGAAGCTTCTTGTAGTTGTTGAAGTAAAGGGACTTTGTCTTAGCAGCATTAAATGTTACCAACCATCTTTGACCCCAATCCACTACAATCTGGAGGTCATTTTCTAAGGATTCAGTCATTACCTTGTATAGGTGCGCATCCGTTTTACTCACATGACGAGAGTAAAGCGTGGTGTCATCAGCAAATATGCCCATCTCAGACAATGTTATCAGGGAGGTTATTTATGAAAATCAGGAACAATAAAGGTGCAAGGATCGATCCCTGGGATACACGTGCATTTGTCATGTTTGGATGAACGGCCATCGAGGACAACCTGGATCTTTCTTTTGGATAGGAAGGATCTAATTATATTAATTATTCATCCAGTAATACCATATGAATTAATTAATGCCAGACCTTGTCAAAGGCTTTGGATATATCAAGCGCTACCGCCCTAGCTTCACTTGCCTTGTCCAGTGTATGGTATATGCGTTCAGAGATGATCATTAGGATATTCGCAGTAAACCGTACTTGCCTAAATCCATACTGATGGTCAGAAAGAAGTTTAGCATTAACGAGGTGACGGACTATCGCTATATTGATTAAGTATTCAAAGATTTTGCGAAGAGCGGGAGTAGACTGATGGGGCGATAATTCTGATGGTCAGTTCTATCTCCAGAATTATTGAAGACTGGTACCACAGAGGCAATTTTTCAGCAATCAGGGAAGCAAGATTCAGCAAGGCATTTGTTGTAGAATTTGGAAAGGACAAGGGCCAGTTCAGCAGAGCATTTCTTTATTACTATTACTGGTGTAAGATAAGGCCCACATACTTTGTAGGTTAAATGTATCACAGTAAAGTAGTCAAATACATTCAATGGTTGTTATCGCCAAAAACAATAACAAAGGCAAAATCATTTAATACTTCAGATAATAAATTATATTTAATAAAAATACTTCAGATAATAAATTATATTTAATAAAAATACTTCAGATAATAAATTATATTTAATAAAAATACTTCAGATAATAAAATATATTTAATAAAAATAATTTGGATAATAAAATATATTTAATAAAAATAATTTGGATAATAAAATATATTTAATAAAAATACTAATCCAACAGGTCAGGTTGTCTAGTAATTAATAAAAGTTTGTATTTTCATATATAGTTGTAACCTGCCGTGTGACATTATCGAATTCTGCTGTAGTTGATTTTTAGTACGTCATTGATGCGTGATTGTGAAATGCTCTCCTGCTGATGAGAAGATGTCAAAACATCCTTGTGGGTCAATTCAATCTTTCTCCCACGTGTTAGATAATCGGAAGGGTTGTGTCCGGCACAGGTCAGCAGGGTTTGGTATCCACTGGAGAAGTGGAAGGTCATTTCATGTGACAAGCCGAAACAATAACAAATTCTAAAATTTATTTCTTTGTAAAAAAAAAAAAGAAAAGTTATTATGTAGTAAATTCTCTGTACATACAGTAAAAATGGAACTTGGTTTATGTGTTTAAGGCAACAGTGATAATTTGGTGATTGTTCATGAAAAAAATAATGGGAGAAGCAGTCTGGCATCAACGCTTCTCTCTGTTTCCGCCAACCTGGTCTCAGGTGGCAAGCAAAATTGAGTCACCGATGCTAAGCGCGCTCTAACTTATGTTGGGAATTATTAGATTGTTACAAAAGTAATGGCCATTTCAGAAACATACATTTATTTATGAAAAGTTTTCCCCTTTCTGATACTCTGTAAATGACGTGAAACTGTTGCAGGGCTGACAGCAAGTGTCTGAGACATTTCTTTGACACTTTGACGTGGATTTTGCTCAACAAGTGCTGTTCATTGTCAAGATTTCTGGAACCATCTTCGTACTGTCTGATCGCTTGTGGAGTCATCTCTCTATGCTCTATGTATATTGACAGAAGTTTCATTGTGCCCAAGTTTGAACTCATGCAACATAAGAAGGAGAAGGTTATGTTTTGGGATGTTCAATCATTGAGGGTCTTCTATGCTTCAAAAATACTTTCTATCTGAAAAAAGTTACAAATTATTATTGAGAACACATTAACTATTATATAGGTTACAATTTATCAGAAATAAACTACAAATTTTGTGGTAAAATTATTTTTTAAAACCCAGTGCTTCAGGCGGCCATTATTTTTGTAATGACCTAATACAAGGATATGAGTTCTTTGGTTTTAGCAGAATTCCGCTTTTTTTAATTCAGAAAAAGTGGATTTCCACTTAAATTGCTAGAGCTTCCCATAGATGTGAGTTCTCCGCTATTTGGTCAAAATCCGCTTTTTTTTATTATAAGAAAAATCTGATTTCTGTCACATCACTAAAGCTTTACCTCCTTATTTTTACGTCGATATTTGGCTGGATTTTTATTTCTCCTTCTCTTTATCACTTTATCTTCCTTTCTCTTTTCCTGTTTTTTTTTCTCTCATCCTCTCTGTCTTAACTTGCCTTCCTTTTCCCTCTTATAACAGTTCTCTCTGAAAACTGAAAATGTTAATTTTGCCATAAAGGCTAAGACTTCAAACGATTCATTTAGGGAGAGTTAGATGACTTTTGTTTCATCAAAGAATGCCTTCCTGTCTCCTTCCTCCAACATGCACACTCGGTGTCTTTCTTTTAATTTTGACTTTCTTAGATGAAACTGATTGGAATTTTTTAGGAAAAAAGTTGTTGATTCATGCGCTGCTCTCTCTCTCTCTCTCTCTCTCTCTCTTTCTCTCTCTCTTTCTCTTTCTCTCTCTCTTTCTCTCTCTCTTTCTCTCTCTTTCTCTCTCTCTTTCTCTCTCTCTCTCTCTCTCTTTCTCTCTCTCTTTCTCTCTCTCTTTCTCTTTCTCTCCACACACATACAGAGGGGGGGGGGGCATTGCTTCTCAGGTCGGGAAATCCATCTCGACTTCAGCATTTTTGTCACATCCATGGAATTAGGTGAGGTTGAGAAGTATGGGGCTACTTAGATTTCATCCAGAATCTTAATGTATTTCCAAAGGACATTAATAATCTATTTTTTTTTTTTTCAACTTTAAAAGTTTTCGCTATATGAATTTGAGGGGATCCAAAATTGGATTTTTAAATTGTTTTTGGAATGGTCAACCAGCTTTGCACTACATCTCACTCCCACCACCTAGTTTTTATCTTACACTGTTTCCTTGACGTGGGAGAATCCTTCAGACTCTGAACTATCCTTTCACCAATGTGTTCCCCTGCCTGTCACTCTCCATGTCATTATGACAAATCAACTCACTTAGAGTCTGGTCGTATCTTTTCCGCGGTAGGATGTATCTTTAATTGTCTCACTCGACTCGCTTCCCGTCAGCTTCTCATTAACAAAAATGTCCCCTAACTTTATCGAGGACATCATGAATCACATGTTTCCTACTTCTGCTTTCTCTATTCACATGCATGTCAAACCTGACCCCCTTGACCTTGATAGACAGCTACTTACTATGTATGTCTTTGAACGGGTTCAAAGCTGTCTGATATATAACAATATTACTTTTCTACACATTGACAAGTCAGCATAACATAAAATTAGAACTTTATTTTCTGTAGATGTGACATAAAAGCCACTCCCCTCCTTCATGTGCATTCAAGAAAAAACTAAAATTAATGAAACGTTGTAATGCACTGAAACTTATCATTTTAAACGAGGAGAGATTATTCCATTAGAGTGAACAACGGTCAGCTGGCTGTTAGCTAAGAACTATCTAGAGAAGTGTGGTGGTGACAGGTATGTCAAAATATGAAATCGAAAGTAAAAGAGAGTGACATAAGGTTCTCGCTGTGTTGACATGACTGACACAATATCAAGAGACAAAGAAGGAGAAAAGAGACAAACTGATAACCCCTCTGAAAGAGAAAGACAAAGGAACTAGGGGCAGGGAGAGACTAAGCTTTTGTTGCCACTTTTTAAAAACTGATGCAATTTTTAATATTTTAATAGCAGGACTCGGAAAGAACTTTAGGCGATATGGCATATGCAAAAATGGTCTCTTCCAGCCTAACCAAAAAGAAAAGTTGACTTCTTGTAAATCTCTTTGAAGCTACAAGATTTTTTTTTGTATAAATTTATGAACTTTGACTAAGCGCTGACTACTACCATAAACCTTAAATAGATGATTATTTTTCTTTTTAATAATAAATAGATTATTTTCGTAACCCTGACACATCTTGTAATTTGCTTATCCAGTCGTTACCAATGGTTATCAACTAAGTACCAACAGGTGAACAGGTTAGTCCTGTCTTCTACCAGCAAGACGAAGCGGTTACCACAATTTCTACAGCAGAAACACATGTTTCTTTATTTTTTTATTTATTTATTTTTTACTTCACTTTCACCCTAAACAAGGAACACTGCCACTGAGATGTAAGGGGCTACTGTAAATTAAGGGCTAGATTTATATGGGCATTCTAAGTGGGGAGTTGTGCAATGAGATGCTTGTTCACATTACATTTAAATTTCTGCATGTTGGTACAATTGGAGAACAGGGAAAGAATTCCAAAGGCAAGCGGTTCAAGGAATGAAGCTATTAGAGTTTCAGCAACTGAGGACCTCTACAGTGAAGGGGTGTGATTTTGATGATTGTCGGGTTGGTTGTCGGTATTTGTTGAGGGGGCACAAGCGCAGCAAGTTCGTCAGAGCATATTCTGTTGAGGTACTTGTAAAACAAGCATTGGGATGCCACATTGTGGTGATGGGACAAGGGCCACTTAGGGTCCATCCTAAGGGTGTCATATAGTTACTTACGATTGTTATGTGTTGTGATGGAATACCTGACCCCCCCCCTCAAGGCTGATAAGTGTACTAGTCTGTAGTATATATATATATATATATATATATATATATATATATATATATATATATATATTAAAAATAACCGACAATTTTTGTCTGGCTATTTTAGTGTTGATCCCTTCAATTTTCCGGATTAAAATCTTAATCTCGGAAGGAAATTGGCTGATGAAACTGCCATAGTGTACATGTTGGTCCAGAGTACTTTCTGACCCGTCTGGGTCCATCGTCAGTGGAATAATGACAAACAGGTAAAGACCTGGAGTGAGATTTATAATTAATTGTGGCGGGAAAATTTAACTATGTTTATTAGGTATTATAATCCGGAAAATTGAAGGGATCAACACTAAAATAGCCAGACAAAAATTGTCGGTTATTTTTAATAATACGTGTCTTAAAGAAAAAATGCTGCCTCGATACACATATATATATATATATATATACTACGAACAGTAGTATGTATTCAACGGTATTCGAGTGTATTAGGTTAATCGTATTGGATTACCGGTAGTGCTATTGTTTTGTACAAGATATACGTTGTAATAAATTATCCTTTTTTAAAGACCTTACACTCTGGTTATTTTTGTTATTATCACTTCTAACCAAGTTGTATCATTATCTAAAGGAACATCCACATGTTTTTTTTTTAAATAATCATTTTGTTTATTCTTTTCACTAATATAAAAAATGATTCCCTTTTTTTCTCTCTTTTCAAGTGGTGGTTCAAAAGGGATCCGCTCTGTGAAAGATATTGAACAATTTTGCCAAGATTGTGGGGTAACATCGGCCATGATTGCCCGTGCAGCACAGTGGAATTGTTCCGTCTTCTGTAAAAATGGTCCTCTTCAAATTTCTGATGTTGTCAAAGATTATATCAAATACGTAAGTCATTTCAATTTCAGTATAAACACAGTATAGAATTAAAGGCGGATGGAACTGTTTCCTAGAACCAAACAATACGCAGTCAACATCTTCTTCTCAAACATCAGTTATACAATACTGCAGCATGGTGACGAAGTAGAAAAATTTCTTACGGGACGTCTGCGGGGAAATACTTCATTCAAAACTTTAGCAAAATGTGAGGCCCAGGGCACATGGTTGATATAGACAAAGCGGTTTGGGTTTTTGATGGTTTACAATCCTGCAGATAGGGTTAGGGTTTCTTTACTGACAACGCCCAACAGGAAAGACAACCTCCCCATTAATAAAAGGATATATCTTGCCAGGGACTACATTTATATCGGACTGCTAACAAAATCATGGCCAGTTTACCCTCAAAGAATAAATATGTTTTTCCAAATTTGAGATATTATTCATTCCGGCCAACACTGATCAAAAATATACCAACTTTGTGGGTGTTTCTTTGGTAGTTTTTTTCACTTTTAGCTGGACATACATACATACATACACACAGACACTTCTCTTTATATAATAGAAGACTAGCAAAAGTGTAACATATTTCTATTAAAACTTTTATCTCTATAACTTTTCCCTTCTGTTTGAAAACTCCCCCTTCCCATTCCAATCCTCTCTGTGGACACACACACACACACACAAACTCCCTTATATAAATTCCTTGAATCATAGGGGAATTAATTCCCCCCCCCCCCACCCCAGAAATCTGCACCAGTTTAGAGTCAACGAATGAATATTTTTTATGAATTTTATAGATATTATTAATTTCGGGCAATGCTAATAAAGAATATACCAACTTTGTGGTTGTTTGTTATGTAGTTTTTTTTTTACTTTGAGCTGGATCTACATACAGGCAATTGCTCTTTATATAATAGAAGAAGAAGAAGAAGATTATATGCATGAAATAGTAAAAAATAGTGAAAATAGATTAAATAGAAAATGTTTTTCGATTTTGCAACAATTTCTAATTGTGAATGTGTATTTTGTATTCGTTTGTTTCAGGCCGTGTTGTATGATAGCCATTATGCGAATACAAAATACTGTGTTCTTCAAATATTGCACGAAGATATGGACATGAAAGAAGGGCAAGAAACGCTGGCTATTATGTCGCTTGAAGAAATTTGGTAAGTGTTCGCTTAATGACATCTTCATGTGACAATTCTAAATATACACGCTGGCTATTATGTCGCTTGAAGAAATTTGGTAAGTGTTCGCTTAATGACATCTTCATGTGACAATTCTAAATATACACGCTGGCTATTATGTCGCTTGAAGAAATTTGGTAAGTGTTCGCTTAATGACATCTTCATGTGACAATTCTAAATATACACGCTGGCTATTATGTCGCTTGAAGAAATTTGGTAAGTGTTCGCTTAATGACATCTTCATGTGACAATTCTAAATATACACGCTGGCTATTATGTCGCTTGAAGAAATTTGGTAAGTGTTCGCTTAATGACATCTTCATGTGACAATTCTAAATATACACGCTGGCTATTATGTCGCTTGAAGAAATTTGGTAAGTGTTCGCTTAATGACATCTTCATGTGACAATTCTAAATATACACGCTGGCTATTATGTCGCTTGAAGAAATTTGGTAAGTGTTCGCTTAATGACATCTTCATGTGACAATTCTAAATATACACGCTGGCTATTATGTCGCTTGAAGAAATTTGGTAAGTGTTCGCTTAATGACATCTTCATGTGACAATTCTAAATATACACGCTGGCTATTATGTCGCTTGAAGAAATTTGGTAAGTGTTCGCTTAATGACATCTTCATGTGACAATTCTAAATATACACGCTGGCTATTATGTCGCTTGAAGAAATTTGGTAAGTGTTCGCTTAATGACATCTTCATGTGACAATTCTAAATATACACGCTGGCTATTATGTCGCTTGAAGAAATTTGGTAAGTGTTCGCTTAATGACATCTTCATGTGACAATTCTAAATATACACGCTGGCTATTATGTCGCTTGAAGAAATTTGGTAAGTGTTCGCTTAATGACATCTTCATGTGACAATTCTAAATATACACGCTGGCTATTATGTCGCTTGAAGAAATTTGGTAAGTGTTCGCTTAATGACATCTTCATGTGACAATTCTAAATATACACGCTGGCTATTATGTCGCTTGAAGAAATTTGGTAAGTGTTCGCTTAATGACATCTTCATGTGACAATTCTAAATATACACGCTGGCTATTATGTCGCTTGAAGAAATTTGGTAAGTGTTCGCTTAATGACATCTTCATGTGACAATTCTAAATATACACGCTGGCTATTATGTCGCTTGAAGAAATTTGGTAAGTGTTCGCTTAATGACATCTTCATGTGACAATTCTAAATATACACGCTGGCTATTATGTCGCTTGAAGAAATTTGGTAAGTGTTCGCTTAATGACATCTTCATGTGACAATTCTAAATATACACGCTGGCTATTATGTCGCTTGAAGAAATTTGGTAAGTGTTCGCTTAATGACATCTTCATGTGACAATTCTAAATATACACGCTGGCTATTATGTCGCTTGAAGAAATTTGGTAAGTGTTCGCTTAATGACATCTTCATGTGACAATTCTAAATATACACGCTGGCTATTATGTCGCTTGAAGAAATTTGGTAAGTGTTCGCTTAATGACATCTTCATGTGACAATTCTAAATATACACGCTGGCTATTATGTCGCTTGAAGAAATTTGGTAAGTGTTCGCTTAATGACATCTTCATGTGACAATTCTAAATATACACGATTATGGATTTGGATTATTCAAACTACTATTCTTATCTTGGTTGTTATTTTCATAACATTTTATGTTTCGGAATTTTTGAGATGAGGATTGATAATTTTGATTATTTGGATTATTCGAACTACTGTTCTCATCTTGGATGTTATTCTCACAACGTTTTCAGTAATGTAACCGACCCGTGCAAGGACCTGTGACGTAACGGATAAAGTCTTATAAAGTAATAATTAGTTCTAAGTGACAGTTTTCGGAAGGTTGAAGGTTCAATCCTCAGTGCGGGCAATATTAAGAATACAATTACAAATTACTTAAGACGTCTACCCGGTCATGGCTGACAGAATGAAAGCAAGCTACCCCCCATAGATTAAATGTCGGAAGGGCTTAGAATTCGCCGATTTCCTGGTATTATTAAACATGAAGCTAATATTTTTTTGGTCTATAATTACAGTAAAGTGCTTGCCAAGGAGAAAATGTCACCATTTTCGTAGAGCTTCGACAATAGCAGCTGCTTCTTTTTCTACTGCATGATGTTTCGTTTCACTAGGGCTTAGTGTCCTGGAATAGAATGCAACCGGATGCTTTTCTTGATTAAGGGTAGCCACAATACAGTTGTTACTAGCATCTGTTTCTACTATAAATTATTTTTCTGGGTCAACCGTTACTAGCATAGCATCTTTCAAGTCGTTCTTCAGTCCTATAAAAGAGTCCAATGCTGCAGAAGATAATGGGAATTCTCCATTGTGGTTTAGTTCTAATATTTCCTCTGAAAAATTCTGGATAATTTTGCTGTAGTAGAACATCCCAATAATCCGTCTTTGTGATTTCAGATTTAGAGGAGGTGGCATCTCAAGTAGAGGTTTAAGACGATCGTAATCGGGCGATATCTGATTGTTTTTGATAGTGTACCCAAGTAAAGTTACAGTTGAGACTGAAACAATGCTTTTATTCATATTAAGCGTGATCTTGTACTGTTTAGCGACCTCATAAAATCTTTGGAGATTGTAGTCATGCTCTTTTTGCGTTTTTCCACAGGTAGTGACGTTATCTACATAGACAAATGTATCTAATAATGGCTCTCTGCTGACAATGCCGTCAATGGTTCTTTGGAAGGCGCTTACTCCATTCGTAACACCGAATGGCAGGCGTGTAAACTGGTATAATTTACCATCCACCTCGAAGGCTGTAAATTTACGATCCATCTTACTGATGGGGATTTGATTGTATGCTGATTTAAGATCAAGTGTAGTAAAAATATTATATCGGGCTATTTCCTCGACTATTTTAGATATACTCGGTATAGGATAAGCGTTTAATTTGATAAATCTGTTGATTGTGTCGCTATAATCAATTACCATTCTTTTTTTTTAAATTTTTATTTGATGTTACTAGAACCTGCGCTCACCAAAAAAGTATTCAGAAAATTAAGAATGCATATATAATATATAATATACAGCATAATCACGTTGACACACCGGTTCCCGCTAGATCACCACAGTTAAGCGACGTTGAGCCTGGTCGCTACTAAAAGCGTCGCTAACCCGCAGTGCCTAGTGTGGCGACTATGGCAAAAAAAAACCCTGAATGACAGTCACCAATAAGGTGAACAGAAACCAGGGAAGGGTTCCTCCTCCACGAGTAATCAAAAAACCTGATGGTGATGTAAAGTAAACAATGGTAGTTTAAATTCTAATGACCAAGTCTTTATTAATTTTTTTCCTCCAACAATTTTGCAGTCTCTATTCTTATGAATTTGCCGTCAGCAATTGTGTGGCGACATGACTGTACTGATTGGAGTTGTTTGTAGAGAGATGAGAAAATAATGGGGGAGGAGAAACGTTCATGGATGGAAAAAATTATTCCTCGTGACTGCTCCGATAATAAGTTCGTCCTCTGGTCCATCAAATTTGAAGGTTACATTCTTATATCTGCAGAGAATATCTTTCTCTATGATTAAGTTGACAAATAAATTCTTAATGACCTCCATTATTTTGGTAGAGTATACCTACTTATACTTAGAGAGATATCGACTTTAGTTTCTCCCACAATTTTTGCACACATATTAGGGTCGGGCAATATTGTTTTTTGTTTGGGAATAATTTTAAGGTTCATTTTTTTTGCAATATTGCCATTAATAATATTCCCCACACTACCAGAATCCACCATGGCATTGACAGTGGATCCATTTATTTCACACTGAGTAAATGTAATGTCTTTTTCTCTTCCTAGTCACGCGAGACTAGTGAAATTAGTGTTTTGATTTAACACTGTCGATATGGAAGATTTACTTTGGCCCAGTGTCCTTTTTTCGAACACTTATTGCAGTTTGAGTCATGGGCCGGACAAAGGCGACGTGGATGATGGGAATTCCCACAAAAAAAAAATTTCCTTCAGCCTCATATGTTTTTGTGTCGCTGCCAGACTTGTATTTTCTCCTGAAGTGATTATTGACGCGGAAATCATACTCTTCTGGTTGTAACACGCAGAGTGTTTTTCTGCTTGTTCAAGAGATCTTGCCATCTCGTATGCTTCCCGACAAGGTAGTAAGGATTTCTCGAGAAGTCGCATTGAGGGGGAGGAGGTACTTCTGATAAAAGCCTCCTGCATATTCTGGCTTTTATTTATTTCGGCACCACGGCCTGGAAATTGCATGTCTTAGCAAAGTTTTCCAACTGTAACATGAAAGAATCCACGGTTTGTGCCGGTTGTTGTTTCATGGTGATAAGTTGGTGACGGTTGTAGACTATATTAATAGGCTTGATGTAAACAGCGTCCAGATGGCAGATGTACAGTCGTTTGTGTCGCTAATTATTCTGAATATCTTTGCCGATATGCTATTTATCAAAGCATAGAAGCCTGTTTGGGGGCTTCCAGTTTCTTCAGTGCCATTAACCGTACGTCGGTAATTTATGAACATAAGTTTCCAATGTTTGTATTGTTTTTCTGCATTGAAGGCTATAGACTCGGTGTCGAATCATTCAGGACGACAGAGTACTTAACACACTTAATAAGAATAAAAGCATCGTTTCAGTCTCGATTATAACTTTATTATTTCCTTTGTGAATAAAATTGTAGTGAAAAGAAGAATAAGAGATTTGTATACCTTTATAAAGATTTTATTCACAAAAGAAAGCTACAACAAAAATAAAGTGACAAAGCATTTATAGTGGAAATGAAAAAAAGTCTGACGGACAAGTTCATCCAGTGGGAGGAGGGGTTAAGAATATTACAGGGAATATAAATAATTACCCTACTTATGGAATTAAATTTGACAACTTTATTCCAAACAACACAAAACTAGTCGTATAGGTCTATTGCTTGCTTGTAATATTGTCTTTTCCAGCTTCTGTGTGGTTATTCTCAAAGAGTAATGTATTCTCGGAATATAAATAATTATCCTACCTATAGAATTACATTTGACAACTTTATTCGGCATTAAATAATCCACAGATTGTTGATATGCCGTAAACCAAGCCAAACCAAATAAAGGGTTCCATTCGAAATTCCCTACAAATTCCTGCTTCGACAAGATACACTTGAAATGGGTCGGTGGTTACATCGGCCAAAACGTTGTGAGAATAACATCCAAGGTAAGAACAGTAGTCTGCAAAATACATAACAATACTAACAATATTTTGGTTGATTTAATCAAACCTGGGAACATGAATAGAATTTCAAACTGAACTCTTTATTGAATCCACAGGAGTAGATTGTTCTCATTCTGTCAGCCATGGCCGGGTTGAAGTGTTACTTTTTATGTTATTCTTATATACAAATAAAGCTGCATTTATTATTCTTATATACAGTAGTGGGGTGGAAACATTTCCACCAACAGGAGCAGTAAGGCACCTCCTTCCTTCCTTCCTTCCGCTAGCCTGTGGGAGACTCTTGGGCAAGGTCAAGTACCCACTTAGCCCCCCAATCAAGGTACGTGAAGTCACGGCAGACAGCTGATGGATGTAGGGTGGGGCAGTCTAATAGATTTTAGAAACTGGTCAACCTTTCGTTTTGTGATACTGATTTGTGCAAACAGACCTGATACCTGAAGAAGATATACATCATCTCCCCCCCTTAGAATATCTTCATACAGTTGACAGTATCAAACCTTTTTTTTAAACAAAAAAATTACTAACTGACAAAAGAAAAAAAAGTATTCAGAAAATTAAGAATGCATATATAATATACGGCATAATCACGTTGACACACCGGTTCCCGCTAGATCGCCACAGTTAAGCGACGTTGAGCCTGGTCGCTACTAAAAGCATCGCCAACCCGCAGTGCCTAGTGTGGTGACTATGGCAAAAAAAAACCCTGAATGACAGTCACCAATAAGGTGGACAGAAACCAGGGAGGGGTTCCTCCTCCACGAGTAATCAAAAAACCTGATGGTGATGATATATAAAGTAAACAATGGTAGTTTTAATTCCAATGACCAAGTCTTTATTAATTTTTTCTTGCCGAATTTTTAAATAATTTATTTTGAAAATTCGGCAAGAAAAATGAATAAAGACTTGTTTGTGTGTTTTCAAAATTAATGGCATAAAAGGCTTGATATGTTGTAAAACAAATAAACCAAACATATCCATTGTGACAATATCATCCGGTGTAAAGTGTGATACACCCCTTCCCCTGGGTAACACAGTATTGGGTGGTACTGCAATGTAGTTTTAACTTCCCCATAGATCACGAAACTTATGTTAAACTTAATGTGGTTTCAAGCGGATAGAAAAAAAAGACTTACTCACCTTTTAAGCTGACAGACAATTTGGCAGTGATTTCTTGGACATCTGGACAAAGCAGGTGAAGCTCGAGCAGTAGCGCTTGATATATCCAAGGCCTTTGACAAGGTATGGCATAAGGGGCTCATCCTAAAAATTCACTCATATGGTGTTACTGGACAAATATTTAATATAATTAGATCCTTCCTAACCAAAAGAAAGATCCAGGTTGTCCTTGATGGCCGTTCATCTAAGCAACATGACATAAATGCTAGTGTACCCCAGGGATCCATCCTCGGACCTTTATTGTTCCTGATTTTCATAAACGACCTCCCTGATGACATCAAGTCTTAGATATATTTGCTTACAACACCACGCTCAACTCTTGTCATGTGTACACAATGGATGCGCACATATCCGAGGCAATGGCTGAATCCTTAGAAAGTAACCTCCAGACTGTAGTGGATTGGGGGCACAAATGGTTGGTAACTTTTAATGCCGCAAAGACAAAAGCTCCTTTACTTCAATAACTATAAGAAACCTCTCCAACCACCGATTGTCATGGCAAATAACACCCTACCTAAGAGTTTAACATTCAAACTCCTCGGCCTAACATTCACAGGTAACATGAATTGGAACAAATACATTGAAGACATTGCTAAGGCTGCTGAAAAGAAGGTGGGCTCCCTCTACAAAGCCACCATCTGCCCATGCATGGAGTATTGTTGTCACATCTGGGCTGGTGCATCATCCACTAGTCTCTCCCTCTTAGACAAGGTCCAAAAAAAGAGTCGCCAACTTGATAGGTCCCTCATTATCCACCAAGCTCCATCCCCTATCCCATCGTTGCAATGTTTCATCCTTGTGCTTGTTTTACAAATACTTCGATGGATTGTACTCCGATGAACTAGCTGCTCTAGTGCCCCCTCGACGCAAATACACTAGAACAACCCGACAATCAGCTAGGTCCCATCCATTCACTGTGGAGGTCCCCAGATGCCGGAGAGCTTTCTACTCCAGCAGCTTCTTTCCTCATGCTTCCGGCCTCTGGAACTCCCTCCCTGCTCCCTGCTCCCTGTTTCCCCGACTGTACTGACATGCAGAGGTTTAAAACTAATGTAAACAGACATCTCACTGCATAGTTCCAACTTAGGATGACACCCAAAACCTACTCCCTAATTCTCAGTAGCCCCTTACGTCTAAAGTGGTGACCTGCCTTGTTTGGGGTTAAACATCTTTAAAAATAAATAAAAAATTTTTTTTAAATACAGCAGGAAGAATGGGACATTAAAAACTTAGCCAAACTTGCTGACGCTGACCTGAGTATACTTGCTGAAGATAATTACTTCCGTCTTTTTTTAATGCTAGATACAATTTGAAATATACAGAACTGGTGAAGTCTTGTTAAAGTCTGCATTTGAAAAAATAATGAAGCAACTTTTGATTATTTTGGTTCGTTTAAATTTTGTTATCCCTTTTCTTGTTACCATATACTTCATGTTAATATCAGATGACAGATGAGTTAATTCCCCTGGATTATACAGGAAGTGGTGACTATTTAAGGCAGACATGTTTACTGCTCAGAGAGTGAAGTAAATGGACCGGTAAATTCTTTCGCGTTGGGTCAGTTCTGTGTTGCAACTGCCTACAGTGATATGAACATGTTGAACGAAGCTCTGATTGGATAAACAGATTGAACATACATACCAATTGAGGCCAAAAAGACTTGGAATGACTCTGTGAAAAATAACCTCAAGCAATGATACATTGGAACTAACGTAAATGATAGTTTCATAAAGGAAATCACTTTGTGTCACCATGGCCAACGTTCAGTTCACATCTGATGTGGAAGAGACACATTAAACGAAGAAGAAGTATAAAGGTTGTCCAGATGCTAGGTTATGAGACTGAAAAAGTGGACGTTATTTGTTTGTAAAATGAAGTGATTTGCTTGTTGTTTGCAGATCATTGGATAGATAGGCTAAAAGAAACCATATTAAAGAAGGCACACAAGGCAGAGATATATGTATTGCAATAATGATACAACAACTGTCATGCAAACGAAGCATGTTTGTTGCTTAATTAAAAGACCAACTTATCTGATACTGTGAAAGAGAGTTTCTTTTTAACATCTGGATATGAAGGCTCTTTAAATTCATCCTGATAGTACAAAGACAACTTTAAAACCAGGATAGGAGATGGCTTTTCGTTTTTATCATGTCAAATTAAGTGCCTGGTGATTTGCCAAAAAGAATTGTCTTGTCCAATCAGATGGGGCTATTTTATAAGACAAGGGGAGATAATCTATTCACATAATAGACAAGTGGAGATAACCTATTGGCTCCTTTTTAATACCGCAAAGTCATGGACTTTTATTATGATTGTAGTAGTAGCAGGAGATTGAATCAGACATGACTCGGTCAAAAGTGAGGGAAGTGTATGTATTGTTAATTGGGAGAGAGTCAGTACGACCCCACAGTAACATTACAAAAAAGATAACAACTTTTTGTGCAAAACAATTTGTTACCTCTGCCAAGGAGGTTATGTATTCGATCTAATTTGTCACTATGTTTGTTTGTGTACAACCTACCATCCACATCGCTTGACCAATCGTCACCAAACTTGGTCAAAATATCGGTCATAGTCTAACTTAGAACCGATTTATTTTTGGAATGTTTTTGTCAAAGGTCAAGGTCACAGAAAAGATTTTGACAGAATTTCAACTTCTGATTTTTCAAAATCTGATGTATAGATCTGATGCTTTTTTATAACAGTAATCACCATGCTAAATTTCAGCCTTGTCAGATAAATAGTTTTTGAGTTATCAAAGTTTCCATGACATAAATTTGGGAATACTTCATACAATAGAGAAATAAATGACTTATCTTCTTGTTTTTATTATATCAGAATGTTGTTTTTTTTATCCTCCTTTTTGTTTTTGTGTTAAATATTCGTTTTTTGTAATGTCTATTCGGCAAGAAGAAGGAAACTGAGTATTCTTACCATCAAAACAGCTGACACTTATTCAATCAATAATACAATATAATACTTTGAAATACTATATATATAGAGTAGGAAGCAACAATTTGAACACCTCCATTTGTATGCCTAATTTGCATAACTATGTTCATATATGTGTAATGATTTGATTAAAACAAAAAATAAGATTATACAAAAAAGTTTCCCAATTTACTTGCCTCCTCCTGAGGACAGAGTTAGACACAAAGTCGGTTTTTAATGTGGGGAAAATCCATCTCCCCCCTAATGTACCGACATGCACAAATTTAAAACTAATGTGAACAGGTATCTCGCTGCACAGCTCCCAATTTAAGAAGGCTCCCAAAACTTTCACCTTAATTCTCAGTAGCCGCTTACATCTACAGTGGCAACGCACCTTGTTTTAGGGTGAACTGTGTTAAAAAAAAAAAAAAAAAAGGGGGGGGGGCACTCTGGATTGGGACAAAAATAAAAATTGTCTCACTCTAGAAGAACCTCTCCATCACTGACCAAGGACAGAAAAGATGCAGTGTAGTATCAGAACAGATACTAAACTTTGTTCTGAGCCAAAAAACAAGTGTCATGGTTCATGAAATGTTTTTTTTTTTTATGGCCAGGAATAAATAAAAGATTAGAACTGTTGTAGTATTTACAATAATGCTGGACTGCGAAAGATGGCAGACAAACATGGGGCAATGACTACGGGAAAATCAGAGGTGCTTGTTGATAATTCTTCCGCTATGAATAATAAAAAATTAAGAAACATGCATGATGTACATACCCGTGACGGAAAGAAAATATCGTACACCAAAAATCTCGTAAATTGATCAGGTAGGTTTTGTCTTATAAAGAAAACCATTTTTATGCGATTAATGATAATTTATATAGATTACCATTATGTACAAGGCTTATTCTTAGCTCTATTTTTGAAGAGTTCGCAAAAGTTTAAATCTTTATCTCCCTTTTTTCCTGGAAACTATTTTAATCATGGCGTCGATAGATCGACACTCGTTTCCCCATAAAATTTGATTTTCGTTTGTAATAAAAAACTACTTGATCAATTTATGAGATTTTTGGTGTACAATATTTTCTTTCAGTCACGGGTACGTACATCATACATGTTTCTTATTTTTTTAATTTTTCAGAGCAGAGGAATTGTCACCAAGCACAAAAAATTATTAGTTGAAACTTTTAGCATTCAAACTGTCTTTTACTAGTTCAATTTGCAATGCTTATTCTGTTTTTTTCTTCCATCGCCCTCCTTCCTCCTCTCAGGAATTGAATTAAATTGAATAGTTGGTGATGGAATTCATCTACTTCAAAATAAAAGTGGATTAAAATTTTGAAAGAGGAAAGCTGCAAAACAAACAGAACAGTAATTCTAGGAACAATTTTTTTTTCTAGAAGAAAATTCGTATGGATCTTTATTTTACGACTAGAATTGAAACAAAAATTTTTTTTTTCTTTTTTGTGTGTGCTTACAAATCTGGAGACAAAAATAATGGTTGGGTGTTGATATATAAATATGAATGTCTGTTTTTGGACAATGAAGAATGGCATAAAAACTTTGTCTTCCAAAAAAAAAGTAGTTAAATATTTGAAGTAGAGACCCCCCCCTCTCCCATCTCCAAGGAAAAAATGATTTATTGAAGCTCTGGTAGTGGAGGAGGACCAAGATGAGGGCCGGGGTGGGGAACGCCAATGATAGGGGCAGCAAAATACCCTTGTGACCAACCCAAAGCACATACATTTGAAATGTTACAAAATCTTTTTCGCACCTATTAGCTAAACGTTTATATGGCACCTTTCAGAGTTCTCAGCTAAATATTTAACAGCGAATTGTCAACAAGCACCGAATGAGACGATGCACCAATATGGGTTGAGTTTAGCTCTCCCAATTTTCTAAAAGATATAAAGTTCACAGCATGCAACCATATTTCATGGCTTCTTTATTTTTTTTATTGGTTACTAGCATAATCACCCAGCATTGCCCGGGAACATAGAACAAAAACAACAAAGAATAGTTACGAAGTGTGGGTAACATTTTTTTAAATTTCTCCCTCTCCCTCTCTTTAGCTCTCTCTATTCCCTCCCTCTCTCTATCCCCTTCCTATTTCTTCTCCCCCTCTCCTCTAATCCTCCTATTTTTTTCTATATTCCTCTTCCTCTCTTCTTTCACCCCTCCTTCTTTCTCCCCTCTTTCTATCAACCTCCTCTCTCTATCTATCCTTGTGCTACCAGATCAGGCTGTCTGAAAATACTGGCGTCCTGACCTAAAATGCATCAACCATTGATGTTTTATGTTTTTTTTTATCCTTTCCCTTTGCAAAACTCAATTATGTTCTGCAAAGTCAAAAACAAAAACAACAATTTTCCTCTACAAAACAATTAAACCAAACACCATGAATAAATATTTGAAGACATAAAAAACTTTTTACAAAAATGACCGGATTTGGCATTAAATAACCCGAAAAGAATTTATATGCTGTAAAACAAAACCACCACAATGAATAAATATTTGGAGATATAATAACTTGAAGCATAAAAACTTTTACCAAAATGACCTGATTTGGCATTAAATGACCTGAAAAGGGTTAATATGACGTAAAACAAAACAACTAACCATCTCTATCTATCACCCCTCTTTTGCTTACTCTGGCAACTGAAAAAAAAATCGTTGATGAATTACTACATAATAACATTAAAAAATCGCTATAAATGTTGCCCCCCCCCCTCCCTGACTAATTTTGTTTCATGTTGACCCTCATAAGAATGAATATCACAAAGAAATCTGCGTATATTTTGTCCAAGGCAATATTGAAAAAGAATATATCAGTTTTGTGGGTGTCTTGTGGAGTTTTGACTTTTAGCTGAACACGCACACACACAGACATCTTTGATTTATATAATAGATTAAAAACAAACAGAAAAATAAATTGTTTTATTTTTATTATTCAGACTACTATTCTCATCTTGATTGTTATTTGCACAACGTTTCGGCCGATGTAATCTCTGACCTTCTTCAAGTTCGAACTTGGGAATCTTAATGTCGAACTTCGAAACCTATTCAGAATTTTGAATTGAATCCTTCACTTAATCCATGGGGGTAGATTGTTCTCGTTTCATCAGCCATGATCAGGAAGAAGTGTTAATTAAGTATTATGTTATTTTTAGTTATTATCACCCATAATAAGTATCCAACCTTCAGAAGACTGTTACTTAGAACTGATTGCTAATTAACGCCTTTATCCACTGTGCCACGGGCCCATGAGAATAGTAGTCAAAATAATACAAATTATCAATGCTCATCTAAAAAAATTATGAAACAGGTAAATAAATTGTTCTTTTTAAATCCAAATGAATAAAAAATGGTTGAGGTAAATTGTGATTGTTTTTTCTTGTTTCAGTAATGTTTGGGACATGGCTTCATTTTATAAAGAAACAATGAAAACACGAAGGAAAAAAAGTCACAATCTGGCGATTTCAAAGGAAAATGACGATGAACCATGTATTAAGCAGCAGAAGACGGAAGACGGCAAGACTTTAGTGCAAATGCTGATACGTTATGTCAAGTAAGTATTAATAAGAAAAGGCGACATTTTGTTGTCCGCATTCGACAAAACTAAGAAAGAAAAAGGAGTCCTTCTTCACAATAAGACCACTATAAAGAATACGGCATATTATTATCTTTAATAGTCCAATAATATTGGGTCTATTGGCTAGGAGCAAAGTGTTGTATCTGTTCTGATACTACACTTTATCTTTTCTGTCCTTGGTTGGTGAAGGAGAAATCCTTCTAGACTAAAGCAATTTTTATTTTTGTCCCAATCCAGAATTATCCTTTTTTGGGGGCTAGATTTTCTCCACATTAAAAACCAACTTTGTGTCTAATTCTACCCTCTTGGGGAGGCAAGTAAATAAGGACTCTCACAGATTGGTCAGTGTGATTATATACACGGTTGTTATTCTTTTTCTTCAAAAGCTGTTGCTTCCAATTCAACTTTCAGCGCTTATCTTTCTGGTACTACCAGATCAGGCTGTCTGCAGATACCGGCTTTGTGACTAAAAATACATCAAATTGATGTTATTGATTTTTCCTTTCTCTTTGCAAAACTCAATCATTGTTCTGCAAAGCTAAAAACAAAAACAACAAACGTTTCCTCGAATAATGGCAATAGAGAGGCGCTCGAAGAGCCAAGTCAACTCATGATAGTCTCCCCATGTGACACCAACGATAAACCCAGTTAGTAATACCCTTCATTCTATATGGGGCATAATGATCCACTAAACTACGATTTGTGTGTGTGTGTGTGTTTTTTTTTACTGGTGCTACCAGATCAGGCAGTCTTAAAATACTGGCTTCCTGTCCTAAAATGCACCAAACATTGATGTTATTGTATTTTTTCCTTTGCCTTTGTAACACTCAATCATGCTCTGCAAAGCCCAAAAAACAAAAACAACAATTTCTTTCTACAAAACAACCAAATTAAACAACAATTTTCTTCTACAAAACAACCAAACCAAACAACAATTTCCTTCTACAAAACAACCAAACCAAACAACAATTTCCTTCTACAAAACAACCAAACCAAACAACAATTTCCTTCTACCAAACAACCAAACCAAAAACAATTTCCTTCTACCAAACAACCAAACCAAACAACAATTTCCTCTACAAAACAACCAAACCAAACAACAATTTCCTTCTACAAAACAATCAAACCAAATAACAATTTCCTTCTACAAAACGACCAAACCAAACAACAATTTCCTTCTACAAAACAACCAAACCAAACACCATAAATGAATATTTGAAGATATAAAGTACTTGAGGCATAAAAACTTTTACCAAAATGACTGGATTCAGCATTAAATAACCCGAAAAGGGTTGATATGCCGTAAAACAACCAAACCAAATCATCTATTTTTTCTCATGTAAAAACTGAACTTTTGCGAATAGAAATCTCCACAATCGTCACACTTTTTAATCTTGGTACATTCTGATAATAAACAAGTAGTTACCTAACTTTCAGGCTTGTATCTGAGTGTAGTATATGTTTTCTCTTGGTAGGCCATTTCTCCCATGCAATTACCTCCTCTTTTTGGAGGCGAAGAAGGGTTTACTGCCTTTCATCTTGTCCTGTAGACTGAGGTGCCATCATCCGTGAGAGAATGCTAATGGGATGGACTAGACTATTTTACAGCTAGACCAGAGTCCCCTTCTTGAGAATCTGGATTTCAATCATAAACTGACCTTGTGTCTAATGTTCTCGCTTTGGGAGACTGGTAAATAAATCCGTTCTGTCCTCGGTTAAAACTGGACAAATCTTCCATGGGGCAATTTTTATTTTTGTCCCAATTTAGAGTGCACTTTTTTTGAGGAGCTGGATTTTCCCCACATTAAAAATTGGCCTTTGTATTTAACTTTGTCCTCGTGGGGTCTGGTGCTACCAGATCAGGCTGTCTGAAGATACTGGTTTCATCATCATCATCATCAACTGGTTTATTTGTTGAATCATGCCACAATTAATCCTTTGATGAGGGTGGGGCTTAATTGTCTAATCTCGGTTTAATTCTTACCCTTGTCTTTGGTGAGGCCTGACGGAATCCATACTCATGGCTTTCCTATCATGTTTGACCAAATCCTCCCAAGACAACTTGGGTCTGCAAGTGGTGGCACATTCAACTGTCAGACTTTAGCAATCAAGCCATTGCTGCGTTCAACTGCATGATGGCTGCGAGGCTTTTCAAGTTGACTTGTGCAAGCAGAGACCCAAAAAATGTTTTGTTCAGGCTTCATCAAACAGATCCATCTGATCATTGCCTTGTCATTACGATGCCGTTTCTTTAGTGTGCCGGCAGAAACAACCCAACTTTCAGAGCCATACATTAGCACACTTCTGACACATGAGGAGTATACACGACCTCTTTCTGACCAAAAATGCACCAAACATTGATGCTATTGTTTTTTCCTTTCTCTTTGCAAAACTCAATCATGTTCTGCAAAGCCAAAAACAAAAACAACAATTTTCCTCTACAAAACAACCAAACAAAACACCATGAATAAATATTAGAAGATAAAAAGAAGTTGAAGCATAAAAACTTTTACCAAAATGACCTGATTCGGCATTAAATAACCTGAAAAGGGTTGATATGCCATAAAACAAAACAACCAAACCAAACCGATGTGGAGAAAGTATATCTAAATGGCAAAGCTATTGAGGTTGTTAAGAAGTTTGTTACCATGATGACGCATTGGAGCAGATGCTAGTGTGATTGCAAGAGTTAGGAGTGGCTGGCGTAATTTCAGGAAATTTCTGCCATTACTAACCAGCAGAGCATTACCACTGTCGACCAAGGGAAGAGTCTATCAGGCACATGTATGCAGTGTGGTTGAGGACATCCACATGCATTGCATGGAGAGAAATGATATTAGAATGATATGATGGATGTATAATATAAGTCTTAAAGACAGGCTTCGATCTGATGACCTTAGAGGAAGATTAAATTTGGACAGTACAAAAAGATGTATACAGAATAGGAGACTTCGAATGTATAGCCACATCGAAATAATGGATGAGAGTTCTTGGATTAGTAGATGTAAAACAGTTGAGGTAGCAGGTTCAGTTAACAGGGGAAGGCCAAAAAAAACATGGGAGGAAGAGGGATAAATAAAGACCGGATGAGATATAGATTAGTTTGGAAATCAATTTCTAAAAGCTGTCCAACGCATGTGAACATGTAAAATGCATGTTAAACCGAATATGATTATGATTTTGTATAGCAATTTTATTGAAATACCCGTGACAGCATAAAAATATATTTATTTTTAGCAGACTCATAGTCTTTATGAATTTGGAGTGATCTCCCTTGTTTCAGACGAAAGTTTTATAATGACTTGCATTTTTTTTTTTTTTTTAGAAATTTTACCGAATCTTACGTTACGTTTTTAAAGCAATAAAACTTTCCGCGTTTTGTTAATATGGGTGCTATTTTACTTATAGGCCAATCAAGTTAATTGTGTTCATGTAAAAGCATTATTTTGTACTTACTCAGTCATATTTTATCTCTCACGCCCCGAAAAAGAATTTTAAAATATCAAGCAGAACTTTAATTAGAACGATTTTTCCATTTCCATAAGGGTTATATGAAATGGCGAGTCTGCGATTTTCGGAGTGGCCGGTTAGCTAACTAAGGGCAGATAAGTGTCGCGAAAAGTTACCATGTAAATATGAAAAAAGAAAAAACCCCAAGAAAATTATATCGTGGAAAGTATCCCGGTGAACAAAGTAAAAATAATTATTTAATTTTCTATTTTTTAATTTAATAAATATATATTTTATTATTATTGCTTATGTGTTTCTTTCTTTTTATAATCCTAACAATAAAAACGGAGTTAATGCCCTTGTCTATTCTACCGACCGCTCACAGCCCAAAATGTCGACTCGGGCACAAATACAGGTTGAACATCGAAATGGAAAAATCGTTCTAATTAAAGTTCTGCTTGATATTTTAAAATTCTTTTTCGGGGCGTGAGAGATAAAATGTGACTGAGTAAGTACAAAATAATGCTTTTACATGAACACAATTAACTTGATCGGCCTATAAGTAAAATAGCACCTTAATATGTTTATGTAAATGTATATGTGTATGTAAAATATCAGCATTAAGTGTAGGCTCACCTTGTTATGCTGTTGTTACTATGAAAATTATATTGACTACGGTTACAATTCTTACAGTGTATGTATGTGTGTGTGTGTTAGAGGACTTCGGTATACAAGGATGATAATAACGAAGGTGTTATAGACATATGAACAAATATAAAAAACATGAGCATATCTCTATTTTATATGAAGTATGTGTATGTATATTTGTATGTATAAGATTCACTCGTAAACTAATTAACTGATCATTATGGATTTTGGAACACAGCTGTTAGGTTTAAGGGTGGGTAACGTGGGCTATATTTAATTTAGTTTTATGCAAAGGGAGTAAAGAGGGGGTAGAAGCTCTTTGTGAAAAATTCGGATACCTCTGATTTTTGTGAAATTTTAACATTCAGTCTTAGACATCGATTAATAAATATTCTCCAAATTTCAGTTTCTTTGGAGTATTTTAAATAGTTTTTAGAGGACATAATATGGGCACAACCTACCATTTGTATTTTTTTTTTATGTAAATCGCTCCAGACAAGGCATGAAGCCACTTGATGTAAGGAGCTAAAAAAAAATACTACTTCAAGGTAAAAAACTAGCCAACGATAAGTGTTAGAGGGATAGATTCCAACCCAGAAAACAGCAATTCTTTTCCTTTGTCAGAAACATCGTTCATGGAATGTGAGAACTCAGTGACAAAATAAAGGAAATGAGTTACGAGGCTGTCAAAAGTTCACTTTCTACTCTCTGTATATTAGAATATTTCAGATTTGCATTGAATGTGATCCATAGTTATTAAACACCAATTAAGCAATATTCTCTAAATTTAAATTTTTTCGTAAGACTTCTTTATGTTTAGACATTTTCTAGAATAAAGATTCTAGACATAAGGTTAAATATCGTTATATTTTTATTTTAATCTTCGTAAAGTGACAGAAAAGTAGTGCAAAACTGTTTAGTTTGGAGAATTAATTTTACCCGCCCTGGGACGGGTATTCTTCTAGCTAATCTGTAGATGTAGATTGTTGCATGTGGCAGGAATAAAAAACCAAATTCTGTTAACAAGGTCTTCATTTATAAGAATATAAAAGTAAATTTACACTTTTTGTTTTTGTATTGAAAACATGAGATTCTCTTATAGATGAATATGGTCATCATCATATTTTGTTTCATGTCCATTTTACATGCTGGCATATGTTGGATGGCTTTTAGAAATAGACTTCCGAACGAACCTATCTCTGGTAAGACTTTATTGATCCCTCTTTCTCTAAGTCCATCCTTATCACTTCCTCCTGTGTTTTCCTTGGCCTTACCAAATTTCTTTGTTTTCCCATCATCTATACGTTGTGCGCATGTGCGGTTTGCCAAAAAAAACACAACGTTAAAGTGACCGATTTTTCTATAGATTTTGTTCTCTGCGTCGGTAGTGTAACAGTTAGAGATAAAGAATGAAGGTCGAGCGTTCGAATCCCACTGACCCATAAAAATTTTTTTTAGCGATAACTTTAATATACATCAATGGGGTGAGGGGGGAAGACAGAGATGGTACTTTTAATAGAAATATGTTACACTTTTGCTCCGGGCAACGGGGATAGGTGATTGCTTCACAATTACATGCGCAAGGACCCTTACAGAGGATGTCCATTGTCTCTCAAGACTGAACGGAGGCGACGATGAACAAGGATATTAATATTCGTCTTTTCTTTGAAGAATGTGGTTATAACACAGTTTACCACTTGTTGAGAGACAATGGATACCCACTGTAAGGATACTTGCGTATATAATTGTGAAGCAATGGTTGCACAATCACAAACCTCACCTCTCCTGGGTCGACGCTGCTTGATTTCAGTGGCAAGGAGGAATCCAGGACGATTGGAAAAAATGCAGAGATAAGCGAAGAACACATACACAGCCCTTTGTATTATTATTGAACATCTTTTAAGTGGCACTGGTTGGGTAGTAGATGGGGAATTTTATCTTGATTTCAGCGGTTTTTGTCCATTGACTATTCACATCTCTTGTATTAGTTTGCCTCTGTTTTATCAGTGAGAGTGTGCATGGATGTTACCGCTGTGCATACAGTTGTTTGTGAATATTTCATTGCGTTTGAGGGTCTTCAGCTCCCAAAAGCCAAGGCTGTACCTGTGATGAAAGGAAAAAATGCAAAAAGAGGAAGAAAACTGTGTTTGGGTTTTTATATTACACGTGAAATTAAGAGGGAGGTGAATATTCTTGCGCCTGTTGTTGATTTAAGGAAACTGCTGATTTGAGCTTATGTCCAATCGAGAGTCAATACTTAAAAACAACATTCGCTGCTGCTTCTCATAATTTTCATTTAATGTTGTTTGCTGTATGATTATAAATTCTTTAAAAAAAATTTTTTTTTTTTTCAGAAAAGATTATCCGATTGGCATCAGCCCAAAAATGAAACTTTTTGAATGGACAACAAAAAAAAGACTGAAACCTCCGCATTACCTAACCGTATGTTTCTCTTCTTTTTCTCTTTCGTTTGTGGACAACACTGACCTATCTAACCCTCATTCTGGGCAAAGTGATTGCCTCACACACCCTTCAGTTCACCACTCCAAATCCATCTTTCTCAGCCCTGTCTAGCTATTTAATTTGCAAAAGATTTTTTCTTCTGCCTACCCTTCTTCTCAACCCTATCAAATACCAATACTCGATGTACAATAACATATGGGTGTAATAGTCAGTTATAAGTTATCTCCGTTTATTAGATGTCTTCACTGACGTCATTCCAGAAATAGAAATGAGGCTTCATCCTCTTTCTCATCATGGATGGCGGTCAGTTCTGACATGTAAACCGTAGCTGATAAAAGAATTAAGTGTGTGATACTATAGACTGCTCCTACCCTCATGAGCCAGGACCGCCGGGAGAGATTGGCGGGGAAATAAATAAAAATATAAAAGCAATGGACCCCTTGTACTACCCAGACCAGTAACGACACAATGGTTGTTTGTTAACTTTCTGGGTGGCTAGATAGTGATGGAGAAAGTGAGCTGAGGAAGAGCTGGATGTAGTCAGTTTCCAGTAGTGGGCTAAGAGACAATTGGGCATCTAAAATTTTTGGTCAAGAATAGATATATTTGGGGGACACTGGTTATTTGAGGAGAACAACGGAGAGGTATCTTGACGAAGATCGACAAGAGACTTCAGTGTGAGTCTTAGCTGATATCCTGGACTTGAGAAATGGGAGGCTTAGCTCAGAAGTGAGACGCTAACGACGGGACCCCAACGATACATACGCACACATTCGTGTCTAACAGTCGCTTGTATAAAATGGCTGTGTTGTTTTTATAATGTATGTAAATTGTAAGCTATGATTTTGCGCTCTTAGCAATTGCCAACACTAGAGAATCAACACAGTCAGAATAAGAATATGAAGAGGAAAATAAAATACAGCACATGCACTTCGGATAAGGCAGTCAGTTCGGGGATGCGGGCATAGTTATACAGTGAACACTGGGTAATTTCTCTTAATTCTTGACTTCAGCTATATCTCAATACACAGTAAAGAGCACTCTGGATTAAGACAAAGTAAAAATTGCTTCAATCTAGAAGTATTTTTCCTTCATTGACAGAAAAAGTGTAGTATCAGAACAGATAATACACTTTGCTCCGAGCGAAAAGAATTGAGTTACAGGGTTATCCTAAAAAAAATGCCACCCATAGAATCATTAATAAAATTCAGTCTTTTCTGCAATCCAAGCATATTTAGTACAAATAAACTTCAGTCGATACCTGACTTGTCCACCAAGATTTGATCATGAATGTCCAACAGTCTTGTTTTATCAGCTTTTAGAAATTAACTTCCAAACTAACTCTGACCAAGTATTTATTTATCCTTCTTTCTTTAACCCTTCAATGCTTTATTTTTTATATTGGTTTGAAAAAAGTGTTATCATGATCACCTATTTAGTGGGTATGCTGATGCAACATCATACTAATACCTACTCACACTTGCCAGCATGCTCGTTGCAGATGTGAAACCAGTTTCAGTTTGACACATTTGCATTGAATATTATATTAAATAGGCATTTTGTTGGAATGTGTCATATTTGAAACAAAAAGCATTTCAAGGTTAAAGTCTATCCTTATTACTTCCTCCCATTTTTTTCTTTTACCTTCCTCTGTTAACTGAACTACTACCTAAACTGTTCTATATCTACTAATCCAAGAACTCTCATCCATTCTTTCAACCTCCCTGAGACGAAATTCACCTACATTGACGTTTTTTTTTTTTTTTTTTTTTTTTTTTTTTGTAAAACTTAATTATGTTCTACAAAACCAAAAACAAAAAGAACAGCCCCTCTCCCTTTCTCCCTCCCCTTTTTTATTTTATTTTTAGAACTTGAAGCATAAATCTTTTACTATAATGACCGGCATTAGATGGCCCGAAAAGGGTTGATATGCCGTAAAACAAAACTACCAAACCAAAAACGATGATTAAACATTTGAAGATATAAAGAACTTGAAGCATAAAAACTTTTACTATAATGACCAGATTCGGCATTAAATAACCCAAAAAGGGTTGATATGCCGTAAAACAAAACTACCATACCAAACTACCATTCTTTCAACGTGACCATACCATTGGAGTCTCCAGTTCTACACATTTCTTTCTATACTGTCCAGATTTCATCTTCCTCTGAGGTCATCAGATCTAAGCCTGTCTTTAATCCTTACATTATACATCCATTGTATCATTTTCATATCATTTCCCTCCATGCAACACATATCCTCAATCTTTACTGGCCAGATTTCACTTCCATACATCATCACACTGCGTATACAGGTCTGATAGATTCTTTTCTTGGTTGATAGTAGTAACACTCTGTTGGTTAGTAATGGCAGAAGCACCTGTTCCTCCCTGTGTTCCAATGGTATCACCAAGATAATAAAACTTCTAAACAACCTTAATAGCTTCAACATCCAAATATACTTTCTCCACATCTCACATTTCTTGCACACAAACTGGTTATCATCTATCAATCTACCTGTAAATCCACTGCACTCCTTATGTACCCCCCAAAAAATTGAGTCAATACGCTTTTCACAAACACTACAACCACTTATCATTACTTTGATCTTGGTAAAAGACCTTTACTTTCCATAGCATTCCTCCAAGTCTTTAACTTTAACAAGTAGGTCTTACCTTGTTTCACAGGCAACTACTAAATCATCAACATACAGCATCTCTTTCGGACAACCCGTACGGAACTCCCTGGACAATGGCTTCTAAGACACGAATAAAAAGCAACGGACTTAATACAGAACCTTGATGTAACATTAAATCTGTTACTAAATGTGCTGTAAATTGTAACACGACTTTGAGAATTTCTGTACATTGCTTGAACAACATGTACAATATGTAGTTCAGTAATTATCTTCAGTGAGACTTATAGCCAGCCATATATATATATATATATATATATATATATAGATTTAGATTTTTCACTTATAAAATAGATCATTCAGTGAAGACCGGGGTTGTTCCAATAAAAACAAGCTCGATGATACTCGATTACAGAGTACAGAGCATTTATATTTGATTTTATGAAGGCTTACCAAAGCATTCCTTTCAGGACACCAATGATCACCATTAAAGATATTTTTTCTTACAAATATTATTTATTCAAATTAAATGTTTTTTCCTACACGTGTTTCACTACCAAGCAGTTACTTGCTTGGCAGATCATCAGAGAAGTTAAATGTCTGGAATACTGGTTTCAACTGCCGACAATACACAATGTGGCGTTGCAATAGTTGAGGTCACTTAAGAAGAGAAGAGGAAAACAAATAAAAATAAAAGTCAAAATTAAAAAACAAGGAAGAACAACGATAAAAAAAGAAAGTCCTAGAAAAGTCTTAGAAAAGTAACTCGTTCATTATTTCTTCCACCAAGCCAACAAGCAAATAATCGGTCCCAAATACATTAAAAAAAACCAAAAACCGGAACAATGTGCGATAATACACTTTCACGTCGGCCGGCACAATTGAATGATTTAGTTATTTTGTTTGTTTTTTTGTTTTTTTTTGTGGGGGGGGGGGGGGGGGGTTCATCATTGGTGTCCTGAAAGGAATGCTTTGGTAAGCCTTCATAAAATCACATATATATATATATATATATATATATATATATATATTATATCTCAGAAAACACAGTATTTTCTTTTTTTAATTTATTAAGATTTATTTTTATGCATCTTAGAAGAATAGTATAACAGTTCAAAATCATTTCTAATATTTTTAGTCGGGCGTAAGAATGGCATTGTTTTCGATCTTAGTCAGAAAACACGAGAGATGGTCAGAAGGACCCTAACCCTAACATTAACCCTACTACACCTTATTTTGTTTTAGATGTTTTGTTTTTTTCTAGGGATTTTCTCAAGTCACTCCCATCCTCACGGATCATAATATTTAGTTTAACGTCCGTTTTACATGCTGGCATACGTTGGACGGCTTTAAGAAATTGACTTCTAAACTAACCTATCTCTGGGCAGATTTTTATTTATCCCTCTTCCTCTAAAGTCCATTCTTATCACTTCCTCCCATGTTTACCTTGGCCTTCCCCTGTGAACTGAACCTGCTTCCTCAACGGTTCTACATTTACTAACCAAAGAACTCTCATCCATCTTTGAACGATGCCATACCATCGAAGGCTCATGTTCTGCACACATTTCCTTCCTATACTGTTCAGATTTTATCTTCTGAAGTCATCAGATCTAAGCTTGTCTTTAAGACTCACATTACACATCAATCATATCATTCTAATATCATTTCTCTCCATGCAATGCATGTCTTCAACTTTCACTTGCCAGGTTTCATTTCAATACATCATCACACTGCATACACATGCCTGATAGACTCTTCTCTTGATTGGCAGTGGTAACGCTTTGCTGATTAGTAAAGGCAGAAGTTCTCTGAACTTTCTCCATCCACTCCTAACTCTTGCAATCACACTAGCACCTACTCCACTCTGTGCTCCAATAGTATCACCAAGGTAACAGAACTTCTCAACCTCAATAGCTTTGCCATTCAGATATACTTTGTCCATATCCGAGTTCTCATCCATCTCCATTGTCTTACACTTCTTGCACATAAACTGGTTATCCTCTCTCAACCTACCTATAATTCCACTGCACTTCTTGTGAACTAATGTATACTAATAGTAAATAAAATTGTATATCTGATTTCAAAGTTACGATTATTCAATTTAGGAAGATTTAAATAATGAGCAAGTATTTCATTAAATTCTATTCGCTTTATGATTTAAATGGAACTTGACCCTAACAACAATATTATAAAGATAAAAATTTTCTTATATTTTTAATGTTAGGAACACAAATTGATAACTGAATAAACCAGTTGAATTGCAATCTAAATAAAGATATCCTTCTTTTTTTTTTTTAATTGGCTTTCGGATCCAACAGAAATGTATTTTTAGCAACCCGTTTATTTTTAGAAATGTTGCAATTCTCATTCAGTGTGAATTGAGATCTGGTTAAGCCAGAAAAATAAAGTTTCTGCCTCACTCCTCTCTCTTTTATTTTAAGGATGTCAAACATCTTCCTGAAATCTGTAAAATATGATCTACTTAATATCTGTTATTAAAATTGTGAATCTCAGATACAATAGGCACCCCCAGAATCTGTTTGTCTATCTATCTATCTATCTATCTATCTATCTATCTATCTATCTATCTATATATATGAATAAATAGCACGCAAAAATTAATTTTAAATTAATTAAAGAAATCTATATATTTATAAATTAGTTAATTAAAAATTCTCTCTCTCTCTCATATATATATATATATATATATATATATATATTTATAAATTAGTTAATTAAAAATTCTCTCTCTCTCATATATATATATATATATATATATATATATATATGAATAAATAGCACGCAAAAATTAATTTTAAATTAATTAAAGAAATCTATATATTTATAAATTAGTTAATTAAAAATTCTCTCTCATATATATATATATATATATATATATATATAGTAAGCTATGAAAATATATTTATGGCTTACTGCCTAGCTCTACTTATGTATCGAGCACTGTTGAAGTAAATACTGAAAATTGATTCATAAAATTTTATGTGGATACATGAAATAGTAATATATATATATATATATATATATATATATATATATATATATATATATATATATATATATATATGTGTGTTTTTTAAATAAATATTTATCCCTAGGCCAACATCAATTAACATGGAAATGAAGAGAATTTAAACACTATAAATGTCAAATCAGCGGTCATATATATAGATATATATGCAAACATTGTTAAAAATAACAGAATTCCTCTGTTTAATTACACCTTTTTTTATTTTTTCAATTTTTCTAATGATCTTTTTTGTATTAAAATCAAATAAATTAATAAATGTCCCATATGTATCACAAACGTTTTTGATTCTTCGTCGAATCATCCTCAGGCGTTAAATGCAAATGAACAAAAAAGCTGGAGAAAGAAGAGAATTTTTAAAAAGACAGCGGAGAAACGGACAGAGAACGTTTTCACATTGTTCCTGGAAAGACACTGACAATTTAAATTCAGTGACGCCGTAGTGGCAGAATAAAATTGCATTACATTAAGCATTTTAAAATGTTGCTACTGGTTTCATACGTGATGTTATTAATTGTAGGTTGCTTCCAGTATTTTTAATGTTTTAAAATTGGTTTCAGAATGTATTATTTTAGTCTTATTAAGTAGAATTTGTCTTAAATCAGAGGGAGGGCAGTTATGTTTTTGTAGATGTTGGTAAATTGAGCTAAAGTTTACAAGATGCACAGTGAGGCGGTGGGGTATGGTAGTGGTTGTAAAACCAATGTAGCCATTAACTGTATAAAGCTAATAGCTACATTGGTTTCACAACCACTATTCTATTTTTAACAAATTGCATAAATGAGAGAATGCTGCCTAAATACACACACAAAAAAAATGACACAATACTGGTCAACTCTGATGATGGAATTTTATTCCGAAATTAATAAGATTAAAGTAAAAAAAAAGAAAAAAATAATAAATTAATCTTGCATTGATAATGGCTTCTATTTTCAATTTATAATACTGACCCAGCAATGCTTTAAAACTGAACGACCCATTTTATTAAACTACGAGCACGCCAATGCTTTCTTCGTTCGACAACCAAAATTTGAATTCATAACCGCCAACGACATCGGCGTGAATACATCATAACAAGGATATTTCATCAGAAAAACGAAGGAAAAAAAGTTTGTTTATTTTTGTTTTTGTGTTTTTGATGAAAAAAAAAAAAATGACACAATACTGGTCAACTCTGATGGCAGAATTTTATTCCAAAATTAATAAGATTAAAGTAAAAAAAAATTAATTAATTAATCTTGCATTGATAATGGCTTCTATTTTCAATTTATAATACTGACCCAGCAATGCTTTAAAACTGAACGACCCATTTTATTATATATATATATATATATATATATATATATATATATATATATATATATATATATATAATTACTATTAAAAAGTTATGTTTTATGAGTTTGTCTGTTCATACGCGAATAGAAACGTGATTCGTTGGCAAAAAAGGAATAGGCAGAGTACACATTACTAAGTGTTCATGATGTCAATACCCGAGTTTAAATCTCACGTAAGTCTAAAATGTTTTTTTTAATTGGATACGTGTTTTATAAATTTAAACAAAATTCACGTAGTAATAGAAAAAATCATTACATAAATATTTTGTTAAAACGAAATGACCATTATTTTTTTTTATAATCCCCCAAAAATAGACATAACGGGTTATTCAACCCCTACCTACAATAGAAGTATGTGACACAAGGTTGGAAAGTGGGATTTGAAAAGCCAGCGCCCGAGAAGGTGAGCACTCTGGCCATTAAAAATTGCCTGGGCAGCCCCGTCAGATTCCCTGGTAAGCAATAAACTTACTCCTCTCCAAAGAGGGGAGGCAAAGCCTGGGAGGGTGGACCTCCTAGAACTGCACAGGACAGACCCATAGACCGGCGTAAATCAAGCCCCGAAGGCCATGACAATACCAGTCTATGGGGTGCAGTATCCATCGGAACAGATACTACACTTTGATCTTGGCCAAAAGACATAAAGGGTATTCGGCATTAGTTCAAAGCGAATTATATTTGCTTAAAAACATAATTTCTAATGTTTTTTGCCAATAAAAGCAATATGTAAATGCATTCATCATAGTTACTTACTCTCTCATGCAAGTACTAAGTAGCATAATTTTTTCCATAAAATTTCAGAAATATTTTTCTTCGTACTAGTGGTAGAAGCTAGGTAAAGATGGAAATGACATACCCAGATACTGTACCAACACCACTCAAGAAGAGGATATAAATTAGTTAGAAATTTTTTAAAATGTATACTTAAAAAGAAATGATGGATTCACTTCTAATATTTCTACTTGAATTGTTATATTGGTCCCCCGATTTATAAAATCGAGGGACTTATGTTTTGAGACATGTCCGTCCGTCCGGATTTTTCTCCGCAACCATCCATTGAATTTCTCTGAAATTTTGCATGAAGTTGTAACTTTGGTCCGTTAGAAAGTGACATTCTCCGATTTTTGGTCAAAAGGCCCCGAAATGGCAAAAAATGACAGGTTTTGCCCCATAACTTTTCATCCATTTATTCAATTTCTCTGAAACTTGGCCAAAATGTGGAGGCAATTGTTCCTAATAAAAAATAAGTATCGCTGACTTTGGAAAAAGTCTGGTTCACGCCCCCAGGGGGTCAAAAGCCCCCAAAATGGCAAAAAACGACCATTTTCTCCCATAACGTTTGATCCATCCATTCAATTTTTCTGAAACTTGGCCAAAATGTAGAGGCTATTGTTCTGGATATAAAATGAGCATCCTTGACCTCAGAAAAATTCTGGTTCGCACCCCCAGGGGTTCAAAGGGGGGGTCAAAAATGCCCCAAATTGCCCAAATTTATTGCATTTTACACTCGCCACATCGAGTCACATACAAAGGGGGACCACGTACGCGCGGCTTGTTTTCTTTGTTCTCATTTTGTTAATTGTATGAACTAAATGACCTTATAGGTTGCTCTCGCTACTTCTACGCTTAGTTTTATACTCGTCTGCATTTTGCTGATAAGAACAAAAGGTATTTTATGGTAGGACAGGTTTTCACAGCAGACTAGTAGAGCAAAATAGCCTAAGAAACCAGGGACTGTGGAGTCAGAGCATATTCGTTACTGCAATAATCGGAGCTGGTTAAAATTGTCTAACCATCACTTAATGACCAATGATTTTTAGTTTTGAGCATGTATCATGGGGGGGGGGGGGGGTTAATTATAAGGAATGGGTTCCCAGAGGATTTCAGTACTTACAGAGTCGGTCCCGAGTATTGATGGAAATTCTTGAGGCATATAAAGTAAACTGTTGTGGTAAAAGAGAAACAGTCTACTTGATGACGGCTTCCGGTTTTGAAATCGGAAATTGACAAGCGGTGTTTATCCAAAAACAGTCATTTACAGGAATTTCTCTGGGAATATTCTATATTGGATATGTTATTACTATGAGGTTTGATATATTTAAATTTTGTTAAGTTTCTATTTATAAAAAACTATTAGACTATTAAAAAAATATTTTCAATATAAACTATTTAAAAAGTATTTTAAAACAAAAAGAAATTCTAATTATAAAATATAGTAAATATTAAAGAATATTTTCAAAATAAACTATTTAAAAATATTTTTAAAGCAACAAAAACATTCCAATTCTAAAAAAAGTTTGATTCGATTATTTCTAAAAAAATTTTAAAATACAGTTATAAAAGAATTTGATTATTTGTAAAAAATGAAAAAATTCCAATTATAAAAGAATTTGATTATTTGTAATAAATAAGAAAAATCCAATTATAAACGAATTTGATTATTTATAATAAACAAAAATTCCAATTATAAAAACCAGTTTAATTTTCTTGTGTTAATAATAAAACAAAATGGTGAAAACAAATTATTAATTGCCCCCCTCCCAAAATAATATCAGTCAGTCATCAAGTAGACTGTTTCTTTTTTACCATTGTTGCTTATGTTTTTAATGTTAGAAACAGCAAAACAACTTAATAACTGAATAAACCCATTGTGAATAAAATCTCTCCTGTTTATTGTCTATTAGATACGACAGAAATGTATTTTATGGGAACTGTTTATTTTTAGAAATGTTGCAATTCTCATACAGTGTAAATTAAGGTCTAATCAACATTCACCTTTGTGCCTCACTCCTCTCTTTTGTTTTAAGGATGTCAAACATCTTCCTCAAATCTGTAACATATGATCTACTTAATATCTGTTGTTAAAATTGTGGATCCCAGATAAAATAGACACCCCCAGAATCTATATGCTATTAAAGAGTTATGGTAAATTGACATACCAAGGAGCGGGTATAAACTAGTGAGATAAATAAAAAAAATGTCATTTCAGGTTTTGACACCTGGTTTTTGACATCCGAGTCTATCTTCAAGGGAATCAGGTAACGACCATAGTGTTAATATTAATAGTACCTGAGACACCAACGATTATGGCAGATGCATCAGCCAATTCCCTACCGAAACAAAGACCCTGATTCAGCTAATCTAAAGGATCCTCACAAAAATATCCAGACATAAGTTGTCTTTCATATTCAACGATATTTGTCTTACAGAGAAAATGCTGCCTAAATATACATATATATATATATATATATATATATATATATATATATATAAAATTTGGGAAATTTCATTTTTTTTAAGCATCTTTTGAATTTTAATATAAAGATAGAGGCAAAATGCCTTCAAAGAAACCATGTGTTAGATGCAGATATATTATTAAATAAAAATAAAAATATTTCAAAACATTTCTCGAAATATTTCAAAATACCTTCCTTTTTATTTTTTCTTCATCTTGATTTTTTTTTTAGCTAATATTTCGCTTGATAAAACAAGCTTCGACAGAGTTTAGACAAATAAAAGGTATAAACCTTTTTTTTTTTTTTTTTGTAATATCCTTCTAGGTCTTGTAGAAGTGTCTCGTCCGATGATGTGGACTAACGGTGCAAATGTCTGTTTTAAATAGAACTTGATAGAGCATAGTCGCTGGTAGTTATAACATTTGGGAAAGTTCATTTTTAAAGCATCTTTTGAATTTTAATATAAAGATAGAGGCATTTCAAAATGCCTTCCTGTTTTGAAATATTTTTATTTTGATTTAATAATATATCTGCATCTAACACATGGTTTCTTTGAAGGCATTTTGCCTCTATCTTTATATATATATATATATATATATATATATGGTTAGTGGGAGAGAATCCCAGCAGAATGTGCGATTATTTAGAAAAATAAAAAATATGAACGTAAAAAATGTCTATTCTACTCTTAACTAGAATCATCCCAGTCACCACAATACCACATTTACTCTAGGGGCCGTCCTACTTAAGATATTCCCAAATTTGTTGGCAATTTTTTTTTTTTTCAAAATTATATTTATGTACAAAAATCCTAGCCTGAAGACGAAGAAAGTTTATTTTAGTTCGAGTTGTACGTTCGACACAACAGCGACATTAGATGAAATTTTTTTAATTACTATCATTGCACTGCATAATCGGCGATTAGGCAATCTAATCTTTTAAAAAAGAGATGATGGGTGAAATGTAAGAAAATGAAATTACCTTTGCATTTTATATAGATGATAGATATGCTATAATATTTTGGTTGTTTCAGTAAGTTACGTTTTCGTTAGTCTTTTTAAGGATGTGGGAGTGCATCAGGTTTTTATTTAAAAAGAAAAATCTTTTTAATGGCATATCAACCCATCTAGTTTTATTTAATGCCTCAAGATTTCATTAAAAGAAGCAGCTGGTGCAGCATAAATTTTGATTCATTTTGGTAAAAGTTTTTATGATTCAAGTTCTTACTATATTAAAATATTTATTCATGGTGCTATGGGTTCAAGGATGAGAATTTATTACTGGGAGGGGGGTAGTGACTCCTACTCCCAAACTGAAATTAATAATCAAATATAAAATGGCTGATCTGAATTAATATAAATATATTCATGGTGTTGGGGTCGCTTTTTTCTAATGCGTGGAGTCACATGATAATTGGACAGTCAATTATAGGTTGATTTAGCCTTGTGGTCACCCATATAAAAGTCGTGACTCAAAGTCCACTTTTTATTTTCTCCCTTTTTCATTTAACTGTTGTGTTTGCCAAATCCGTTTCTCTTTTACCTTTTTCTGTGTATTCACTGAAGCAATGACATCCATTGTCCTATTTTATCCAGACTAGTTTCTGTTAAATGTGATCAATCTCCTCATTCAAACAGACCAGTTCTGTTGGCATGCTCTTACACATCCCGCTAGGTCAGCCTTTTCATACATCCACGTATTAGTAAATTTTGACATTTGTTCAAGATTTTGGTGTATTATTTGTAAGTGCAAATCAATCCTGTTATATTTTTATTCGTAAGGTTTTTAGTTGATTTTTGTTTATCTCTGTTTATGTGTACAGACAATCAAGAAAATGATAATTCTTATAATTTGCTTTAACTACGAGTTTAAAAAAAAATTTTCTTAACATAGTTCACCCCCAAATAAGGCAGGCCGCCACTCTAGACGTAAAGGGCTACTGAAAAAAGAAAAGGGGAGAAGGAGGGGGGGGGGGGTCAACCTAACTTGGGATCTGCACAGCGAGATGTCTGTTTACATTAGTTTTAAATTTCTGCATGTCTGTTCTGTCGGGGAAACAGGGGGCAGGGAGAGAGTTCCAGAGGCCAGCAGCATGAGAAAAGAAGCTATTTGAGTAGAAGGCTCTCCGACATCTGGGGACCTCCACAGTGAATGAATGAGATTTAGTTGATTGTCGAGTTAGTCTAATGAATTTACGTCGAGGGGGCACCAGAGTAGCCAATTCATCGGAGCATAATCCATTGAAGTATTTGTAAAACAAGCACAAGGATGCTACATTGCGGCGATGGGACAGAGGCTGAAGCTTGGTTGACAGTGAGGGTCCTTAGGATGACCCACAATCCACTCACCCCCAAAATTCCACTCATTGAATTAATAATAAAATTCACAATCCTTTCTGCAATCTAACCATAGTTGATACAAATAAACTTCAGTCTATTCATGACTTATCCACCAAGTTTCAATCATGAATACCCAACAGTCTTGTTTTATCGCTGTTAAATGATAAGCACGCCTGAATACGACGTAGAAAATTGTCAGTAACTTTAACACACTTTTCTCTTTGCACTGGCCGGATTTCTACTGTGATAGCCCTCTTTAGTTAAGAAGAGTAGAAAGTGGACCTCTCGCTTCCCTTATTTTGTCTTGTAGTCCTCACATTCTATGAGCGATGTTTCTGACAAAGGGGAATAATTGCTGTTTTCTGGATCGGAATCTATCCACCTAACAGTTATTGTTGGCTGGTTTTTGACCTTGAAGTAGTATTTTTTTTTAGCTCCTTACATCAAGTGGCTTCATGCTTTGTCTGGAGCGATTTCCATCTAAAAAAAATAGCCTGGGGATTGTTTTGATAGACATTATCTTTGAGATAACCTCACAGATAAAAATCTGGTTGGTTAGAGTCCAGTTCGTGTGAAGCCCATTCATGATCACCAAATATGGTTGGATTGCAGAAAGGATTGTGAATTTTATTAACGATTCCATGAGTGGCATTTACTTGGGGTGGGGGGGGGGATGTAATGATTCATGATGTAAACTGATATGGAAACCACTGGATACAGTTTTTTTATCATACAAAGAACAGATTTTTTTTAAAAAAATTTTTTAATTCTTTTTAATTAATAAATGGGACCCTTACAGATACTACCACTCCAGTTCAGCATGGACCTTTTTATTTAAAAAAAAAACTTTTATTCACCCCAAACAAGGCACATTGCTACTGAGACATAAGGGGCTACTGTGAATTAGGGGCCATACCTCCGGGGACATCCTAAACATGGAGTTAAGCAGCAAGATGTCTGTTCATATTACATTTAAATTTCTGCATGTTTCTATAGTCAGGGAAGTAGGGAGCAAGGAGGGAATTCCAAAGACTAGCAGTTCAAGGGAAGATTTTGCTGCTTGTCAAATTGGTCCGGAGTATTTAGGTTGAGGAGGCACCAGCACTGCGAGTTCATCGGAGGACATTCCATTTTACTTGTAAAACAAGCACAAGGATGCAACATTGCAGCGATAGGACAGGGGTTGGAGGTTGGTTGACAGTGCAGGACCTATTAGATTGGACACTCTTTTTTGGACCCTGTGTAATAGGGAGAGACTAGTGGTTGACGCTCCAGCCTAGATCTGGCAACAATACTTCATGTGTGGGTGAATGGTGGCTTTATAGAGATATAGGACACTGGGAGTAATGTCAACTAAGGAATAACTCCACACTCCTCAAAACTCACCACTGGATTTGTTTTGTTGGATTAAAACCAAATTGGATGTGAAAAACTTCACAAAGACAAAATTCGAATCGGTGAATTCAATTAATCTTACACAAAATTTATTAAAAAAATTGTAAATAAACAAAATTATTACTTCTTTGTCAAAATGAATAATTTTTGTTTCTTTACTTTTAGGTTGAACGTCCAAGAGATCGCTGTTTTCATTCTGTGCTAACAGTTGGAGATACCAAGTATTCTACGCCTTACTGGTAAGTCCTTACTTACTTCTCGCAAATTCTTTCTGTTTTAATGGAAAATAATGATTGCTATTCACAGTTATGGGTATTTTGATTTGGTAAACATTACTATTGGCGACATAAATTATTTTAAAGGAAATACAGTTCGGAAATTAGTCGAAAACCATTTATTTTGATTTACCTACTAATTTGTGAACTATTTGCAAAAAAAAGTTTAATATTTTATTTAAAATATAAAAGCATGTTTATTTGCCACAAATATTGGTTGTGAGTAAAGTAATCAGTTGCAGCCATCTTGCTTTTTCAGGAAATAAGATACCAGACCGAACTGTCATATTGATTTAAAGTAGTATCTTACACTCATTTCTGGTCCGGTCCGGTCTGGTCGGGTACTTTACTTCCTGAAAAAGCAAGTAGCTGCGACTGATTACTTTACTCACAACCAATATTTATGGCAAATAAACATGCTTATATTTTAAAATAAACTTTTGGTACTTCGGTGCTCTGGTAGCAGAATGGTACTAAATTGAAAGGTGAATTTTGAATGCTAAAACCTACACTATCGACAAATGGTCTCTCAAATCCACGGTCTACTTTTTCTTTCTTTATGTACATTGATTATAATTAAGTTTTAAGAAAACAATTTTTCTTTTAAAATCAACAAGAGTGGAAAACCATTGTTGGAGACACCATTGTTTTCCACTCTTGTTGATTTTAAATAAATGAAAATTAAAAAAAAGAAAATTGTCTTACAAATTGATTATAATTAAATTTGAAAAATAGGCAACATGACATTAGAATTAATAATTGTGTAAATGTTAGCGTCCCAAATTCACCTTTCAATTTAGTACTGTGCTACAACCAGAGCTATGGTACTTCTACAGAATTTGAACAAAACTTTTTTTTTTTTAACCCTATACTAATAACCCTAACCTAACTAACTCTAAACTAAAGTTTTAGGTTTAGTTTGGCAAAAGTCGGTTTGGCTGTTCAAATTCTGTAGAATCACCAAACGTTTTTTGGTGCTTTTTAGGAATAGGTATCCATAGATTTGCAGTAAAAAAAAAAATGAATATTTAATATAAGATATAAGCATGTTAAGTTATAAATATGTCTCATCCTCAAACGTTAATGCTACTTTCAAAACGACCAATTGTTTATCAGGTCTCATCATTCAGCTGATATTATCTTAGGAAATACGAAGTGTTTGTGTCTACAAATCCAATTAACAAACACCAAAATAAGTTTGTATTGATTATTGATTAGTCTAAAATTATTTACTCTTGAGTCAATCCAACACTGTTGGTTGATTATATAATTTGTTGTTTGGGAACAAATCCCATATTGTTTTCTTTTCATGTATTGTACAATCTTAGTTTTGTAGTCTGTATATGGAAGTTTTTGAGACCTGATGAATGTGTGATATGGCCGTACCACTTCGTTTTCCTCCTTTTAACAGTGGCCAGTAGATCATTGTATGGCCCGACTGCTTGTATGAGTCTGTTCTTCACTTCCTTATTAGTAATGTGGTACCTGTATGAGAAGTTGAGGATCTTTCAGGAGCATCTCGTCTCTATGGCCGGTATTCTTCTCTCCAGGTCCGCAGTTAGGGTGCACGATTCACACACATACAGAAATATGGAGATGACCAAGGAGCGCATCAGTCTGGTTTCGTAAAGATGATCGTGCTAGGAACTGTCAGGGAGAAAGGAGGAGGAGGAGGGTCAGACAAAGAAAGAGATGGGAGGAGGACATTTGAGAATGGACAGAGCTGCATCTATCTTATCTTGAAAAATCAAAGCTTGATATACAATATAGAGCAATAGTATAAGTAGATAAGTAATGAGAATAAAAATTGGATAAAATGCAATATTTATTAAATCATCAATTGTTCAAACAAGGGTTATATTTTTAAAAATTGCTTGAACAATTGATGGTTTAATAAATATTTCATTTAATCAAATTTTTATTCTCATCACTTATCTACACACATATATATATATATATATATATATATATATATATATATAATTGTCTTTCAGGAATGTAGATCGAAACCAAAAAATCCACCAAAAATATTCCTTTATTATAATTATTTGTTTAACAATCTAAATTACTAACCAAGTTTCTAATGAGGAAGTGAAGAACAGACTGATACAAGCAGTCGGGCTATGTGAAGATCTACTGACCACTGTGAAAAGGTGGAAAATGAAGTGGTATGGCCATGTCACATGATCGTCAGGTCTCGCAAAGACAATCCTGCAAGAAACTGTTCAGGGAGAAAGAAAGAGGAGCAGACAAAAAAAAAAAGAGATGGGAGGACAACATCCGAGAGTGAACAGGGATGCCGCTAGGTAGCACGCTTAGGAAGGCAGAAGATCGACAGGGTTGGTGAAAGCTGGTTGTCAGGTCATCTTTGGCGCCCCGACGGTCATTCAGAGCACGGACTGATGAAGAAGATGAGATATGGAAGTTGAAGAGTTGTCATTTTAGTTGCTTCTTTTGTTTAGGGATAGAATTTTTTGTCAGGCAACCATGTAACGCTTTCCTTCCCTATTGGGTTCTTAGAGATAACCTTTTGGCTAGTCTGTTTGGCGCCCAGAGAATTGAACGCTGGTTGTGGGGGTCTTTTTCAGGTTTGGTTTGTCTGATAACTGACAGATAATGAAGGTAGTTTAGTATTCTTGGGAGAAGGCGAGCTCAGAGTGCTTTTCTGGTCGGCACTTTTCCGGCTGATAGTACAGGAGACCATACTCAGGAGTAGTTTCTTGAGAGGCTTCTCCATTACTACTCTCCAAATCGGGGTATTATCAAGTGCCATCTTGCACATCGATGTGGGTCCCTTGAAGTATTTCCGGGATGTATGACTGGGTCTGTCACTGTCATGCTAATGTTGCGGCTATAAGTTTGATTATTTTGCCTCTGAATTCATCACCATCAGTTAAAAGACTACCTTCTTTTGAAGTACATCCTCTTCGGTCTAACCATTGTTGTCTAACCATTGTAACCATTGTTGTGTAACCATTGTTACCATTGTTGTGTAACCATTGTTACCATTGTTGTGTAACCATTGTTACCATTGTTGTGTAACCATTGTAACCATTGTTGTCTAACCATTGTAACCATTGTTGTGTAACCATTGTTACCATTGTTGTGTAACCATTGTTACCATTGTTGTGTAACCATTGTTACCATTGTTGTGTAACCATTGTTACCATTGTTGTGTAACCATTGTTACCATTGTTGTGTAACCATTGTAACCATTGTTGTCTAACCATTGTAACCATTGTTGTGTAACCATTGTTACCATTGTTGTCTAACCATTGTAACCATTGTTGTGTAACCATTGTTACCATTGTTGTGTAACCATTGTTACCATTGTTGTGTAACCATTGTTACCATTGTTGTGTAACCATTGTTACCATTGTTGTCTAACCATTGTAACCATTGTTGTCTAACAATAAAACATATATTAATAAAATGCATAAAATATGCACATGTATGCAACAAATATTACAAAGAATATTAAAAAAATATTTGAAACTATAGCTTCTTCTCAAATAATAGGTGTTTTTTAAAGAAACTAATTTGTACAAACATATTTTTTAAAAATCCATTATTAAAAAAAAATAACGTTTGACAAGAAACAAATACCAATTAACCTGCATAGAAAGGTTAATTATCTTGTTAGCAAGCAAACAATTTAAAAAACTTTCTTCAAAAGAATGGCACAAATAATATCTTAAACAACCTAAAAGAAGCAAAAAAACATTCCAAAATCTTAAAATCAAACAAAATCATTCACACATTATGAATAGTCAAATCTCACACTTTAAAAACACCTTCACAAAAAAGAAACTTAAAAAAAAAACTGTCTGATTCTGAAAAAAAAAAAACTGTTTGACCTGGGATGACCTTATAATGGGTGAAAGGTCATGTCGTTAAACATCAACAAACAAATAAAACCTTCCTCTCCCTTTTTGTTATGCAACTTAATCATCTTTTGTTCTTTTTAGCTCCTTATATCAAGTGGCTTCATGCCTTGTCTGGAGCGACTTCCATAGAAAATTTTTTTTTTTAAGTATGTCAACTCCTTAATTATATACTATAGAAGTAGTGTGGTGTACAGGTGCAGACTATGGGCTTGGCATGCTGGGTTCAAGCGCTGTCAAAGCTACTGCATCATTCTCACTAATACCCTTGGGAAAAATATGAATCTAATTTTACAATGTATATGTGTGTGTATACTCATCATCATCATCATCATTGGTTCGTTTTTTATTAACATGAAGGTTGAGGGGCATCATCCACACTGGTGGACCCCCATTCAGGTAGCTGGCTAGCTGCATGCATGGCAGATCTCACTCTACACCTCCAAGAAACTCGATCATGAGGATTGACTGTAGAGAGCTTCTATGCTATGTGATCTTTCCGCAGCAGTTCCCTTTAAGGCAACTTAGGTCAGCCTCTTCCCCATCTACCAGGGACTTCCAAATCTCAAGCTGTCTTGATGGCACCACTCGAGTACTTTACGTGTCCATAAAAACAAAGCTTTTTTTCTTTATTAATAACATTAATGCCCATGAGGCCAAGCTGTTCCAACAGATCTTGCAACCGTGCAGCTGCTAAATCTTATGGCTTTACATTGTAAAGCTGTCTAATCATTGCCCTGTCATTGCGTTGCAGGTCTGCTTTGGCCAAAGGCCAGGTCTCACTTGTATGAAGCATTGCACTGCGAACATAGGAGCTATAAGTATGCCCACGAATCTTGTACGTGAGGTTGATAGTGGCTGCACTTTGCGAAACTTCTTCCAGGCTCATGTGTATATATTTATGTGTGTAGCAAGATAAGAAACGCATGCGTAAAAAATAGTGTATATATTTATGTGTGTAGCAAGATAAGAAACGCATGCGTAAAAAATAGTGTATATATTTATGTGTGTAGCAAGATAAGAAACGGGTGTGTAAAAAATAGTGTATATATTTATGTGTGTAGCAAGATAAAGAACCGCATGCGTAAAAAATAGTGTATATATTTATGTGTGTAGCAAGATAAGAAACGCATGCGTAAAAAATAGTGTATATTATGTGTGTAGCAAGATAAGAAACGCATGCGTAAAAAATAGTGTATATATTTATGTGTGTAGCAAGATAAGAAACGGGTGTGTAAAAAATAGTGTATATATTTATGTGTGTAGCAAGATAAGAAACGCATGCGTAAAAAATAGTGTATATATTTATGTGTGTAGCAAGATAAGAAACGGGTGCGTAAAAAATAGTGTATATATTTATGTGTGTAGCAAGATAAGAAACGCATGCGTAAAAAATAGTGTATATATTTATGTGTGTAGCAAGATAAGAAACGGGTGCGTAAAAAATAGTGTATATATTTATGTGTGTAGCAAGATAAGAAACGGGTGCGTAAAAAATAGTGTATATATTTATGTGTGTAGCAAGATAAGAAACGGGTGCGTAAAAAATAGTGTATATATTTATATGTGTAGCAAGATAAGAAACGCATGCGTAAAAAATAGTGTATATATTTATGTGTGTAGCAAGATAAGAAACGCACGCGTAAAAAATAGTGTATATATTTATGTGTGTAGCAAGATAAGAAATGCATGCGTAAAAAATAGTGTATATATTTATGTGTGTAGCAAGATAAGAAACGGGTGCGTAAAAAATAGTGTATATATTTATGTGTGTAGCAAGATAAGAAACGGGTGCGTAAAAAATAGGATTTAGTATAGTAAATTTCCACGTATGCATTTCAGTTTCTTCATAAACAAATTAGCCATTTTAGGGTGAAAAAAAAAATGAAATGCTTTGCATCCTTTTGAAATTTTAAAAGAATTTGGAAGCATTTTAACTGTCGAATAAATAGTAGGTACAGCTGATTTACTATAAAATGAAAATCTTTTAAACTATTTACACGGTGGTGAAAGTATTTTCCCACACAACTGCCGATAGGACGCCTTAACAGCCACATGTAAAAATGACTAGAATACTTGAAAATATTAATTTTAAAAAAGACATTGATCTATGTATATCTGTTCTTGTTTTACTTGCATAAAAATGTTCTTATTAAATACCAATTTTTTTAATGTGAGATTTAAATATTTTCGCAATTGTAAAGACGAGAATGGTGTAACCTGTAAATCAGGTTTTACGTATGGAACTAGCAGACACACCCAGCATTGCCTGAGAATGAATGAGAAACCCGCCCACCCTACCTCTGTGTACTTTTATTCCTAGTCCCTCCCCCCTGTATTAACATTTTTATTTTTGTTTTTAAAATAAAGTAGAACATTGATGTTTATGGATATCTATATTTGGTAAAAATGCAGATCTCAAAATATTATTGTAAAAATTCTGAGTAAATGTCTATTTATATAAAGTTAGGTATGTGTATATGTTTATATATTTCTATGTACACGATTCACTCCTAAACTTATTAACCGATCATTATGAAATTTGGAACACAGCTGCTATGTATAAGGGGTTATAATGTGAGCTATAATTGGTTTAATTTAGTTTTATGCAAAGGGGCAAAGAAGTGGTGGAATCCATTTGTGAAAGTTTTGATACCTCTGATTTTTGTGAAATTTTAACAACAGTTATTAGACATCAATTAATAAATATTCTGCAAATTTCAGTTTCTTTGGGGTATTTTAAAGGGGTTGTAGGTGCTATAGTATGGATATAACATCCCATTTGAAAATTCAAATATTTCAATTTCAAAGATTTTGATCCATAGTTATTAGACACCAATTAAGAAAGATTCCCTGGAGTTCAATTTCTTAAGCTTAAAACTTAAATTTTAGACATTTTCTAGAATCAAAATCATGTAATAACTTTTGATCAAAATTAGAATAAAGATTCTAGATTTTACAGGGATGTGAGACCTCCGTTTTTTAGCGAAATTCTGCATTTTTGTAATTCAGAAAAAGCTGAATTCTGCTTTTTTGTTTTTTAGAACTTAGAAGAAGAATCTGCTGTTTTTTCTTGTCCTTTAATAATAAGTTTGATTTCTGTCTTGACTCGATTTTATTTCTCTTTCTTTTTCTCACTTTATCTTTTTTTTCTCTTTACTTATTTTTTTTCTCTTCCTCTTCCGGTCCTGGGCATGACCTTAAAAGACATCCAGTGGTGAGACCTCCATTTGGGAGCTGTGGGGAATGTAGAGTTGCCTCTTAGTTGCCATTGCTCCCAGGTCCACTCTGGCTCGGAGTGGTAGTACCTGTAAGGGGCCCCATCTATGGGTCAAATAGAACCTACTAGCGCTACCAAATCAGGCTGTCTGAAGTTATTGACTTCCTGACTCAAAATGCACCAAACATTGATGTTTTATTGTTTTTATCCTTTGCAAAACTCAATCATGTTCTGCAAAATCGAAAACAAAAAAACAACAATTTCCCTCCCTCCCCTCTTCTTCCCTCTCCCCTCTTTCTCCCCCCCCCCTTTCACTCAACCAAACACCATGAATAAATACTTAAACATATAAAGAACTTGAAGCATAAAAACCTTCACCAAAATGATCGGATTCAGCATTGAATAACCTGAAAAGGGTCGATATGTCGTAAAACAAAACAACCAAACCAAAAACCATGATTAAACATTTGAAGATATAAAGAACTTGAAGCATAAAAACCTTCACCAAAATGACAACAATTCAAAATACCAAAGCTCTTAACTAATGACTATAAATGCCCCACTGACTTAAGATTCAAATGAAGGATATTTCCTTCTACATTCATGGCATGAAATGACCCTTAGGGTTGATGTGCCATTAAGCAATATCTTACCTTCCTCTTCCTCTTGTCTTATTTTGTCTTACTTCCTTTTCCTTCTCCCTGGAAATGTTAATTTTGGCAAACTTCAAACAATTCAGTGGGGAAGGGAGGGGAGGTAGAAGACTTTTAATTCATCAAAGAATTACTTCTTGTCTCTCCTCCCCCTCATATACACACTTGATGTCTTTCTCTTGCTAACGGCCATGTTTTTTTCTCTTGTTTATTTCTTGGACTAAACGTATTCATGTTTTAAACTTTTATTACACACAAAAAAAAAACTTTGAACATTCTGTTTAGACAAAAAGCTAATTTTAACAGAATATTTTTTTTTTTTTTTTTTTTTTAACTGAGTTCACTCCAAACAAGGCAAGTTGCCACTGTAGACATAAGGGGCTACTGATTTCGATACAATTACTAATTCTGATTCTTTTTAAATTTCCAGATATTTCATTAAAGATTTGTTGCTTTTTTTAATTTATTTTCAAATTACTGTAAAAACCGTGTGTAATGTCCTCATACATTTTCGTAAACATAAAAAATACACTGGCGGGGGGGGGGGGGGAGATGTTTTTTACACGGGTAGATTTTTCTAAATATTTTTTTTTTCAAATGTTTTTCTTTGTAATTGATTGAAAATAGTGAAGCAACTAAAGATTTATTTCTCTTTTTAAATAAAGCCGATTTGCATTAGTTCGTCGTTAGTTGACAAAATGCTATTTTAATTTTTTTCATAAACAATTGTTGAAAATAGTCAACGATTAGTATGCAAAATAAGAAGACAGTGTAGAAACAGAATAGTTGACGAAACCCCCTCCCGATGTTAAGAATGAGTTTCTAAATAATAATGTTACTATTTAGAAAATTTTTCTTAACATGAGAAGGGCGGGGGCGGGGCAGGGATGCTTTGTTAATTATTTTGTACCTCCTTTTCTCAAAGAATGTTCCATGTTTTACCCTAATTCTAAAGATTTGATCGGTTATTGCTAATGTACATATAACAGATATGTAATAGATTGATTTGTTTTACTGTAAAAAGAAAAACAATATAAAGATGATAATAATAGTACTATTAATAATAATGGCAAATTTGAAGATTAACGCTTTCAGCTACGCCCCCCCCCCTCCTAAGATTCTACTTTTTTTAGATGATTACGTGTAAACACCTTGAAAAACTTGGAGGAAAAGAAAACATATATAAATAATATGGGTTGGTCGTTCATTTCAAAGCATTGTTGGATTTGTTAATAAAATTGAAATATAAGCCATTAACAATACAAGATTAATTTATTATTTTTTTCATTTTTTTACATTAATCTTATTAATTTCAAAATAAAATTCCATCATCAGAGGTGACCAGTATTGAGTCATTTTTTTTTTTTTTTTCATCAAAAAACAAGAATAAACAAGCTTATGTCTTTGTTACTTGATAAACGTCTTTGGTGCGATGTCTCCGCTCTGGTGTTGTTGGCGGTTATGATTCAAATTCCTATTTTAGAATTTAGAGTGGGACATCAGTTTCGTATATAAATTTCCGGGCTATTCTAACTTTTTAGTGATGTTCACTAAATATTTTTACCACTAACCCTAAGTTCGACTGGCAAGGTCATAAAACTATGCGTAATAGCTTAGAAAAGTAGACTTTGCGCCCAAAAAATAAACACATAGAAGTTACTTCCCAGAGCAAAATAACAATTTATGGTTAACTGCTCTAAACCGCTAGAAGTTCTCGGAAATGGGAACTCATTTTATGTTAAATTTATATGTGAAACTGATCGCCCAGTCTAAATTCTGAAATAATTGGGTTTTTTTCCCTTTAAGTTTATCAGGGTGTTAACATGTAATCACCTAAAACAGTAGAATCTCATTTTTGTTTGGAGGGGTGATTTAGCTGAGTGTGTTAATCTACAATAATACTTATAAATTCTTATACAGTAAAAGAATCTATTTAATTTCTGCAAAGATACATTAAAATATATGTTTAAATATGAAACAAAACTTAATAAAAACGTGTTAGTAATTGATTTTTTTTTTTCATAAAACACATTTTGAATGTCTTTTAAATAGTCTAAAAAAATACACTTATATTTTAATGTTGGATAATATTCACTGTCTTTCACTGTCTTGTCACTGAAAGAGAAATGTAACAACTAAGCTACCAAATGGTTTCAATAATATTAAAAAAATAAGAATCATTTTTATTTCTAGTCTTTGATTTTATTGCCTTCTATCTCAATCCACCCACTTTATTTGGAAATTTTGTTTCACAATCAGACATGGAAAAATAAAAATGGAAGAACTGATGCCAAAGTGTTCAGGCATGAAAATCTTTAAATTCATGTATGCCTAATTCAACTCAAGACCAAACCTTTAAAAATGTCAGAAGTTTTTTTTTTTTGTTTTGTTTTTTCACACTTTTTGGCCACCCCTTGTAAGATTTGCCAATGCTGGCTGGGGATAGGACAAAAGTCCACTGGACAAAAGCCCACATTTAATTTTTTTAAAAAAACAGACAAAAGCCCAACAGAAGAAAATAAATGAATTTAAAATTTAAAGCTTAGATTAAAATAAATGTTATTTATTTTAACAAACACGTCGTTATGGTTAAAAAAAAATACTTTTACAAAACAATGGTTGATGATATGTCTACCACTTTCTACTGATTCAAACTAACAGATATACTGGATTTGTTTTTTCTGACCAAGAAGTCCACATAACATCAGACGATGAAAAAAGAAAGAAAAATTTGCTTTGATAAGGAAAATTCTAATTTTCTAAAGCTTAGATTAAAATAAATGTTATTTAAGAACAAGGAGTAAGGTAAAATAAAATACCAAGTTTAAAGATGCAATATTTTTTTTTTTTTTTTATTAAAAAAAAGAAAAATCGATACCGATTTTTTTCTTTTCTTTTTTTTTTTTTTTTTTAAACAAACACATTGTTATGGTTTAAAAAAATACTTTACAAAACAATGGTTTATAATATGTCTACCCCTTTCTACTGAAAAAACACTTTTTATATTTTATTTCTAATTTAATTATCAGTAATGTTTGACAGTATTTTTCTTGACAAAAATGTTTTATTTAATTTTTAAACATTTTTTCGGAACCTTGTAAATCAACTTTATTCTTTTAAAGGTTACCTAGAAAATTTATGCAAAGTTTCATTTTTTTTTTTACGCAAGTAAAATAAATTTACATTGTATTTTGATGTTATTATGATCTATAGATTTTAGTTTCCCTGATAGTTTAAAAACAATAAATATTTATCATTAATACCAGCAATGGAAAATTAAGTTTTTAAAAAAATGAAAAGATCGTTTTTGGAATTGGAAATTAGGCTAAAATTTTTCTGATCCCGATTCAGTTACCCAGAAAGTTCTGAGTTTTCCAATTCCTGATTCTAATTAATCATCCCAAAACTGTAATATATATATATATATATATATATATATATATATATATATATATATATATATATATATATATATATAAAGTAGAGATGATAATCACTAAGGAGTAATAGAATGCATTTAGCTTTAACATTTTACTGCAGTTTCACAGTTTTACTTGATCATCAGAAGGGAAGCATTGTGTGTGTTTTGGTAACAATGTTATCTAATCATTTTTTTTTATATATTTATTGACATTTTTAAATTTTACTGGGTTTTTTATCATTAATAGAAATTTATTTTTACTATTCTTATTTGTTTACTTTTATAATTAATTATGTGTACACTAAAAGACAATTATTTTTATATATATATAATAATTTGTCCAATTGCTTTTATTCTACAATTTATTAATTACTTAATCTCGGCTTAAATAGCAAAGCAAGTATTTGTTTATGTGTCTGCATTTTGCTATGACTTCTCGTTTTTTGTTTAATAAATTAATTTTGTTTTAAAGTTTGTGATTTGATATTTTCTCTCTAAGCATAATTTACAATTGCTAGGAGGAGATCATTTGGCATTCATGCAGTATAACAGCTGAGAAATTGAAAACAAACAAAATATACAACAAATAACTTTTACCAAGCGAAAGAAAATTAAATTTTTTACCGACCTGCATAATTCTACAGTTCTGAAACTTTTACATTTTTAAAATTTCAATGTAAGATTTTGTTGATATCTGTTGTTTAACGAGTAACAATCCAAGATGACCGCCGTCAGTTGTGGCTTTTAACTTATATATCTTATAGTTAACAATCGATAAATCGAAAATAAAAAATACAACTAATAACCAAATGCATTAAAATTTAATTTTCGACTGATTTGTATATTTTTAACTTACTGAAACTGTTAAAACAGTTTTTCTTTATTTCAAAATAAGTTGCAGTTTCTTGAAACCTATGACAGCATGTGTCCAACCATTGTTTATTAAAACTATACAAGGGTCAAAAACCAATTCTAAAAACGCTGAAGTTTCAGAAATGTAAAACTATGCAGTTCGGTAGAAAATTATATTTTCTTGCATTTGGTAAAGTTATTTGTTGTATATTTTGTTTATTTTCGATTTTTTTTTTGGGGGGGGGGGCTGTTAACTATATTACATGATTGCCGATAATTTTAATAATTCCCAATTGATATAAGAGCTGATATTTGTTTGTTTTTATTTTCATATATATTTAGATAGTGTAATAATCGGTAAACTCAAGCGGTTTGGACGTAGGATGTTCCTTAATTTGGGCTTAAATAGCAAAGCAAGTATTTGATTTGGCTGTAAATTCTTGTTTCCTGTTTAAACACAAAATGGCACATTGCAGTTATATATATAGAGAAGAGATATGAATGATATAAATTATTAGGGATGGAAGAACATCCGAACTGGGTGGAAAGGTTTGGTTTGGTAGTTTTGTTTTACGGCATATCAACCCTTTTTGGGTTATTTAATGACGAATCTAGTCTTGTTTTCTTCTCTTTTTTGTTTCTTTCCCCTTTTAATATCTGTTTCTATTTAACCCATAGTTGGGACTCTAACAGGTACTACCACTCCGGGTCAGGGTGGACCTGGGAGCAATGGTAATTAAGAGGAGGCTCCACATTCCCCAAAGTCCGTAAGCCGGATCTCACCATCGGATGTAGTTTAAGGTCATATCCAGGACCGGGAGTAGGGTAGGAAAAATAAAAATAAAAAAGGGGAGGGAGAAAGGGAGAGGGGCTGTTGTTTTTGTTTTTGGTTTTGTAGAACATAATTAAGTTTTACAAACAAAAAAAAAAAAAAAAAAAAAAAAAACGTCAATGTAGGTGAATTTCGTCTCAGGGAGCCACAGGGCAGCCTGATCTGGTATCACCAGTCTGGGTGGAAAGTATTTGGAGTTGTATTCATTTTGTGTTTATCATCTTCAATCACTCATATTTGGGCACTCCTTGCTTTGAATGGACTTAAGATAACAAATTAAAAAAAATGTTAATTGAAAACTACCCTGTCGTAGTCAGCTTGGAAGCAGCCCCATGGTATTGTGTTCCACAAACGGGTAGTTGGAAAGAAACTTTGCTCATGGAAGTTCTGTTTAGTTTTAGGTACACAGAGGAAGAAAAGATAATTATTTACAGCGGTTTTGTTGTGAATGTTTTACAGAGGAGGAGACCCTAGATTGGAGCTAAGTCGAGTATCTACCATGAACATAACGATAGAGTAGAGAAAGACTAGCAACCTCTGTTCTGTGAGAAAGAGACTGTAGGGAAAAGAAGAGGACATCCCTCACTAGATTTCGAAGTCGGTTTTGTACTCTGTCACAATATAATTATTACACTAGACTTTTTTTCAATTTTTCCACGAAAAATGCGATTTTTGAACTTTAATGTCATGTGAAGTGAAGACCAACTAATTTTCTATTATGTATGTATGTATGTGTATGTATGTCCGGCTCAAAGTAAAAAAACGACAAAACAAATACCCACAAAGTTAGTATTTTCTTGATCAGTGTTGCCCAAGTTGAATAATATCTAAAACTTAGAAATAATTATTCATTCTTTGACTCTAAACTGGTGCAGATTTCGTCAGGTGAGGTCGGTTTTTCAGCCAGTTTATGTACTAACTAAAGGGAAGTAACTCTTATTTTTTTTAATCAAGGAGTTACTTCCCTTATGCTGACTCATTCTTTGAGGTATCTATAAAAAGGAGTTCTGTGTGTGTGTCCAGAGAGAGGAATGGGCTGGGTCGAGGAGAAAGAGGAGGGACGCGGAGAGGAAGGGGGAAATAGAGGAAGATAGATAGACGGATAGAGAGATAGAAGTTTTAATAGAAATATGTTATATTTTTGCCTTGGGCAATGCCGGTTAGCCCTACTTGTCGGAAATAAATAATAAAGACCCAGGAAGGATGAAACAAAATAATCTCATTGAAATGTGTTAATATATATATATATATATATATATATATATGTATATATATATATATATATATATATGTATATATATATATATATATATATATAATGTGTGTGTTTATCGTTCAAGTTTTAAAGTATTGCATGGAAAGTTAATAAAATTGAAATAAAAGCCAAATTAGCAATACAAGATTAATTTTTTTCTTTTTTTTTTTCTTACATTAATCCTATCGATTACGGAATAAAATTCCTTCTTCAGAGGTGACCAGTATTGAGTCATTTTTTTTTTTTTTTTTTTCATCAAAAAACAAGAATAAAGAAACTTATTTCTTTGTTAATTTGATAAACGTCTTTGATGGTACGACGTCATCGCCGTGCTGTTATGAAATGGCGGGTAGGATTCAAAAACCGGTGTCGAACGAGAGATGCGTTGGCACGCTGTCAAGTAATGTGTGTGTTTATCGTTCAAGTTTTAAAGTATTGCATGGAAAGTAAATAAAATTTAAATAAAAGCCAAATTAGCAATACAAGATTAATTTATTATTATTTTTTTTTTCTTACATTAATCCTACTGATTACGGAATAAAATTCCTTCTTCTGACGTCGTACCATCAAAAACGTTTATCAAATTAACAAAGAAATAAGTTTCTTTATTCTTGTTTTTTGATGAAAAAAAAAAAAAAAAAAAAAAATGACTCAATACTGGTCACCCCTGAAGAAGGAATTTTATTCCGTAATCGATAGGATTAATGTAAGAAAAAAATAATAATTATAAATTAATCTTGTATTGCTAATTTGGCTTATATTTCAATTTTATTAACTTTCCATGCAATACTTTAAAACTTGAACGATAAACACACACATTACTTGACAGCGTGCCAACGCATCTCTCGTTCGACACCGGTTTTTGAATCCTACCCGCCATTTCATAACAGCACGGCGATGACGTCGTACCATCAAAGACGTTTATCAAATTAACAAAGAAATAAGTTTCTTTATTCTTGTTTTTTGATGAAAAAAAAAAAAAAAAATGACTCAATACTGGTCACCCCTGAAGAAGGAATTTTATTCCGTAATCGATAGGATTAATGTAAGAAAAAAAAAATAATTATAAATTAATCTTGTATTGCTAATTTGGCTTATATTTCAATTTTATTAACTTTCCATGCAATACTTTAAAACTTGAACGATAAACACACACATTACTTGACAGCGTGCCAACGCATCTCTCGTTCGACACCGGTTTTTGAATCCTACCCGCCATTTCATAACAGCACGGCGATGACGTCGTACCATCAAAGACGTTTATCAAATTAACAAAGAAATAAGTTTCTTTATTCTTGTTTTTTGATGAAAAAAAAAAAAAAAAAATGACTCAATACTGGTCACCCCTGAAGAAGGAATTTTATTCCGTAATCGATAGGATTAATGTAAGAAAAAAAAAAAAATTAATCTTGTATTGCTAATTTGGCTTATATTTCAATTTTATTATATATATATATATAATAATGGTAATAATCCAGGTGAAAAATATCCACAACCGGGTTTATAAAAAGTGGTCAATATCAAAATAGAGCTTTATATATGATAATTTTATTTACACAGACATGTACAAAATCTGCGACACTGGTATGTCGATGTTATCGATCAACAGTTACTATAAACTGAGATCTCATCAGGCAGAGTTAGAATCCGATCTTAACCTCAGATCATATTTGGAGAGAATGAAGTGGAGGGATAGAGAAAGAAGAAGAAGGAAAGAAATTTAACATTTCAAAAATTAAGGCCGTTAAAAAATTTAAAAATTAAAAAATCTAAAAAACAAAAACAGAAAACAAAAAATCTAAAATCTAGAATCTGAAACAAACAGGGCAAATAAATAAATAAATAAATAAATAAAAATATAAGGTGGAAAGAGGAACAAATAATGATGAGGGGAGAGGTGGTGGGAAGGTAGACACATAGAGGAAAAGAAGGAGAAAGAGAGGGCGTCTGTTGATTCAGATCTTAATCAACAGACGCCCTCTCTTTCTCCTTCTTTTCCTCTATGTGTCTACCTTCCCACCACCTCTCCCCTCATCATTATTTGTTCCTCTTTCCACCTTATATTTTTATTTATTTATTTATTTATTTATTTGCCCTGTTTGTTTCAGATTCTAGATTTTAGATTTTAGATTTTTTGTTTTCTGTTTTTGTTTTTTAGATTATTTATTTTTTTATTTTTTAACGGCCTTAATTTTTGAAATGTTAAATTTCTTTCCTTCTTCTTCTCTTTCTCTATCCCTCCACTTCATTTTCTCCAAATATGATCTGAGGTTAAGATCGGATTCTAACTCTGCCTGATGAGATCTCAGTTTATAGTAACTGTTGATCGATAACATCGAGATGCCAGTGTCGCAGATTTTGTACGTCTGTGTAAATAAAATTATCATATATATATATATATATATATATATAATATATATATATAATATATATATATATTTTAATGTACTATCCAGTCATCACTTATCAAGGCCCAAAGGCCACTCGAGGATAAGGGTTACTAAGTTTGTCAGATGGATAGTGAGACAATGCAGTAAGGATTGGTAATGGTGGTTCAGACTGGGCAGAATTTGATTATTTAAGAAGACAGCTCAACAAGAATTTGTTAACATTGGACTTGAAAATGTGTTAATATATTTATTTACAATTAAAAATAAGCTATTAAATGGCGATGGTATCGTTATCGTTGTAACTATTTACTTGCCTCTCCAAAAGAACACAGACACAAGGTCGGTTTTTAATATGGGGAAAATCCACCTTTTCAAAAAGAGCCTCAGTCTCGAAGAATTTCTCCTTCATTGACGGAGGACAAAAAAGATGAATGAAGATTAATATTGAAGTGATGAAAATAAAAACACATGCGCTGACATTTGAGGGGAGAGGAAGGGGTCATAATGTGAGATATTCGAACTTGAATGTCACATGAAATAAAAATAAAAGTAATAATAATAAATAAATAAATATAGATTCGGGAAAGATGAATTAAAATAATCTATTTTTATATCTTTCTATATTTGTTTCCGCTTAAAAATAAAGCTAAAATTCAAACATACACGTGCGAACCGAAGGAGGACGACAAAGAAAAAAAGCGAGTCATACCAAAGACTCGCAATATCGTACTGCTACATTTGATTGGCCCCCATCCTTTCTTCTTCTTCTCTGCACCCTCTCTTTCACAGACGTGATGTTGCTAGTCTCAGTCTTTTCTATAAATACTATTATGGCATGTGTTCTTCAGAATTGTCTGATCTATTCACCGCTTCTTTTGTTCCAGCTCGTTGGTCTAGTGGTCTCCATCAATTCACTGGTTTGATACCTCATTGTAACACAGTTTCCTATTCCAGTAGCTTCTTTCCAAGAACTGCAGACTTGTGGAACTCTCTTCCTGCTGACTGTTTTAAATAAATAAGTAAATATAGAAGAGGCATATTCGTTTTAATTATTTAAAGAATATTTAGCTGACAATAACAATTATTTTTTTACGGAAGAAAGAGTAATTTTTTTATGGTATTGATATTTCAAAAGGAATATTAACAGTAAATCATTAACGTATAAAGCACCGTGGAATTTCCATAATATAATAGTCTATATAATAATACGCTAAGGAAATATGTGATAGTGTTGTAATCCGAGTATCAGAGTTAACAGGAAATAATAGGGAAAAGCTCTAAGAAGTATTAAGGATACGAAAGAAGGCTTACTAAACAAGATACAAAGTGAATAGAGTAATTTAGCAATCACTAGTTTGAGCTAGCAAGTCTCATGAGCTCTCATTAGTTCTCGCTCTGTTTATAAAAAAAATAGATGATTCTATTTTCTTTTATTTTAATACTATATGAGAAATAGACAGTAGATGACCTACATTCGCTGTTTTGATACCTAATTGTAATACAGCTTCCTATTCCAGTAGCTTCTTTTCAAGAACTGCAGGCTTGTGGAACTCTTTTCCTGCTGACTGTTTTCCTCCTACCTATAGCCTTGGTCTTTTCAAGACTAAGGCCAATAGCTATCTCCTGTCTTTGCGATAATCATCTTTCGTTCTTGTTAGCTCCTAACATCAAGTGGCTTCATGCCTTGTCTGGAGCAATTTCCATATACAGGGTGGGCCAAAATAAGGGTCCTATCTTTAAATTTGAATAACTTGAATTTGAATAACTTCCACAAAATAAAAGTTAAACTCACCAAACTTTATGTGTGTGTAGACTGACCCTTCCGAGATTTTTTGAAATAAACAAAACAAATTTTAGCCGAAAAACACTTCTTAAAACTTACAAAAACTAAAGTATTGTTTTTTACACTGTTTTGAGTTTTTTAAGCAAAAATAATGTTTTCTAAATGAGGGTACGTTCCTTAGGGCTAATACGGCTCATGCTTGCTTCGGAAGGGGTCCTTTACTTATTCTAAAAAAAAAAATTTTTTTAAATCAATAAATAAAAAAGTTATGAATTTTTAAAAATAGGACCCTTATTTTTGCCCACCCTGTATATAAAAAAAACAAAAAAAAAACATGATATATTCTATTTAACCCATAGATTGGACCCTGACAGATACTACCACTTCGAGTCATGGGTATGACTTTCAATCAGCATCCGGTGGTGAGGCCCCAATTTGGGAACTTTATGGAGTTTGGAGTCACACCTTAGTTACCATTAATTCCCGCTCCACTCTGATTCAGTGGTAGTACCTGTCAGGGTTCTATCTATAGGTTAAATGTAATTTATCAATTACAAACTACTAAAAAATCTACAAAATATACGCATACAAACTATGATAAATAAAGGATAAAATAAATATGAGATAAAATGAATGTGAGATAAATGAAAAAGAAAATATCTAAAATTCAAAAATACATCTCAACGTTTCACCCAACAAGAGTTTTATCAAAAATGACAAGTCAAAAATATCTTCTCGTTTTTGCCACTTTTTCAACTTGTCGCTCTTGATAAAGCCCTCATAACAGTTGGGTGAAATGTTGATGTATTCTTGAGTCTTAGATCTACAAACTATACATATACAAAACATACGTTCGGCATAAAATGACCCCAAAGAGGGTTGACATGTCGTAAAATCTAACAACCAACCAACATTTTACATCATGATTAAATATTTGAGGATATTAAGAACTTGAAGCATGTACCAAAATAACTTATCTTTCCAAAATAACTCAATTCATCATTAAATAACCGAAAATTATCCAGATGGTAGCTTATCATGTAGGCAGTTAATCTCTGGTTGCGTAGATAACACATAGCAGTAAGAAAAAAAAACACTTCTGAAAATTTACCCAAATTCTATGGATGGACAGACTACATTATATGTAATAAATGAAGAAATAAAATCAATATTACATTATTTTTCTTGTTTCCTCCATACTGTATCTGTTTCCTGTGTCTCTATTTACTTGCCTCCCCACGAGGACAGGGTTAGACACAAGGTCAGATTTTAATGCGGGGGAAAATCCAGCTCATCCAACAGGGACATTCAGGATTGGAACAAAAATAGCCTCAGTCTAGAAGGATTTCTCCAGCACTTACCAAGTTCAGAAAAGATGAAGTGCAGTATTAGAACAGATACTGCACTTTGCTCCTAACCAAAATGCCGTTTTCCTGTCTGTCAGGTGATGCAATTGAAAATAAGGCCCTATACTAAGATCAAAACACAAACTTTTTCTGAAGTAAAATTTTATGAGGAATCTAATGATCGTATTCATTTTTGTATTAGGAGTTTTTACAATGATATTGTGGGGTCTGCGTTCGGCCGGACAACCATAAGCAGTAAGATGACATTTTACTTTATTTGATTTATTTATGACTTGAAAATTACAGGAATGAAAAATAAATTGATATGAGGTTCAGGGCTAGGATCAGGAGTACACAAGGGCCCTCATTAATTTCTGGGCAGCACCGGGTTGTCATTGCTGATGTAGCTATAAAAGATATCGATGACTAACATTTTTATTTTTCTCTTTCTAATTTCCCATATAAACAGTTGAGTTTCCAGTCATATGACTATTTATATCCACCCCGAAAGTGTTTTTTTTTTTTATGTGAATCTCAAGGCTAGAAAAAAATCACGTTAATGTCGGCCATTTTTTTGTTTTTGTTTTGTCATTTCCTCTTGTTGATCAGGTTTCTTTTTTGATTATTTAATTTTTCTTTGTGGCCCAACAAAGTGTCAGTTAGTCAGCATATGCACTTCTTTGGCACGAACCCCACTCCCACGGCGGCAACGGACTGTGTGTGTGGCCGCCCTTCATAGGTCGGATCTGGATCACTGCAGAGAGAGAGAGAGAGATAGAGAGAGAGAGAGAGAGAGAGAGAGGGAGGAGTGTCAGTAGATAAGAAAAATAAAATAAAAAAATTTATATGTACATTTGTAAATCTCCATGGTCTGTTTAAACCGTAGGTGGAAATGTACAAATCTCGAAAGTCTTTATTGATAAAAAGATTTAAAATCTGATAAAAATTAAAAAATTACTATTTTTTTTTCTCTTTTTTATCACACCTCCATTTATATGCATAATAATTATCCGGTGGGGAAATGACTCGCTTCTATAATGACGTCAAACAGAATAAAAATTGTTCAAGTCTTTCTTAGCTGTTTTCTTTTTATAAAATACTGGCAGATGTAAAATACGCTGAAGGATTAAAAAAAAAAACCCAAAAAACAAAACATTTTTTTACTGAGTGATCACCGCTTATCAAGGCCTGGAGTGCCGCTCGAGGATAAGGGTTAAAAAGATTGTCAGTTGGACGGTGATCGCAAGAGGACCAGAAACAACGCGTATGATGGGGAGAAGATTACTTAAGAGGAATTGAATTATCCAAGAGAACGGCTCAACACGTCTTTGTTCATATTTAACTTGAATACGACCATGCTGTAGTCGGTTGGGAAGCAGGCTCGTGGTATTCTGTTTCACGGGCGGGACGTTCTAGGAAAGAAACTTTGTTCATGGTAGTTTCTTTTGATTTTGGTAAAGAGAAAGAGAAACGGAGAGTTCTCGCTGTGGTTGGGAAAAAATGAGGTCTTGCTGTGACTGTTTTACGGGGGGGGGGGGGGGGGGATCAGGTTTTGGAGCTCAGTCGAGCACCTACTATGAACATAATGATACGATACAGTAGGAAGAGGCCCACAACATCTCTTCTGTGTGAAAGGGGCTGTAGTAGGGATGAGAAGAGAGCATCCCCCCACTAGATTGCGGAGTCGATGTTGTACTTTGTCAAGACAGGAAACAAAGCTCCGAGCGGCACCTCTCCAGATATGACAGCAGTACTCCATCTTAGGATGTATCTGTCTCTTATACAGGTAGAGGATTGTGTCGAGGGTGAGGTACCTTCTGGAGCGGTAGAATGATCCAACTATTTTTCCATCAACCTTAGCAACAGATTTGATGTAAGTCTTCCATTTCAGGTCTGGGGTGAAAGTCAGTCCTAGAAGCTTATCAAAGAAGGGGACTTCCTCAAGCAGAGAACCGTTCATTTCGACTGGGGAGAAATAACGATCCGAGTGTTGGTGATGAAAAGAGAGAAGCTTGGTTTTACAGACGTTAAAAGTAACAAGCCGCTTTTTCCCCATTGCGCCACGTGCTCCAAGTCGGAAGAGAGTCAGAAATTGATCATCAATGCTCTTCGAAGTGGTTCCATAAATGTGTCGTCTACATAGATGTCAATGAATGATCTCGGAATATGATTTGAAAGATCGTTTATGAAGATCAGGAAGAAGGTTGGGCCAAAAATGGATCCTTAAAGTACGTAGGTATTGATGATATGTTCTTCGGACTTTTACCCATCAACAATTACTTTATAATCCTATTAGAGAGAAAGGATTTGATGGTTGAGAGGGCATTTCCAGAAACAAAGCCCCCATCGATAGATTCATTGATCCTGTGCGATATCATAGCACGTCAGCTGTAGATCTTGCAGGGCGAAATCCGTATTGCTTGTCACTAAGAAGATTGTTTGTGTTGAGGTGGTTGACAACTACTTGATTTATTACAGATTCAAACAACTTACTGATGGTGCAGAGGAAACTGATCGGTTTGTACTGGGATGATGAGGATCGGTCTCCTGTATTTTTAAATACCAGGCAGACCAACAAAGTCTTCCAAGGTGATGGAAAGCATTTCTCCTTTAAGCAATGATTAAACAGCTTAGTATGGATAGGAGCTATTTCGGGTTGCAGTTTCCTGGGTATTATTACCAGAATTTTGTCATGGCCTGTTGTCTTGTTGGCACCGAGGTTCTTAATAAGTTTGGCGACATCACAGACGGTTATTCGGATGTCACATATTTTTATCAGTCGTGGAGGAGGAGTCTGGGGGTAGGTGGTTCTGGTCGCAAAGGATGGAATTTACTGCAAACTTCTTTACAAAGATTTTGGCTTTATTAGATGCTGAGGATATCACCCCTGGTCTATTAATGATGGTTGAGATAGAGGCCTTGCATCTATTCAAGACCTTGGTTGTAATTCTCCAAAACTCATGGGAGCCAAGCATCTGATCGGCAACTCTTTAGCATTTTCAATTACTCTTTTGCAGTGGTTTCGGGCAGCATTAAAGCGATGGTTTCTATGGGCAATAGCGGCAGCCCATTCGGGAGTATACCATGGCTGGCTATTTGGTCTCTGTTGGAATATCTTAGAGGGTGTAAAACTCTCAATACCAGCGGTAAACTACTCAGATATTTCAGATGCTATGCAGGACACATTCTTTTTGAATATAGAGGGATTTCAGATATGAAGGATCTTCAGCTGTCCCAATCGGCTCTTGTATATCGATAAACTTTGCGATGAAAAGGGAAATCAGGGGACATGCTGAGCTTTGTTGCATGACTACCAGGCCTGTTATAGGCATCACCTTGATGTTAGACTATAATCTAATACACTGAAAGATTTTATTTAAATGTTATACTAGAAGAATATCCGTCCCAGGATGGATAAAATTCACCCCACCCCTCGAACAGAAACAGTTTTGTACCACTTTTATGTCCCCTTATGAAAATTAAAATCAAGATATAATGCTACTAAAACTTATGTCTAGAATCCTTATTCCTATTTTGATCAAAATCCATTACATTGATTCTAGAAAATGTCTAAAATTTAAGGGGTTTAACAAAAAATTTTAATTTAATCTTGCTTAATTGGTGTCTAATGACTATGGATCAAAATTAATGAAATCTGAAATATTTGAATTTTCAACAAAAAAAATAAAATGTACCAAAGTGCTTGAGTATAAAAACTAGAGCAGAAGATGTTTTATTTACATACAGTTACGAATCTAGCTGCATGGTTTTTAAACTGTCAGTGGGTTAGCTTTGCTAAACGTGAGTACCATTCAATGGATTCAAACAAAACGATTATTTGGCGTCTGATTGTTTCCAAGACAATTTGGAAAAAATGTTATTTTGTATTATACTTTTGATGACTCCAGTCTCTTCATCAGTGCCATTTACAATATCACATCAATGTCTATGTTTGTGTGGGCCCTATAGAAAAAAGGGTTAGAGAATCTACATAAAATAAGAAAGTATATCCTTATGTAAAATTAACTGATGAAGATAATGGAAGTGTTCCTGAATCTCTAAGTGAACCTCTAAGGGGCCGATGAGCAGATTTCGTTGGAGTGGGGGTCAAGTTTTTCAGTCTTAATTTGGAAAGAAGACACTATAATTTCAATGTATTCCTTCCGGAAATGACTCAGCATTTTCTTTCAAAATTATTTAACGTTTCTTAAGCTTCTCTTTGGACTAGGTAGGGGAGTTGGCAAGAAACTCAGAAAGGATGGTTTCAGTAGTGCTCTGGAGCCATCATTAATTTTATTTGGGTGATTTCAGTAGCACTCTAAAGGGGAGCAATAGGTGTAAGATTACAGTAGTACATTTTGGTAAGTGGTATATCAAAATCAAAAAGTGCTCAACATCCTAGATAGAGCAGGGTTTTTAAACTCGGTGTTTCCATAAAAGTAATAATACAGTATTATATTTGGTAGGTGGTATAAGTTAATCCAAAGTACTCAATATCCTAGATAGAACAGGTGTGTTTACTCGGCATTGCCCGGGAGTCATCAATATCCTAGATAGAGCAATCCTACATAGAGCAGGTGTTTTTAATCCCTGTGTTGCCAGGAAAAAGATTTTCACTGTATTTTGTTATACTATTGTATACCAGAAAAAGTACTCTGCATTGCTCGGGAGTCGGTGTTTAATATCCTAGATAGAGCAGGTGTGTGCAATTGAATAATACAGTAGTACATTTCCGATGTGGTATATGCTTGGTGGAGAAAGGGAAGACAAGAAACTTAGCGTTGCCTAGGAATACACTAAAATAAATATAGGTTTCATTATATTATTAAGGGTGAGGAAGAAGATAAGAAACTTGGTATTGCTCAGGAATAAATTAAAACAAACATAGATTTCATTATATCTTTGAGGAAGTGAGTGGGGAAGTAACTCTGTGTTGCCCGGGAGCAATAACTTTAAAACTTACATTATTATTATTTTCAATACATTAAAACAAGAGAGAAGAATGGGATGGGCGGAGATGAAAGAGAGGTTGGGAGAGGGATGTGGAAAAACGGGAAGGGGGAAAGAGAGAAAGATAAGATAAACGAATTGAGATAGGTAAAGAGATAGGAGTTTTAATATAAAGATGTTACACACTTTTTAACCTTTTCTATTTTGTTTTTATGCCCCCCCCCCCCCGGAGCAACACCAGGAAGCCCTGCTAATATATATATATATATATATATATATATATATATAATGTACAATGTGTCTGTGTATTCTAAAAGAATACCCCTCCCAGGGCAGGTAAAATAAAATCTCCAAACCGAACCATTTTGCACCACTTTTATGCCCCCTTATGAAAATTAAAATCAAGATATAATGCTACTAAACCATATCTCTAGAATCCGTATTCCAATTTTGATAAAAATCCATTACATAATTTGTATTCTAGAAAATGTCTAAAATCGAAGGTTTAAGCTTAAGGAGTCTTGAGAAGAAATTGAAATTCAGGGAATTTTACTTATTTGATATCTAATGACGATGGCTCAAATTTAATGCAAATCTAAAATAGTTGGATTTTCAAATATTGTGCTCATATTATGCCCCTAAAAACCCTTGAAAATATGACAAAGAAACTGAAATTTGGGGAATATTAATTTATGTCCAATACCTTTTGTTAAAATTTCAAAAAAATCGGAGGTATCTGAATTTTCACAAAGGGTGTCCACCCTAAACTAAATTAAACTAAATATAGCCTACATTTGGACCCCTTATGCATAAGAGCTATGTTCCAAAATTGATAATGATTGGTTAATTTGTTTAAGAGTGAATCCTGTACATAAAAATATATGAACATAACTAACTTTATATATAGACGCTTCCCATATAGGAGGCGACACTCTGTGTAAGGGAAATAACTCCTTCAAGCATTTAGGAAATGTTTCACCGTAGATGTCTGAAGCCCTTCATTTGTCACTATCGCCAATGAACAATAACAAACAAGAATGTATACAGTTATGTGCGATAATATATCCCTGTATTTTTAGTGATGTTTCATGGCCCTTAAGTAACGGTGCCGAATTGCAGTAACTGTGGTTGCGGTTTTGAATCTCACTAAAAGTTCAGCCATGCTGATGAGCCGTATTACGATGAAACATGCATCCATGGATTATGTATAAAATATATTTTTTTATAAATAAAAATATAGACGCTCCTCATACGGGGGGGGGGACACTCTGTGTAAGAGAAAATAACTCTCTCAAGCATTTAGGAAAATGTCTGAATTCATAGATGTCTGAATTCGTTCATTTGTCGCGATTGCCAAAAACAATAACAAACAAAAATGTATAACTTTAGATAGAGATAAAAATAATAATTCAGTGTGAATATTATTAGTGTTGGGACGATTATCGGAATTGGGAATCGGAAAAATTAGCACTTTTTTAGGTATCAGAATCAGTATTGGAATCGGAGAAAATTTGAGTTTAATTTCTGATTCCAAAAACGATTCTTTTAATTTTTTTTTCTTTGTTAAAAACTTAATTTTTTATTGATAAAATGGTAAATATTTATTGATTTTAAACTACCAGTAAAACTAAAACTTATAGATCATAGGTAAAGATGGCACACACAAAATGAGACAGGCAAAATGAGACAGGCAAAATGAGACAGGCAAAAATGGCGCCAGTGGATAAATAGGAAAAAATGTTGTAAGTGGAAAATATAGACGAAAATCTCAAAAAGAGTTTATCAAAATCTTGGATACAATATATAAAGGGAAAACATTAAGAAGTTTGTCAAATTAAAAAGTAAATTATATTTACAATTAAAAGTAGATGAGGATTCTTTGCCATTCCCCCCCCCCCTCCCCTTCTACTTTTGGGGGCGATTTTAAGAATCGGTTATTATATCGGAATCAGGAATTTAGAACAGAATCCGTAATTGCATCGGAATCAGGAAAAATATTGGAATCGTCCCATCACTAGTAATTATCAAAGTCTATATAGTCACCATGAAAACACACACGCAAATTTGTCTGATAATTTTATTAATATGAAGCTTCCAGTAATTCACATTCGTTAAATGTCAATATTCCTCCTTGGACATTTTCTTTCTTAATGACGCGTAAAATGGCCGACCTACCACTTGAACACCTCACTTATTGCAAAAGACTTTCAAGCGACGCCCGACCAGCAACACAAGTGACATTTGCATACGATAGCTGCTCCTGCCCCAAGCAAGATGGTTTTAACAATTGGCGATGGAAGAAGGCACATTCTTCCCAGTCAAGAATAAAACCAAATATCTCATCTGCATTTAGTATCGTTCATACTTTGATATTTTCACATCTGGATAATTACAGGGTGCGGACGATATTTTTTTGAAAGATTACTGTCTCGAAAAAAATAACATAATAGTTTCATTTTTTTTAGATTTATTCATCAAACTTGGATCAGTTTATCCTCATGTCTTATTTTGCCGATTTCACTCGATAAACCTGCCTTTAGCTTTGATGGCAGCTTTGTCAGTGATACATAAGCAAGATTACCTAAATTTCATTTTTTTCTTCAGACCCCTAAAGCTTAAGGCTTAAATTTTAGACATTTTCTAGAATCAAAATCATGTAATCGATTTTGATCAAGATTTGAATCTGGATTCTAGACATAAGGTTATCATTATCTCTTGATTTTAATTTTCGTAAAGGATCATAAAAGTGGTGCAAAGCTGTTCTGTTTTGGGGAATTCATTTTACCTGTCCTGGGACGGGTATTCTTCTAGTTAAATATATTACTTAAATATTTATTGTAAAATTGGAAAAACGAAATTTTTTTTTAAACCTAAAAAAAAAAGAATTTAATTACAAAATTAAATCGATGCAATTTGGTTTCTTTGTAAACAAGTCAGCCATTTTAATTTTTTGTTAATAGTTGAAAAAACGAATAAATTACTTCATGCCCCTTCGAAATTTGAACAGAATTTTTAAGCATTTACACTGTTGAATAGAAAGTTATTTGAACTGGTTTTACAATTCTTAGCAAATCCTCAAGTATTGACAGATTAAAAGTTTTGGAAACTATTTACAGATAATCATTTTATCAAAATTAGTTACAGTATTATAATTCTGAAAATAAACAGCTATGCTGATGATACCACTCTCTATTCTGGTGCTGCTTCTCACCAATCTCCCTCGGATCAGTTGAAATATGAAACTGATCTAGAAGTTGACCTGGGTTCATTTGTGGATTGGGGTATGAAATGGTTTGTTTCGTTTAATCCTGTTAAAACTCAGCTCGTGTCTTTCAATCGTAGGCGTGTCCCTTTTCTTCCTGAGATTCTCATGGATGGCTCTGCTCTTGAAGAAAAATCGACTCTGAAACTTCTTGGTCTTTCTCTCTCACCAAATCTTTCTTTGAGTTGATACATTAGATCCATTGCTCTTTCTGCTTCTCGTAAAGTCGGTTCGCTCTATCGCTCCAAACACTTTCTCTCACACCTAAGGCTATTCTGCATCTCTACAAATCTACTATCAGACCATGTATGGAGTACTGTTGTCATATTTGGGCTGGTGAATCTCTGTCCAATTTGAAGATTCTTGATAAGGTGCAGAAACGTATCTGTAATGTGATTAGCCCAACCCTTTCTTCATCTCTAAACCCTCTCACTCACGGACATGATGTTGCTAGTTTCAGTCTTTTCTATAAATACTATTATGGCATGTTTTCTTTAGAACTGTGATCTATTCCCTGCTTCTTTTGTTCCAGCTCGTTTGACTCGTTGGTCTAGTGGTCTCCATCAATTTGCTGGTTTGATACCTCATTGTAACACAGCTTCCTATTTCTTTCCAAGAACTGCAGGCTTGTGGAACTCTCTTCCTGCTGACTGTTTTCCTCCTACCTATAGCCTTGGTCTTTTCAAAACTAAGGTCAATAGGTATCTCCTGTATTTGTGATAATCCTTGCATCAAGTGGCTTCATGCCTTGTCTGGAGCAATTTCCATAAAAAAAAGGTTGAGTTTGAAATAGCATTTTCTTTGGTCTGTCAAGCTTAAGTTTGAAATACCATTCAAAGAAAATTCAAATTTTTGCTCTGAAGTAAGCTACACTGAAACGTTTGTTTCATTCCTGGGGGAAATCATCAAGCTAATTATTCTACTAAGTACTACCCACCTATTGAGAACTGTTGAAGTAAATATGGAATATATACATATATATATATAATATGAATGTACACCCTGTGTCAAAAATTACAGAAAATATTTATGCTTCGTCAATATTCACACTAATGTTCATTTTTTTTTCTTTTAAAAACTTTCCAGTTTGAGACGTTTTCTTCTTTTTTCTTTTAACTTCACCAATTGGGACGTTATCTTATATGAATATTAGTGCAAACACTGGTGAAGCATAATTTGTTTTTTTGATCGAGGGTGTGCACTTGTTTAAATATAAACACTGAACCTTGTTTAAAAATAATTTGTACTGAATCTATTTCAATCTATCCTCTTCCGTCCGCATCCTCCTTGTGTCTTTCTATTTTCGCTTTTTCTAATCTGTGATTCCCAATTATCTACCGTCCCATCTTATCTCGTCAATCTTTTTCTATCAAAAGAAGAGAAACAGAAAAGGCGAAGAGTGGTGTTCTTATCTTTTAAGTAGAAGACTTTTTTAGCATTTTCATACCAGCTGGTGATCGGGGATCCGTCCTTGGCAACCATTCCGACAACCTAGGCACTTACCTGAACCACCAGACTCTTTGTCAAAGTGAGGTATTTTATTTACCTCTTCTTCAGGAGGTTAGACACAAGGTCAGGTGTGGGTTTTGATGAAAGTGTTTCTGTGGAACAAACTGGATTCGAACCCGGCACACCCAGGTCCTCAGTCTGCATTGTTAACCACTTAGCCACCATGCAATTTGAGGTATGGTTCAGCTCGATCCTACGAGGCGCACCATCCCAGGCATTGCCTCCTCTTTTTTAAGAGAGGAGTGTAATTGCTAATCGTCTGAGGTACCTCTACTAGGAATGGCTGGCGGCTCCGTTCACGACTATTTTTGTACCCAGCTAGAGTGCCCCTTCGGGGAAGGTGGCCCTCCCGACCTTCTGTCACTCTGTCTTTGGTGGGGGAAACAAGTAAATAAAAACTTCCTAAAAGAAAAAAAAAAAGTAAAAGCTGATAAAAATAAAAAAAATTTGTTTCAGAATTTTTGAGATGATTGATAATTTGGATTTTTTGGACTACTGTTCTCATCTTCGTTGTAGACCTAGTATAGAATTGAATACAATATGGAAACCAATAATTCCCCCCCCCCCCACTCTATAATAAAGAGCAATGTGTATTTATTTGTACATATACATGCGTCCCATCACATAAAAGGCTGCCCGACTAATAAGGGAAGGGAGAGCGCAAATCTATTTCCATAATGAGGCGTTTTCTTTCTATTTTTCCCTTTCTGCTTTCTATACTGATTTATACGTTTTTTTTAAAAACTTTCCAGTTTGAGACGTTTTTTTTCCTTTCTTATTCACTTCCACTAACGTCTTTGATGTTAACATCTGCCGTCTATTTTTTTTAATGTCTACCCCTCCCTCTACCTCCTAATAATCAAAGGAAGAAAAGTTAAAAAAAACAAAACAAAGTCAATCATTGGTGTTTTTTTTTCTTTCTTTAGGTCATCAGAAATGACTTGCATTTTTTTCCAACTCGGGATAGTTCAATCTCTAATTATCCTATTGTATAGGATTAAAAAAACAACAAAAAAAACAGATAAAAAATAAAGTCTTTGACTTACATTGGAAAGCAAATAGCAAGCCAGACAATCCCACTATCTGACATAAATTTGGAATGAAATCTTCCACTCTAAATAAAAAGTCAACGGTAGGTGTTTTTTTCTTTAGGTCATCAGAAATGATAATAATAATTTATATATGAAAAATTAAATTACTGACATAATTCTATAATTTTATATGAATATTAATTAACACTGGTGAAGCATAATTGTTTGTGTGTGTCATTTTTTGACGGAGGGTGTACACTAGTCATAAATAGTAGATTACAACACCAGTAGGAAAATTACAATATGAGTAATGGTAAAAAAAAAAACGTAATAAAGTTAATAGCAATTCTATAGTAATACTATACATCTAGACAAAATTAGGTTTAAGGCTCCCAGAATTCATTCTGGAATTGTTTATATTGACCTAGGGCCTTTGTTAACAATCATTATAAAAATAATAGTAATTCTATAGTAAAAAAAGGTAAAATGGTCGACCATAGTCGAGGACAACCTCATTAGCAACTACACCCAGATGTAGGGGAGGATGTCACTCTTTTCCCAGGATTACTCCCCTTACTCTTGATCCTCACTTTATAATGCTGAGTATTAAGCAAGTGGACATTAAGTGCCGTTTTTTAAGTCTTTAGTATGACTCGACCGAGGATTAAACCTTAGCGAACATGCCAACCATTATGCTAAGAAATCAGTCGTAATACTACACATTTAGACAAGATTAGCTTTAAGGCTCCCCAAATTCATTCTAGAATTGTTTATATGGACCTAGAGCTAGTTAACAGCTATTGTTAACAATCAGTTCTAAGTGATAGTGTTCTGGAGATTGAAGGTTCAATCCTCTCTCACGGGCGATGACAACTAAGAAAACATGAATTAACAGTTCTACCCGGTCATGGCTAAAGGAATGAGAACAATCTACCCCGTGAATTAAATAAAGCGTTCAGTTTCAATTTTTTTTTACAGATTTCCGAATTCGACATTAAGATTCCCAAGTTTAAAAAAAATGCATCTAAAGAAGGTTGGAGGTTACATCGGTCGAAACGTTGTGAATATAACAATCAATATGAGAATAGTAGTCCGAATAATTAAAATAGTACAAAAAGTTTTGGAATTTTTTAGATGAGGATTGATAATTTGTGTTTGGATTATTCAGACTACTATTCTCATCTGGGTTGTTATGTACCCGTAGTGTAACGGTTGAATGATTAACGATCAGTTCTAAGTGTCAGTCTTCTGGAGGTTCAAGGTTCAATCCTTACTACAGGTGATAATAACTAAGAATAACATAATTAATTAACACTTTTACCCAATCATGGCTGATGGAATGAGAACAATCTACCCTTGTGAATTAAATAAAAAGCTTCAGTTCGAAATTCTATATAGATTCCCGAGTTCGAAAAGATGCACCTGAAGAAGGTCGGAGGTTATATCAGCCGAAACGTTGTGAAAATAACAACAGGGGTTTTACCCCGCCTAATAAACCGGTATCGTCCGGGCCTTCGGGTCTGGATTTACACTGGTCTATTGGTTGTCGGTCCTGTGCAGTTCTAGGAGGTGCACCCTCCCAGGCTTTGTCTCCCCTCTTTGGGGAGGAGTAAGTTTATTGTTTACTGTCTGAGGCGCCCCTACCGGGGGATGCCGACGGGGCTGCCCAGGCAATTTTTAAACAACCAGAGTGCTCAAATTCTCGAGCACTGGTTTTTCCCCACTTTCCCGACCTTGTGTCACATCTTACCTTGTGGGAGGAAGATAAATAAAAACAACCAAGATGAGAATAGTAGTCCGAATACGAAAGTGATTTAATTTTTTAGATATTATTACCACTAGTTGCTTTGTATAAAGTTAGCGTGTTGCTATGTGTACTGATATAATTTCTTGAATTCTGTTGTTGGAGAGAGAGAGAGAGAGAGACGAATGGATCTAGGGTGGGGCTTTTTTTTTAGGTGGGGTTACTGATGTTAATGTTGTCTACGGCAGAAGATAAAGTGTTTCCTGTGAGTCAATGGGTATTTTTGCTAAACACGTTTTTCTTTCTCGCGTGCTGCTCACTTTTTTTGCCCCACATTTCTGTAATGAAAGGGATCCTTCAAGCCCCAACGCTGCACACACACACACACACACACACACACACCTCACCTTCACCAAACTGACTTCTTTAAGGGGCACTCTTTATTTACAGGATGACCCCCTCCCCCTCTCCAAGGGTGACCCCCCCCCCCCCACCTTCCAAAAAAAAAAATAATGCCATCCATGAATCGTTAATAAAATTCACAATCATTTTTGCAATCCAACCATATTTGGTACAAATAAACTTCAGTCTATGCCTGACTTGTCCACCAAGTTTTAGTTATGAATGCCCAACAGTCTTTGTTTTATTGGTGTTTAGTGATATGCAGAGACAATTTAGTGATCCTCTCATCAATAGGAGATGGGATCCTGAATGGGCTTCTGTCACCGGACCATAACTCCCTAGATTTTTATCTGTGGAGTTTTCTCAAAGATAATGTCTATCAAAACAACCCCAAACTATTCTTGAACTGAAAAGGGCGATCACAGCCCAAATCAGGGCAGTGATAAGAGAAGAGGGTGTCAGAGTTGGTGACAATGTTTCGCTGGTATCCAGGTGTACCTATCATTCTCGCTTTCTCTCACACCCACTTGGTCTTTCTCTCTTCTCCCCCCACCTCTTGTCCTGTGTTATTCTCTACCTCTCTCTCATTTTCTTTGCTGCTCTCTAACCCCCCCTCCCCCTCTCTATCATTCCCTGTTGCTCTTTACCCCCCTCTCTCTCTCTGTTTCTCTGTTGCTATTTATCTCTCTCTCTTTTTTTCTGTTGCTCTCTACTTCTCTCAATCTCCCCCCCCCCCGTTGCTCTCTCTCACTCTTTCTCACTCTCTCTCTCTCTCTCTCTCTCTCTGTTTTGCCTCATTCTTTCTTGCTTGATTTCTTCTCTTCCTCAATCTTTCTTTTCCATTCTTCAATCTCTCTTTTCCTCTCTCTCTCTAAATAGTAAAAATAAATGTTATCTGATAAACGTTTTCATTCTTTTTTTTCCCCTCATCCATTTTTTTCTGTTTTTCTTCTTTCTTTCTGTTCGTTTTGTTTGAAATCAACTGCAAAATGATTTCTTTCCACAAACGCTGGACGATGATTCATTTACTCTGATAAACAAAATTTGTCAAAAAACAAAAAAAATGTTAACGCTTTCTCTTTGAATGGCGGACAAACATCGTCGTTGTTGTGTTACAAACATCCGGGTCCTTTGAGTGTGTGTGTGGGGGGTATGGGGGTAGGGGGACTATTAGCCTGAATGGTTCAAAATGAGCTTTTCATTGTCACACAAAAGTAGAAAAACAAAACAAAAACAATTTCCAGATTGTTGCAGTTATTTATTCTTTGTTTCTTATAGTTTTAGAGTACTCAATATTTGTATAGAGTCTATATATTAGAAGAAACCTCGTCGCACGGTGGGTAAAATTAATCCCCCCCCCCCCGAACAGAACAGTTTTACACCACTTTTATGTCCACTTACAAAAATTAAATTCAAAATGTGAATACTTGACCTTATGTTTAGAATCCTTGTTCCAATTTTTATCAAACTCCATTACATGATTATTTTGATTCGAGAAAATGTTTAAAGTTTAAGGCTTAAGCTTAAGGGGTCTTAAAAAGAAATTGAAATTCAGGGAATCTTGCTTAATTGATGTCTAATGACTATGGGTCAAAATCAATGCCAATCTGAAATATTTTAATGTTCAAATGCGTGGTTGTGCCCGTAATATGCCCCCTAAAACCCCTCTAGAATTGAACAGTTATGATTTTATGAAATCCTTTTGTAAAAACATTTTTTTTATGATTCTGTGTTTCTGTTAACGAAACTATTTAAAAGGAACCACATTTTTAATTAGATTTGCATCCTTTTTACTTGCCTTAACCCTCCCCACCCCCCTAAGGGGGCAAAGTTAGATACATGATCGTGTTTTTAATGTGGATAGTCTACCTCCTCAAAAAGGGATACTTGGTTGGAAAAAAATCTCTGTCAACAAGCCTTCACAAATGAGCCGCCTCAGATGACAGAAAATAAACTCACTCACCCCCTCTCTGAAAAGAAGGGGCGGAAATGCCTGGGAGGATGGTCTCTTGCGACTTATCTTTAGATCCGAATCCAAAATAAATAGTCCATATATTACTTTGCATGCTTACAGCCGTTTCCAGATGTCTTTATTTTTAGTTATACACAAAACAACTTTCTTTACAGCCCCTTTCACACAGAAAAGATGTTGCTAGCCTCTCTCTGCTGTATTGTTATGTTCGTGGTAGGTGCTCGACTGAGCTCTAATCTCTGATTTCCGCTTTTAAAACATTCACAGCAAGAACTCATCTAGCTACAACCACAGCAAAGAACTTTCGTTTCTCTCACTCTGTACCAAAAACTAAACGGAACTTCCACGAACAAAGTTTATTTCCTAGAACATCCCATCTGTGAAACAAATTACCATGGTGCTGCTTCCCAACTGACTGCAACATTGTCGTCCTCAAGTTTAATTCTATTTATCTTCCTCCCACAAGGTAAGATGTGACACAAGGTCGGGAAAGTGGGGAAAAAACCAGCGCTTGAGAATTTGAGCACTCTGGCCATTTAAAAATTGCCTGGGCAGCCCCGTCGGCATTCCCCGGTAGGGGCGCCTCAGGCGATTAGCAATAAACTAACCCCCTCTCAAAGGGTGAGAAGGCAAAGCCTAGGAGGGTGCACCTCCTAGAACTGCACAGGACGGACAACCGATAGACCGGCGTAAATCCAGACCCGAAGGCCCGGAAACCCCTCAAGTTTAATGTTAACAAATACTTGTTGACCCTTCCTCTTAGATAATCAAATTCTGCTCATTCCACCCACTGTTTCCAATCCTCTCGTGGTGGCGATGATCGTCCAACTGACAATCTCTTTAAATCTTATCCTCGAGTGTCCCCCTCCCCCGGGCCTTGATAAGTGGTGACTCATTAGTAAAAACACAAACACTTTTTGTCAGAGCAGAATTTGAGAAAACTTCCTTCGATATTCATGATAAATAATAGTCAGCAGAAAAAACATTACCAAAACAAACATGAGGAATTATTAAATGGCAAATATTTTTCTAAGAATATGGAAATATATACATATACATTGTAGAATCCAGGAATGCAGAGAAACTGGCTGATCAATTGTATTCAGATTCTTAGAATTTTCATCAACAGATTTTTCATCTGTGTCATTTGGCTAATAGGAAAAATGTCTGCACAAGAATGTATAAATTTAGATAAGGAAAATATGTCGCTAGTTTGTTGTCAAATTAATTTTCTCTCTGCTTCGTCTTTCAACCAGTTCTGTTGTTGTTGTTCTGCTAATTACTGTTGTTTCAATAAAAAAGATTCAATTAATTCTGTTCTTGTTTCAAGGTTAAACAGTAGGCAAAAAAAAAAAAAAATGCTGCCTTTTGTACTTCTCTGACCTGTCGTCTGCCTCGGTTATTTAAAAGGAGGATTCAAAAAAATGAAGGAGAAGCGACGTTTCTTTGCTGCCGTTTCATCAGTACCAGCTTTTCTACAACCTTTTTGCAGAACACATTCTTTTTGCTGCCTTTTGTACTTCTCTGATCTGTCATTTGCCGCAATTATTTAATGGAGTCTGATGCTACCAGATCAGGCAGTCTGAAGATACCGGCCCCCTGACTTAAAATGCAGCAAACATTGATGTTATTGTTTTTTTCCTTTTTCTTTGTAAAGCTAAAAACAAAAACAATATGTTTCCTCTACAAAACAACCAAACACCATAAATAAATATTTGAAGATATAAATAACTTGAAGCATAAAAACTGTTAGCAAAATGACCAGATTCAGCATTAAATAACTCGAAAAGGGTTTTGAATCTAGGAAATGTCTAAAATTTAAGCCTTAATCTTAAGAGGTCGTCAGAAGAAATTGAAATTCAGAGAATCTTTCTCAATAAGTGTCCAATGAGTATGGATCAAATGTAATGTAAATCTGAAATTTTTAAAATTTCAACTGGGAGGTTGTGCCTACATTAAAACCCTTGAAAATGCCTCAAAGAAACTGTAATTTGGGAAATATTTAATAATTGATGTCCAATACCTACTGTTAAAATTTCACAAAAATCAAAAGTATCTGAATTTTCATGAAGCACTTCCATCTCCTCTTTTCTACAAACTTTTCTACAACCTTTTCAGAACACATTTTACCAGCAACTTTCTAATGGAAAGTAATGTCGTATTTTTTACTTCATCACTTTGCAGCCTCCTAAGTTGTACACAGTTCTAGATTTTTTGGTGAATTGGTGTCTTAATATTTTTCAAATATAGTAATTAGTTGGAAAATATTAAGTTTAACGGTCTCAGCCGTCAAAAAATGGATATTAGTGAGGAGCAACTGAGACATTGTATGCTCTATGAATTCAAAAAAGGAAACTCGGCTGCAGAAGCTGCAAGGAATATTGGAACTGTCAATGGGATAAATGTTCTGAATGATCGAAAATGTCAACAGTGGTTTGCAAAATTTTCTTCTGGAGACTTTAACCTGTCAGATCGGCAACGTTCAGGAAGGCCAAATTCAATTGATTAAGACGCCATTAAAGACGCTGTGGAGGCCAATCCAAAGTTAACCAGCAGAGAATTAGCTCAACAATTCAATACAACCCATACCAAAATTATTTCATTCCTTCACGAGTTAGGAAAAGTTTAAAAACTTGGACTCTGGGTTCCCCACGATTTGACCGACGCTCAACGAAATCAAAGATTGACTGTTTGCACATCTTTGCTTTCCAGGAATCATCGAGAACCATTTTTGCAAAGAATTGTGACTGGAGATGAAAAATGGGTTCTTTACAAAAAGTACCCAACACTAACAATGGTTAGACCGAAACCGAAGTCCACAGCCTGTTCCAAAACAAGGTTATGCTCTCTTTATGGTGGGACATGAGAGAACTGATTCATTATGAGTTACTAGAGCCTAATCAAACAATCACAGCAGTAAAATATTGTTCGCAGCTGGATGATCTAAGAACTGCTCTATCAAAAAAACGACCAGCATTACTCAATAGGAAGGGTGTAGTGCTTCAGCATGATAACGCGAGACCTCACACAGCAAAACTCATTCAGGAAAAGGTCATGAGTTTCAATTGAGAAGGTTTGCCTCATCCGCCTTATTCACCTGACATTGCTCTATCCGACTACCATCTTTTCCGGCATCACTTAAACAATAAAATTTATGAAAATGACTACCGACTCAAAAATGACCTAAATTTGTTTTTCTCTAAAAAATCAGAAATTCTTTGAAGAAGGCATCAAGAATCTAGTTGATCGTTGGACAGAAGTCATAGAAAATGAGGAGGGAAATTATTGTAAATATTAAAAATGCCCTAACGTGAATGTTTCAGATGAAATAAATGTGTTGGACCAAAACGACATTACTTTTTTTCCAACCTGATATATATATATATATATATATATATATATATATATATATATTTTTTGATTTTATTCCATTTTTTATTCCAAAAAATATATATTTTGCTCTGAATTTTCATTGAGCACTCTCATAAACCCGGTTTCAACTTCCTTCGGATTCATACCCCCTGGATATTTGTAACAAGTTAATTATATATATATATATATATATATACACAAATAAATACACATTGGTCTTTATTATAGAGTGGAGGATGTTTAGTAATTTTCTATAATTCATGCCTCAAATTAAAAAGAAAATCATCTGTGTAAGTAAAACCTGTTGTTTATGATAAATCAATGGTGTTTGTCATTTATCATTTATTAATACACCTTGTGATATACTAATATTTATCCTTTCACTGTTAAACCCTTTTTACTAATAAAAACACACGGCACAAAATCCCATAATCCTGTTAAAGCTGAAACAAAAATGGCCGACTAAGAATACGTTTTACAGCGTTAATCTTTTTTTCGGTTCAGTCTGCTCCAACAGGTTGATATATAAAAACAACAGAAACATAAGTGTTACACGTTCATTTACCAATAAGTTTATAAACCATTATACACTTGTATCGGCGGCGCGTGAACCCAGGTTCTTTTCGTCTGCTTATAAACTCACTTGGGCACCAATGTTTATATAAAAGATTTATTTAAAAAGACAGTAATAGAAAAAACATCAGAGAGACAACTTGAATACGCGGGCACGTGTGTGTGTGAGAAAAAAGACAGAGAGGCAGTCACATAAAACATCAGAGCGACAGTTCACATGTGTACATGTGAGAGAGAGAAAGACAGACAAATAGATAGACGGATAAGTCGTCTTGCTACACCCGGCCACACTGTGCACGCTGCCCTCTGGATCAGGGACAGCACTCAGACACGTCTTTTCTGCTTGAAGTCTCGCAAGCTAAAGAGAAAGAAAATCCCCGTTGACTTCCGTTCTGAGGATCCTTGACCTTTAAAAGTGTCACTCAAACACAGCTTTCGCGATGCAACATTAGCAATTTATTTTAGCATAAAAATATCAATGATATTCCAAACTGAATTCTTTTTTTTAATATACCAAAAAGTTTTGTAGGTATGCATATATAGTGCTGCAAGATTTAAAAAAAAATTATCTGATTTCAATTAGTACCCGAGTTATGGCCATTCAATGTGATACTGAATACAAAGCCAACTTAATCAGTGTATAACTGAAGATAAAAGCTCCAAATAAGTGAAAAATGTTTATAAATATGTTGCCATAGTTCATTAAAAGAAAGATAATATAGATGGAATTAATAATTCTTAGATATACCCAGTCTTAAACATTGGTGAAAATAACATGCCGTCATAAAAAATGTGCGGAAACGATACAGAGTAGCAACTTTGACGGTTCATATGAGTTTTTTTTTTTTTTATTAAGTAATCCAAACTTGCATGTTTATGCTGCAAAAAATGGTTAAAAACAGTGAAATTTTCGTAAAATTGAACTTAAAATATCTCGGTTATTTTTTAGGTTATTGTAATGAACAATTACGGATAATTTCCCTATTCTAAATTATCTCCCCTTTGGAGAACTCTCCTGTTCGTCTTAACCATATAAATAGCAGCACTAACATTGTACTGACAGTTTATGCCGAATAAAGCTTTCTTAAAGTTATGACTGTTCTCGTTTGTCATTACAGTTATATCTATGAAATTAGTATATAACAAAAAATAAAATTTAATCTTTCCTCTTTCTAATGATATCATTTTTTTCTTGTACAATTAGTTTTTTTGCAGGTTGATTTGAATTATGTAACTATTTTAATGACAAATTATCATTTAATTTTGCCTACGTTCGTGGTGTGAGAGTGACATACAAGATGAGAGTGGTAGTCTGAATAATACAAATGATCAATCCTCATCTCAAAAATTCTAAAATAAATAGTTCCTGTGATAGAATCTATTTGTACCATCCAAATTGCTTTATTTCTTGATGAAGTAGGGTGAAACGCCCTTGAGCCTTGGTGGGCAATCACCTAGAGATGGTGTCTCGATAAAAGCATTGGTCCTCAGCACTTCACTGGGTTGGCATCAGGAAGGGCATCCTACTTCTAAAAATGTTGCCTCAACTAAGGAAATGACTTCCCAAAAAAATCGGTCGAACTTCAGGCTGTGCATTTTGAATGTTGGTGAGATTGTTGAGTTACTTGGAAGAAGATGTATTGACCTGTTCCGTCCCTAAGAAACTAAGAGAGGTAAATCTGCCAGAAATAGCCATCCAACTGTTAAACCAAAGATGCTTGGTGCTACCAGATCAAACTGCTTGAAGATATTGGCTTCTTTACCTAAAATGCACCAAACATTGATGTTATTGTTTTTTTTTCCTTTCCTTTTGCAAAACTCAATCAATTTTCCTTTACAAAACAATCAAACCAAACACCATGAATAAATATTTGAAAATATAAAGAACTTGAAGCATGAAAGCTTTTACCAAAATGATTGGATTCAACATTAAATAACCCGAAAAGGGTTGATATCTCGTAAAACAAAACAACCAAAGAAACACTATGAGTAAATATTTGAAGATATAAAGAACTTGAAGCATAAAAACTTTTACCAAAATGACTGGATTCGGCATTAAATAACCTGAAAAGGGTTGATATGCTGTAAAACAAAACCAAATCAAACCCAAGATGATGATGATGATTCATGTATGTGTTTTCCTATCCAAGTGTGGCGATATTGGATTTGAATGTGTAAAAATAAATTTAAAAATGGAAAATTCCATGTAAAGGTTAGAATAAAAAAGAAAAGGGAATTTTTTCTATTAAATAGTAGAATTAGAGCAACATGTACAGGAAGTTACATCATGGGGGGAAGTACATGGTAGAGAAGCGATATCAATCCTGCTTCTTGAGTGTTCGGTGTCGAAGTGAAGACACCTGTTTTTGGGGTTTCCACTACCGCTAGGGAGGTTTGGAAGGGAATGATGCAATTCATCTAGATGTACATTCAATCAAATGCTGTAATTGTAAACCAAATCCCAGAGCAAGTAATGGAGTTATTTGTTGTTTTTTAATTGTTTCTATGACTTGAGTCAGAAAAGAAAAAAGTCAGAAGATGTGGTTCATATAGATTAATTGATTATAATTTGCTGTAAGAAGTAAACGAAATCCAAGAACAAATAATGGAGTTATTTGTTGTTCGTTTTAATTGCTTCAATTATTCCAACCACAAAGAGAATAAAAGAACAACATCTCTATGACTGCTGGGACGTCGTTACCCAATGAGCCAACTACTTATATGTCAATGAGAGACGAACAGCTGTTTTCTGTCAATGAAAAGATGACAGGCCATCTTATGGGAATCATTGAAATATATATGCGTGTGTGTGTAAAATTGGTTAGGGAAATGTTGACAAACAAAGTAATATGCTAGTAAAAATAAGGACACTAACGCATCATTAGAGCTGGACCAAGATTTTGATCAAAGGGTTCGACAATATTCGTTTGGTAATGTGGCTTTATTGAAAACAAAACTCAACATTTTTATACAATGTAGGAAGAAAAAATACAGAAAGGGGGCAGTAGATGCTGAGTGTAGTAGATATGTGAGAGGAGAGGAAATAATTCTATTGCCTCCTACCTCCCACTACTGTTCCCCCCCTCCCTGGATTTTTTTCGGTTGATTTTACTTCCTATTTCCTATTCTATTGTATAGCAAAAATAGCACTAAGAAGAACAAAAATATAAGCACTACAAATAGTAATAACCCAAACCCTAATAGCAATCACCCAAATAGAAATGAAAAAGTTAGGAATGAAAATAAAAGCTGTAACTGCATAACTCGTACACTTTGTCCACTACAAAATAAATGCTGAACCAAAGGTATTGTTTACCAAGCCACAATATTTGCAAAAGAAAGACCGAATAACAAGAAGTACTACGTGGGTATGACCTCCCTAGATTTTAAAACCAGATATTACGATCACAACAGTACATTTAAAAACAGAATGTTGAATTAAAACAACACTAGCGAACCATCATTGGGAGCTCAAAGATAGCGGACCAATAATCGAAGAGAAAATAATATGACAGGCCAGTGCATGTAGAAATTTAGACGACCCGTGTAGGTTATGCCTGAATGAGAAATTTTAAATCCTAAACTTTAAAGACCCCCAAAACCTATTAAACTGTAGAAGTGAAATAGCAAACAACTGCTTACACAGAACAAATAAATAAATAAAAAAATAAAAAAATAAACTAAAACTTAAAATAGAAATACAAGCAAGCACATGTTAAAATAAGGTTACCCATTATTTCGACACAACAAAGAAACAGGGATGGGCCACCCTATAGAAAACAGAACAATAGAATAGGAAATCAAATCAAATGAACGATTGGTTAAGAGAATAACAAAGAATCTGATTGGTTAACTAGCTAGACTAAACACACATGTATATATAAAAACACCCGGCAACACAAACTCCATGCATTTTAGCCTGATGATTCCCTACGGGGATGAAACACGGAAGCCTTTGTGTAGCTTAATTGCCATAAATATATTTTCATAACTTACTATATATATATATATATATATATATTATAGATCCTAGGTAAACAAATTTATGACATATTTATTTACGTACGTTCCAAGAATGCAGCATAAACAACAGTTTTGTGTATGATTGTTTCTGAGACGACATTGATTTATAGATATCAAGTCTATTCATCAGCACAGGGTATAGACACTAAGTTCGAAGTTAAAACATCGCATCAAAATTAGAGTGCAGTTCACTCTCAGTTATACAGCAATTCGAGAGGTTGAGGTAGGGTTAGGATATGATAATTACAATCCACTTCAAATAGCATACAAAGCAATGAAATCAGATATACAAGAGACACCTTAGAAAAATAAAGACTGTCAAAAGTACAGGTATCAAAAAAATACACCAATAGAAAAAGACATTTTTTTTACAAAAATATGAGAATTTTTAGTGAAAAATTAATTAAGAGATAAATTGAAGAGATATTCTTTTAATAGAACAATTTCAAGAAACATTATCCTAAAACATATCTAAATAAAAATTAAAATATTGAAAAAACAGTAATATAGTTTGCAGTTTAAAAATTACACTAAGTAGAAGTAAGTTTAATGATAATTATAAAATAATAAACTTACATAAAAAATAATAATAATAATAATAAAACAATAATAATATGAATAATAATAAATGAAATAGAAAAAATAATGAAATAGAAAAAATAATGGTAAGAGATTTAAAAAGAAAAATTCATACATATATATATATATAGAAGTAGGACAGTTTTTGGCATCTAGGGATCTCTACAGTGAAGGGGTGGGATTTTGCTGCTATACGGCTATACTTGTACTACTGTTGTACTCCTCGAGTCGCCGTTGATATGTTACTCTGAATAGTTTATCGTATAAGGAAAGGGATGTCAGTACTTTCTATACAACAGTTATTTTTGTGCTTTTGTATTTTTATCGCTGTACCCCCCCCCCATTTTGTCCGTTAGTTCTTATATTCCGTAAGTGATGTTTCTGACAAAGGGGAAAGTATTGCTGTTTTCTCGGACGGCTGTTTTTTTAGTGTGGTGGTATGTAGAGATTTTCAATCCTTTTGTAGTATTTATCATCATAAAACTGTTTAAATAAGGAACGGCCATTCATTAGAAAATTACTGTTATACATTCTCCAACATTCCAAAAAAACAAAACATCCCCTGTCGTGTTTTTACACGATCTATGGATATATATATATATGGATATATATATATATATGGATATATATATATATATGGATATATATATATATATGGATATATATATATATATATATATATATATAAACTTTGAAACAAAAATGTCTACCAAGGCATTGTCACCTCCCAGTTGAGCATTCACGCCCACTCATCGGCCATCTTGCCTGTGTTGTTGTCATGACGACAGCTACAAAGGTGAAGATTGTGAATTTCCTTTTCACAATAAATATGCTAATTAAGAAACATGGACTTTTATTTCTTAAGCCAACAGATTTCTAAAAACCACAAACTCGTTTTTATGGTAATCTACTTGTACGTACCCAACCCGGCGTTGTTCGGGAGTCATTTTAATTTTTTTTGATTCTTCATTCATTGCACCCCCTAATTTTGCATTTTCTTTGAATTAATTTCCGTGTCCCGGTGTTGCCCGAGGTGGTGGGGGATATGAAAGAATGATTTAACTGTGAAAAAATATCAGCCGAAAAAGAATTTCGACAAAAAAATAATTTGTTTAGCTTTTAGAGTTGGGGATCAGTTTCTTATATTAATTAAATTAAAATGAGCACACACTTCCGGGCCATTTAGAGGTTATATGGTTTGATGCTAGATGTATGTATGTGTGTGTGTTAACTAAGCGTGTATTACTATAGTATTTCAATTTTATGGTGGGTTTTTTTTTTTGAGGGGGGGGGGGGATCCTATACTAAAATGAAGTGCGAAAACAATATTTGTATTTTTTTGTATATTCTGTTAACTATACTACGCATGAATGCCACTACCCTACCAATAACTCTAAGTCCAGGGATTTTGACAATCGGACTTAGGGTTAGTGGTAAGTCATTTTTTAACTGCATTTAATGAATGAAACACTAATAGCAACTCATGGGTCGGCCATTTTGGATTTTTTACTGTCTCCGAAGTAGTGGATGTCGCAAAATCTTATATTGAAATAAATAAAAATTTTAAAACACTTCCAGAAGTTTAAAACTATGCCGGTCAGTAGAAAATGAAATTTTATTGTGTTTGGTAGCACTTATTTGTTGTAACATTAAAAAAAAGTGAAAACACAAAAAATGCTGCTGACAGTATTGTCGATTAAAAAAAGTTTGGAAAATAATGCCAAAATCTACTTCACTCTGAAGAATTTATGTGACTGAAATAGGATTTTAAAAAACGATTCTTTCTTTGTTCTTAAAACAAAGAAACACAGTATTATTCCAGAGATGTTATTGACGATGGGCATTATTTTTTATCCCCATTCATATTGAAAAGTCCGTGATTCTCTGCCCTTGTCGTGAATGTAATTGTTAAAAAATGAAAACAAATAAATTTGCACGAATTACTAAACTGCAATAGTGGCAAATTTTTTTAGAGGTTAAACTATGACAGTGTGATAATAAAGATTTACTGTAAATGTATTTAAATAAATAGTATTTCAGTCTTCCAAAATATTTTTGAATGTTTACACGTAATCACCTATATAAGCAGAATCTTTAGTTTTACGAAAATAAATTCACCGAAATCAAAAGAAAACGAAAATATTAATATTCCTCCACTAATCAGATTGAATGTTCAACTAGTCTTAATAAAGTTTTGAGTATGAAAAGATTTACTGCTTATTTTTATGAGTCTTACTTTAATTGCCCCAAATTACTCCGTTCAATGTTCTAAAATCGTTCATGAAGTAATTGGTATTCAGATACCCCCAAACTAAAAAGACTTTGAAACATTACACTGATATTTTGACATTACATTATGTTCTAACGTAAAAGATGAAAATGTCATTATGTGCGTGGATTGGAGAAAGAAAGAAAATCTTGTTTCATATTTTCTGTTATGAAAGAAGAAATAATTAGAATAAATATTTGGACAGAGTAAATAAACATTAGTTTTACATGATCATTTAAAAACGTGGAAAAATACCTTACGATATCTTTATTATAGTTGCCATGTTGTCAGAATGGATTATGCTTGTCTGTGTGTTAGTTTTTAAACTATTTCTGTGTATCATAATGAAGTAATAGAATACTATTCTGTTATTCTTTAATTTATTGGTGATTTGTAAAAATTTTGCCTATGTAAAGAAATCAGACAGTGTTTTAGGTGGAATGATTAGTAGAAAAATCAGAATAGCTAAAAGGGGCGAACTACCTCCTGTTTGTAAGTTATTTTTGTGCGAGTAAGTTTTTATGGATTAAATGTAATAATGTCAGTCATCTTGTCTGTGTTGTCATGACAACATCTACAAAGGTGAAAATTCAGTTACCTCTGATTTTTGTGAAATTTTAACAATAAGTGTTAGACATTAATCAATAAACATTCCCTAAGTCTCAGTTTCTTTGGAGTATTTTAAAGGGATTCAAATATTTCAGATTTACATCGAATTTGATCAATAGTCATTAGACACCAATTGAGACTCCTTAAGCTTTAAATTTGAGACATTTTCTTGAATCAAAATCATGTAATGGATTTTGATCACAATTTGAATAAGGATTCTAGACATAAGGTTTAATAGCATTATATCTTGATCTTAATTTTCGTGAGTGGAAATGAGAGTGGTACAAAATTTTTCCGTTCAGAAATTAATTTTACCCGCCCTGAGACGGATATTCTTCTAGTTATTTATAAATTTAAGATTTAAAAGAAAATTTAAAGTATTTATGGGATTTAAATTTCAACATTTCATACGATAAAAAGAAAAATAACATTTTGGTACTTTCATAGGATTATTTTTCGGAAAATGTAAATATTTTTTTACAGGAAATTAATTTACATTATTTGGATTATTCGAACTACTGTTCCTATCTTGGATGTTATTCTAACAACGTTTTGCCCGATGTAACCTCTGACCTTCTTCAGGTGTGTCTTGTCGAACTTGAGAATATATACAGAATTTCGAACAGAACCCTAAATTTAATCCACAGGAGTATCTTGGTCTCGTTCCATCAGTCATAACCGGATAGATGTCTCAAGTAATTCGTAATTATATTCTTAGGATCGCCTGTACTGAGGATCGAACTTTAAACTTCCAGAAGACTGTCACTTAGAACTGATTATACATAGCACCGCCACCTCGGGCAACACCGGGACACGGGTTCTGCTAGTATATAAATATTTCCGGGACATTCTAATCTAACATGTTCAGGCAATTAACTAATTTTTTATCACTAACCCTAAAGCCGACTGACAAAGTCGTAAAAAACAGCCTAAAAAAGTAGAACCCCCCCACCCCACCCCACCCTATCTCCTAATAAAACACACAGAATTTATCTCATATAGCAAAAAAAAAAAAGAATGAGGGGGGGGGGGGTTAACTGCCCACAAACAGTAGAATTATTTTTGAATAATTCTCCCTTTTTTTGTTGTTTTCTTTCTACCAAGTTTTTCAGGGTGTTCACAGGTAAACACTGAAAGAAAAAAAAAGAAGTAAAATCTCATTGGAGGGGAGGGGGGGATTAGGTAGTTGAAGCTGTTAATCTATCTATCGATGAATGAATGTGATAGTTTTGTCCACTTGTCCGAAGTATATTAACATCTAAATAGATCAGGCTTATCAAACTCAGTGATGCAACATAATATTTTTGAAATACTGTATATATTGTAATTCACAAACACTGCAACAAACATGTGTATGTTTAATTTGCATACTTATTTCTAAAACAGTTTCTAATATATTATTATTCAGTGTTATTCATTTGTACTTTTTATTGTCCTAATTTCTTATATATATGCAATAGTTTTGTCTATTATTATTATTATTATTATTATTATTATTATTATTTACTGACTACTTGTTTTCACACAAATCATTATCAGTGATTGCTCACTGGCAATAACAAGTTGTGTTCGCTTGGAGTATGAGTGACACCAAGTCTCCTCAGATTTCCAGCTTTTTCCACCTCTTTTGATAACCTTTGCAAATCATTTTGTGTTATCACAACAGCCGTCTACGATTGATTTCTCACTAGCAAGACCGTTGGTCTCCTCTGTAATCTGAGTAACAATATGCCTTCCCAAGATTCCGGTATTTTCACACCCTTCTGGTTGGTGCTCTTCCTCCTTCGTCTTTCCTCGTTGACCCTTACAATCATTTTGTGTGGTATCAACCGAGGTTAATGCCACTTTATTATTATTATTAGTAGTAGCAGTAGTTATTGGTGGGGGTTGTGTGTGTGTTTCTTTTGTCTATTTTTAGTCGGGGAGGGCCTGTGGACGAGTGGTTATAGCACTTGTCTTTGGGCTGGACGACCCGGGTTCGATCCCACTCACGGCATGCAAATTTTCGGGTCTGAAAACTCCCTCTGTTCACCCAGCAGTAAATGGGTACCTGACTAAAGCTCAGGGAAATTTCAAGGCAGCGGAAGGAGAGGGATGGGCTCCGCTTTGCATATGCTGTGCCCTAGACACAGTGATTCTTAACAAATCACCGCCGCTACGGCCATGGGCAGTGTGCGATGTCGGCAACGACACTCGTGCGCGTCCAGGCTATGCGACCTTTACCTTTTAGTAGTATTAATCAAAGCGATTTAATGAAAAAAGGGATAACCTTCCAAAAACATTGATTTTCTTTCATTTTCAAAGTAGGTAATTGTAATTTTTATTGTTCTATTTCTTATATATATACACAATAGTTTTGTTGATATTAATATTTATTAATTAAAACAATTTAAACCCTTTTTATTGTTTTTCTCTAAGTTAATGAAATGTAACTATATTCAGACAGTAAATTTCCTCAACCTTGGAATATATCAAATAACACCATGACAATCATCTTTTTGTTGTTGTTCTCCAAAATACCAAAATATGAAGTGACAAAAAAAATTTCTGCAAAGAAAGGTACAGCTAGATTAATTGCTGCCGGGAGGGCGGGTACTTTTTTGCTTGTCTACAATAATACCGACTTTTTTTTTTTCTCCAATCTCCCAACCCTTATACTAACTTTTGGCACACACTGCATTTCGGTGGCTGCTTCTTCAAGTTGTTGACTCTCAACCACAAGAATCAAAATACTTATTTTTATATATTTGTAAAAACAATTAGTCTTTTATAAACAACGTTTCTTTCTCCCTTTTCTCCCTTTTTTTTCTCATCCCCCTCGCTTCCCTTATCTTTTTCCCTTTCTCTCTTTCTCTTTACCCCCCCCCCCCTCCTCATTTTCTGCCATGTTAAATTCTGTCTACAATTCTTCCTTATTACATAACTAGCGTGTGGAGATATATTGCTGGTTGGAAGGTTTCTTAGGAAAAATAATTTCAAATATCGTTGTGTTTACAATTTTTGCCTTGAAAGAAAAGTTTAAAATAACATCTGTAATATGAGGTCAAGTAATAAAAAAAAAAGCGTGATATGTCTCTTAAATTCTTTTTTTCTTACATTATTTTAAATCTTAAAAATATCAATAAAAATAATTATTTAAGTGTTTAAACCTTTTTGTAAATACATTCTCACTGAGATTTTCTGTTTAATTTTATTTTTGTTTAATGAAACTAAGGAAAGCTATTTTTAATTAAATGAATTTCGTTTCTTTTTGTTCTAATATATTGGTCCCCCGATTGGGGGATTTTTCTCTGCAACCATCCATTGAATTCCTCTGAAATTTTGCATGAAGCTGTAACTTTGGTCAGGTTAGAAAGTGACATTCTCCGATTTTTGTAAAAAAATCTGGTTAGCCCCCCAGGGGGTCAAAAGGCCCCGAAATGGCAAAAAATGACATTTTTTGCCCCATAACTTTTCATCCATCCATTCAATTTCTCTGAAACTTGGCCAAAATGTGGAGGCAATTGTTCCTAATAGAAAATAAGTATCGCTGACTTTGGAAAAAATCTGGTTCGTGCCCCCAGGGGGTCAAAAGCCCCCAAAATGGCAAAAAATGACCCATTTCTCCCATAACGTTTGATCCATCCATTCAATTTTTCTGAAACTTGGTCAAAATGTACAGGCAATTGTTCTGGATATAAAATGAGCATCCTTGACCTCAGAAAAATTCTGGTTCGCGCCCCCAGGGGGTCAAAGGGGGGTCAAAAATGCCCCAAATTGCCCAAATTTATTGCATTTTACACTCGCCACATCGAGTCACATACAGAGGGGGATCACGCATGCGCGGCTTGTTTTTGTTGTTTTTGTGATATTGACAATTGAACATATTCAAATATCTTTTTATGCGGAAGCATTACCTAAATACTAAGAAGAGAAACATTATTCCCTTTCACCAGTGTGATGCCCTCATATGGGAAGTGTCTATATTCATAAAATATAATTATCCACAGACATGTGTTTCGCCGTTTTACGGTTCATCAACGTGGCTGAATCTACCAAGATTCAAAACCGCGCCCTCAGTGCCTGAAGTCTGGCACCCTTACCACTGTGCCACAAAAGTTCGCTAGTAGCATATATGTAATTGTTGTCATTTTTGTAGTGATAAATCCACTGATGAACCATAGAACTGTGAAACATGTGTCTGTGGATAATTATATATATATATATATATATATATATATATCCCACTCTGAATTCTAAGATAATTTAAAAAAAAATTTTTTTTTTTACTTCTTTCTGCCAAGATTTTCAGGGTGTTTACACATAGTAACCTAAAAAAAAGTCGAATCTCGTTTTGGAGGGCATGATTTAGGTAAGGGTGTTATTAATTATGTGTGATCCTATTTAATTGTCTCCCCACGAGGGCATGGTTAGACATAATTTCGACTTTTAATGTGGGGAATCCAACTCTCCAAAAAGGGGCACTCTGGATTTAGAAAAATATTAAAATTGCCTCAGTTAAGAAGAATTTCTCCTTAGGACAGAAATGATAAAGTGTAGTATTAGAACAGATACTACAATTTGAATTATTTAAATTGCCTCAGTTTAGAAGGATTTCTCCTTAGGACAGAAATGATAAAGTGTAGTATTAGAACAGATACTACAATTTGAATTATGTAAATTGCCTCAGTTTAGAAGGATTTCTCCTTAGGACAGAAATGATAAAGTGTAGTATTAGAACAGATACTACAATTTGAATTATGTAAATTGCCTCAGTTTAGAAGGATTTCTCCTTAGGACAGAAATGATAAAGTGTAGTATTAGAACAGATACTACAATTTGAATTATGTAAATTGCCTCAGTTTAGAAGGATTTCTCCTTAGGACAGAAATGATAAAGTGTAGTATTAGAACAGATACTACAATTTGAATTATGTAAATTGCCTCAGTTTAGAAGGATTTCTCCTTAGGACAGAAATGATAAAGTGTAGTATTAGAACAGATACTACAATTTGAATTATGTAAATTGCCTCAGTTTAGAAGGATTTCTCCTTAGGACAGAAATGATAAAGTGTAGTATTAGAACAGATACTACAATTTGAATTATGTAAATTGCCTCAGTTTAGAAGGATTTCTCCTTAGGACAGAAATGATAAAGTGTAGTATTAGAACAGATACTACAATTTGAATTATTTAATTGTTAAAAAAATCTAACATATATTTTGACAAATTAGGCACAAGGATATTGTTTTGTTAAAAAAATCTGTACAAAGGAAATTTTTGCCAACAACAGAAATGAAAAGAAAATTTCTGTTATTTTATTTTATATTATAATTAAACCTAAAATGTGTCAGATAAGTAAAATTTGTATTTTGTTGGCTTTATTTTTTCTAGAATTCTCTGTAATTCTTTTTCTCTGTCATTGATATATAATTATTGTCATTCTTTCTAAAATAATACGTACAATGTAGTTAAGGTTGTAAAATAATACGTACAATATAGTTAAGGTTGTAAAATAATACGTACAATATAGTTAAGGTTGTAAAATAATACGTACAATATAGTTATGGTTGTAGAATAATACGTACAATATAGTTACGGTTGTAAAATAATATGTACAATATAGTTAAGGTTGTAAAATAATATGTACAATATAGTTAAGGTTGTAAAATAATACGTACAATATAGTTACGGTTGTAAAATAATACGTACAATATAGTTACGGTTGTAAAATAATATGTACAATATAGTTAAGGTTGTAAAATAATATGTACAATATAGTTAAGGTTGTAAAATAATACGTACAATATAGTTAAGGTTGTAAAATAATATGTACAATATAGTTAAGGTTGTAAAATAATATGTACAATATAGTTAAGGTTGTAAAATAATACGTACAATATAGTTAAGGTTGTAAAATAATATGTACAATATAGTTACAGTTATAAAATAATACGTACAATATAGTTAAGGTTGTAAAATAATATGTACAATATAGTTAAGGTTGTAAAATAATACGTACAATATAGTTACGGTTGTAAAATAATATGTACAATATAGTTAAGGTTGTAAAATAATACGTACAATATAGTTAAGGTTGTAAAATAATACGTACAATATAGTTACGGTTGTAAAATAATACGTACAATATAGTTAAGGTTGTAAAATAATACGTACAATATAGTTAAGGTTGTAAAATAATACGTACAATATAGTTAAGGTTGTAAAATAATACGTACAATATAGTTAAGGTTGTAAAATAATACGTACAATATAGTTACGGTTGTAAAATAATATGTACAATATAGTTACGGTTGTAAAATAATATGTACAATATAGTTAAGGTTGTAAAATAATACGTACAATATAGTTACGGTTGTAAAATAATACGTACAATATAGTTAAGGTTGTAAAATAATACGTACAATATAGTTAAGGTTGTAAAATAATACGTACAATATAGTTACGGTTGTAAAATAATACGTACAATATAGTTAAGGTTGTAAAATAATACGTACAATATAGTTACGGTTGTAAAATAATATGTACAATATAGTTACGGTTGTAAAATAATATGTACAATATAGTTAAGGTTGTAAAATAATACGTACAATATAGTTAAGGTTGTAAAATAATACGTACAATATAGTTAAGGTTGTAAAATAATATGTACAATATAGTTAAGGTTGTAAAATAATACGTACAATATAGTTAAGGTTGTAAAATAATACGTACAATATAGTTAAGGTTGTAAAATAATACGTACAATATAGTTAAGGTTGTAAAATAATACGTACAATATAGTTAAGGTTGTAAAATAATACGTACAATATAGTTAAGGTTGTAAAATAATACGTACAATATAGTTACGGTTGTAAAATAATACGTACAATATAGTTACGGTTGTAAAATAATATGTACAATATAGTTAAGGTTGTAAAATAATACGTACAATATAGTTAAGGTTGTAAAATAATACGTACAATATAGTTAAGGTTGTAAAATAATACGTACAATATAGTTAAGGTTGTAAAATAATACGTACAATATAGTTAAGGTTGTAAAATAATACGTACAATATAGTTAAGGTTGTAAAATAATACGTACAATATAGTTAAGGTTGTAAAATAATACGTACAATATAGTTACGGTTGTAAAATAATACGTACAATATAGTTAAGGTTGTAAAATAATATGTACAATATAGTTAAGGTTGTAAAATAATACGTACAATATAGTTAAGGTTTTAAAATAATACGTACAATATAGTTAAGGTTTTAAAATAATACGTACAATATAGTTAAGGTTTTAAAATAATATGTACAATATAGTTAAGGTTGTAAAATAATATGTACAATATAGTTACGGTTTTAAAATAATACGTACAATATAGTTAAGGTTGTAAAATAATATGTACAATATAGTTAAGGTTGTAAAATAATACGTACAATATAGTTACGGTTTTAAAATAATACGTACAATATAGTTAAGGTTGTAAAATAATATGTACAATATAGTTAAGGTTGTAAAATAATACGTACAATATAGTTACAGTTATAAAATAATACGTACAATATAGTTACGGTTGTAAAATAATACGTACAATATAGTTAAGGTTGTAAAATAATACGTACAATATAGTTACGGTTGTAAAATAATATGTACAATATAGTTAAGGTTGTAAAATAATACGTACAATATAGTTACGGTTTTAAAATAATACGTACAATATAGTTACGGTTGTAAAATAATATGTACAATATAGTTAAGGTTGTAAAATAATACGTACAATATAGTTAAGGTTGTAAAATAATACGTACAATATAGTTAAGATTGTAAAATAATACGTACAATATAGTTACGGTTGTAAAATAATACGTACAATATAGTTAAGGTTGTAAAATAATATGTACAATATAGTTAAGGTTGTAAAATAATACGTACAATATAGTTACGGTTGTAAAATAATACGTACAATATAGTTACGGTTGTAAAATAATACGTACAATATAGTTAAGGTTGTAAAATAATACGTACAATATAGTTAAGGTTGTAAAATAATACGTACAATATAGTTAAGGTTGTAAAATAATACGTACAATATAGTTACGGTTGTAAAATAATATGTACAATATAGTTACGGTTGTAAAATAATACGTACAATATAGTTAAGGTTGTAAAATAATACGTACAATATAGTTAAGGTTGTAAAATAGTACGTACAATATAGTTACGGTTGTAAAATAATATGTACAATATAGTTAAGGTTGTAAAATAATACGTACAATATAGTTAAGGTTGTAAAATAATACGTACAATATAGTTAAGGTTGTAAAATAATACGTACAATATAGTTAAGGTTGTAAAATAATACGTACAATATAGTTACGGTTGTAAAATAATACGTACAATATAGTTACGGTTGTAAAATAATACGTACAATATAGTTAAGGTTGTAAAATAATACGTACAATATAGTTAAGGTTGTAAAATAATACGTACAATATAGTTACGGTTGTAAAATAATACGTACAATATAGTTAAGGTTGTAAAATAATACGTACAATATAGTTACGGTTGTAAAATAATACGTACAATATAGTTAAGGTTGTAAAATAATATGTACAATATAGTTAAGGTTGTAAAATAATACGTACAATATAGTTAAGGTTGTAAAATAATACGTACAATATAGTTAAGGTTGTAAAATAATACGTACAATATAGTTAAGGTTGTAAAATAATACGTACAATATAGTTACGGTTGTAAAATAATACGTACAATATAGTTACGGTTGTAAAATAATACGTACAATATAGTTAAGGTTGTAAAATAATACGTACAATATAGTTAAGGTTGTAAAATAATACGTACAATATAGTTAAGGTTGTAAAATAATATGTACAATATAGTTAAGGTTGTAAAATAATACGTACAATATAGTTACGGTTGTAAAATAATACGTACAATATAGTTAAGGTTGTAAAATAATACGTACAATATAGTTAAGGTTGTAAAATAATACGTACAATATAGTTAAGGTTGTAAAATAATACGTACAATATAGTTAAGGTTGTAAAATAATACGTACAATATAGTTACGGTTGTAAAATAATACGTACAATATAGTTAAGGTTGTAAAATAATATGTACAATATAGTTACGGTTGTAAAATAATATGTACAATATAGTTAAGGTTGTAAAATAATACGTACAATATAGTTAAGGTTGTAAAATAATACGTACAATATAGTTACGGTTTTAAAATAATACGTACAATATAGTTAAGGTTGTAAAATAATACGTACAATATAGTTAAGGTTGTAAAATAATACGTACAATATAGTTAAGGTTGTAAAATAATACGTACAATATAGTTAAGGTTGTAAAATAATACGTACAATATAGTTACGGTTGTAAAATAATACGTACAATATAGTTAAGGTTGTAAAATAATACGTACAATATAGTTAAGGTTGTAAAATAATACGTACAATATAGTTACGGTTGTAAAATAATACGTACAATATAGTTACGGTTGTAAAATAATACGTACAATATAGTTACGGTTGTAAAATAATACGTACAATATAGTTAAGATTGTAAAATAATACGTACAATATAGTTACAGTTATAAAATAATACGTACAATATAGTTAAGGTTGTAAAATAATATGTACAATATAGTTAAGGTTGTAAAATAATATGTACAATATAGTTAAGGTTGTAAAATAATATGTACAATATAGTTAAGGTTGTAAAATAATACGTACAATATAGTTAAGGTTGTAAAATAATACGTACAATATAGTTACGGTTGTAAAATAATACGTACAATATAGTTACGGTTGTAAAATAATACGTACAATATAGTTAAGGTTGTAAAATAATATGTACAATATAGTTAAGGTTGTAAAATAATATGTACAATATAGTTAAGGTTGTAAAATAATACGTACAATATAGTTAAGGTTGTAAAATAATACGTACAATATAGTTACGGTTGTAAAATAATACGTACAATATAGTTACGGTTGTAAAATAATACGTACAATATAGTTACGGTTGTAAAATAATACGTACAATATAGTTACGGTTGTAAAATAATACGTACAATATAGTTAAGATTGTAAAATAATACGTACAATATAGTTACAGTTATAAAATAATACGTACAATATAGTTAAGGTTGTAAAATAATATGTACAATATAGTTAAGGTTGTAAAATAATATGTACAATATAGTTAAGGTTGTAAAATAATACGTACAATATAGTTAAGGTTGTAAAATAATATGTACAATATAGTTACAGTTATAAAATAATACGTACAATATAGTTAAGGTTGTAAAATAATACGTACAATATAGTTACAGTTATAAAATAATACGTACAATATAGTTAAGGTTGTAAAATAATACGTACAATATAGTTACAGTTATAAAATAATACGTACAATATAGTTAAGGTTGTAAAATAATACGTACAATATAGTTAAGGTTGTAAAATAATACGTACAATATAGTTAAGGTTGTAAAATAATATGTACAATATAGTTAAGGTTGTAAAATAATATGTACAATATAGTTAAGGTTGTAAAACAAAATCGTACACGAAAACAAACATGTTTAGCATTATTATCTTGTTTCTCCTCCCTTTAAAAATAGTTAAGTAAATTCATTTACGAAGAAATGTTTGCTTCTTTAAAATGAAAATAAACATTAATTAATATTTTATTTTAAATCTAGAAAAGGTTTACCAATGTTTATTGCTGTTTTTCTATAGCTTATCGGTGAGGTACAAAAAAAAATGAACATATCCGTTTTTTTATAGATTTTGTACCAGCGCAATAGTATACTAAAATAACTGACGTAAACAAATTGTTAGTTGATTTTTTTAACATAACTTTGGTATGTTTATTGGAATCGGAATCGGTAATTGTATCGGAATTGAGAATTTAGAACAGAATCGGTAATTGTATATATATATAGTCATCCACAGACATATGTTTTGCCATATCATGACTCAGTGTGATTAGACATGATTAGTGTTTCAAACTCAGATTCTAAATCCGACTGCTAGTATAATGGTCAGTGTTCTTACTCTTGAGCCATCTCCACACACCACAAAAGTAGAAGAAATTATAATTGCTTTTGTTTACATTACTGATTCTGGAAAACTCTATTTTAATTAGAAAGAATAATGTTTTCATGCTCGGTGGAAACCATTATTTCCTTTCACTAGAGAGCTCAACTCACAAGTGGGGAGAAAATATATAGTCATTAACGGCATTGATTTTAATATATAAAATGGACAAATGTAACTGTTGGCAACATAAAAGATTTTAAAGGAAATTTAGTTGGGAAATTAGTCGCAAACAATTTATTTACATTTACCTACTGTGGCGTATTAGCATTAAAAACAATTTGATATTTAATAGAAAATATAAGCGTGTTAAGTTACTGTAAGGATTGGCCTTTAGTAGTTAGCCATCCGTTGGCCATAATAAATAACATGGCCAATAAAACACTAACTATTAAATAATATAGCATTTTTGTCTGTTACGTTCAAGTTTAGAATAGCATTTTTGTTATGTTCAATTTTCGTTGGTCTGTAACGTTTAAATTTGAAGGAGCATTTTTATTGGTCAGTTACATTTCAGTTTGAAACAGCATTTTCGTTGCACTTTTAAGGTTAAGTTCTAAACAGCATTTTCATTGGTCTGTTATGGTCAAGTCAGAAGTAGAATTTTCGTTGGTCTGTTATGTTCAAGATTGAAACAAATTTTTTGTTGGTCTGTTAGGTATTAAGTTTAAAATGCCATTTCCGTTGGTCTGTTCCGCTAAAGTTTGAAATGTCATTTTTGTTGGTCAGTTTGAAATGCCATTTTCGTTTGTCTATTACGCTAAAGTTTGAAATGTCATTTTCGTTGGTCTGTTACGCTAAAGTTTGAAATGTCATTTTCGTTAGTCAGTTTGAAATGCTATTTTCGTTTGTCTGTTACGCTAAAGTTTGAAATGTCATTTTCGTTGGTCTGTTACGCTAAAGTTTGAAATGTCATTTTCGTTAATCAGTTTGAAATGCCATTTTCGTTTGTCTGTTACGCTAAAGTTTGAAATGCCATTTTCGTTGGTCTGTTAAGCTAAAGTTTGAAATGTCATGTTCGTTGGTCAGTTTGAAATGCCATTTTCGTTTGTCTGTTACGCTAAAGTTTGAAATGTCATTTTCGTTGGTCAGTTTGAAATGTCATTTTCGTTGGTCAGTTTGAAATGCCATTTTAGTTTGTCTGTTACGCTAAAGTTTGAAATGTCATTTTCGTTGGTCAGTTTGAAATGCCATTTTCGTTTGTCTGTTACGCTAAAGTTTGAAATGTCATTTTCGTTGGTCAGTTTGAAATGCCATTTTCGTTGGTCTGTTACGCTAAAGTTTGAAATGTCATTTTCGTTGGTCAGTTTGAAATGCCATTTTCGTGTGTCTGTTACACTAAAGTTTGAAATGCCATTTTAGTTTGTCTGTTACGCTAAAGTTTGAAATGTCATTTTCGTTGGTCAGTTTGAAATGCCATTTTCGTTGGTCTGTTACGCTAAAGTTTGAAATGTCATTTTCGTTGGTCAGTTTTAAATGCCATTTTCGTGTGTCTGTTACACTAAAGTTTGAAATGTCATTTTCGTTGGTCTGTTACGCTAAAGTTTGAAATGTCATTTTCGTTAGTCAGTTTGAAATGCTATTTTCGTTTGTCTGTTACGCTAAAGTTTGAAATGTCATTTTCGTTGGTCTGTTAAGCTAAAGTTTAAAATGTCATGTTCGTTGGTCAGTTTGAAATGCCATTTTCGTTTGTCTGTTACGCTAAAGTTTGAAATGTCATTTTCGTTGGTCAGTTTGAAATGTCATTTTCGTTGGTCAGTTTGAAATGCCATTTTAGTTTGTCTGTTACGCTAAAGTTTGAAATGTCATTTTCGTTGGTCAGTTTGAAATGCCATTTTCGTTTGTCTGTTACGCTAAAGTTTGAAATGTCATTTTCGTTGGTCAGTTTGAAATGCCATTTTCGTTGGTCTGTTACGCTAAAGTTTGAAATGTCATTTTCGTTGGTCAGTTTGAAATGCCATTTTCGTGTGTCTGTTACACTAAAGTTTGAAATGCCATTTTCGTTGGTCTGTTACGCTAAAGTTTGAAATGCCATTTTCGTTGGTCAGTTTGAAATGCCATTTTCGTTGGTCTGTTACGCTAAAGTTTGAAATGTCCTTTTCGTTGGTCAGTTTGAAATGCCATTTTCGTTGGTCAGTTTGAAATGCCGTTTTCATTTGTCTGTTACGGTTAAGTTTGAAATGTCATTTTCATTGGTCTTTTATGGTCAAGTAAGAAGTAGAATTTTCGTTGGTCTGTTATGTTCAAGATGTAAACAAAATTTTTGTTGGTCTGTTAGATATTAAGTTTAAAATGCCATTTCCCTTGGTCTGTTACGCTAAAGTTTGAAATGTCATTTTCGTTGGTCAGTTTGAAATGCCATTTTCGTTTGTCTGTTACGCTAAAGTTTGAAATGTCATTTTCGTTGGTCAGTTTGAAATGCCATTTTCGTTGGTCTGTTACGCTAAAGTTTGAAATGTCATTTTCGTTGGTCAGTTTGAAATGCCATTTTCGTGTGTCTGTTACACTAAAGTTTGAAATGCCATTTTCGTTGGTCTGTTACGCTAAAGTTTGAAATGCCATTTTCGTTGGTCAGTTTGAAATGCCATTTTCGTTGGTCTGTTACGCTAAAGTTTGAAATGCCATTTTCGTTGGTCTGTTACGCTAAAGTTTGAAATGTCCTTTTCGTTGGTCAGTTTGAAATGCCATTTTCGTTGGTCAGTTTGAAATGCCGTTTTCATTTGTCTGTTACGGTTAAGTTTGAAATGTCATTTTCATTGGTCTTTTATGGTCAAGTAAGAAGTAGAATTTTCGTTGGTCTGTTATGTTCAAGATGTAAACAAAATTTTTGTTGGTCTGTTAGATATTAAGTTTAAAATGCCATTTCCCTTGGTCTGTTACGCTAAAGTTTGAAATGTCATTTTCGTTGGTCAGTTTGAAATGCCATTTTCGTTTGTCTGTTACGCTAAAGTTTGAAATGTCATTTTCGTTGGTCAGTTTGAAATGCCATTTTCGTTTGTCTGTTACACTAAAGTTCGAAATGTCATTTTCGTTTTTCTGTTACACTAAAGTTTGAAATGTCATTTTCGTTGGTCGGTTTGAAATGTCATTTTCGTTTGTCTGTTACGCTAAAGTTTTAAACATTTTTTTAATTGGTCTGTCAAGTTCAAGTTTGAAGTAGCATTTTTGTTTCTCTGCTACGTTTAAGATTAAAATAACATTTTCATCGATAAATTCATGAATTTTTGTGAGTCTGTAACAGTTATGCTTGAAACGGCATTTTCGTAGGTCTGTTACGCTAAAGTTTGAAATGCCATTTTCGTTTGTCTGTTACGCTAAAGTTGGAAATGCCATTTTCGTTGGTCTGTTTGAAATGCAATTTTCGTTTGTCTGTTACGTTAAAGTTTAAAATGCCATTTTCGTTGGTCAGTTTGAAATGCCATTTTCATTTGTCTGTTACGCTAAAGTTTGAAATGTCATTTTCGTTGGTCAGTTTGAAATGCCATTTTCGTTGGTCTGTTACGCTAAAGTTTGAAATGTCATTTTCGTTGGTCAGTTTGAAATGCCATTTTCGTGTGTCTGTTACACTAAAGTTTGAAATGCCATTTTCGTTGGTCTGTTACGTTAAAGTTTGAAATGCCATTTTCGTTGGTCAGTTTGAAATGCCATTTTCGTTGGTCTGTTACGCTAAAGTTTGAAATGCCATTTTCGTTGGTCTGTTACGCTAAAGTTTGAAATGTCCTTTTCGTTGGTCAGTTTGAAATGCCATTTTCGTTGGTCAGTTTGAAATGCCGTTTTCATTTGTCTGTTATGGTTAAGTTTGAAATGTCATTTTCATTGGTCTTTTATGGTCAAGTAAGAAGTAGAATTTTCGTTGGTCTGTTATGTTCAAGATGTAAACAAAATTTTTGTTGGTCTGTTAGATATTAAGTTTAAAATGCCATTTCCCTTGGTCTGTTACGCTAAAGTTTGAAATGTCATTTTCGTTGGTCAGTTTGAAATGCCATTTTCGTGTGTCTGTTACACTAAAGTTTGAAATGCCATTTTCGTTGGTCTGTTACGCTAAAGTTTGAAATGCCATTTTCGTTGGTCAGTTTGAAATGCCATTTTCGTTGGTCTGTTACGCTAAAGTTTGAAATGCAATTTTCGTTGGTCTGTTACGCTAAAGTTTGAAATGTCCTTTTCGTTGGTCAGTTTGAAATGCCATTTTCGTTGGTCAGTTTGAAATGCCGTTTTCATTTGTCTGTTACGGTTAAGTTTGAAATGTCATTTTCATTGGTCTTTTATGGTCAAGTAAGAAGTAGAATTTTCGTTGGTCTGTTATGTTCAAGATGTAAACAAAAATTTTGTTGGTCTGTTAGATATTAAGTTTAAAATGCCATTTCCCTTGGTCTGTTACGCTAAAGTTTGAAATGTCATTTTCGTTGGTCAGTTTGAAATGCCATTTTCGTTTGTCTGTTACGCTAAAGTTTGAAATGTCATTTTCGTTGGTCAGTTTGAAATGTCATTTTCGTTTGTCTGTTACGCTAAAGTTTGAAATATCATTTTCGTCTGTCTGTTATGCTAAAGTTTGAAATGCCATTTTCGTTGGTCAGTTTGAAATGTCATTTTCGTTTGTCTGTTACGCTAAAGTTTTAAACATTTTTTTAATTTGTCTGTCATGTTCAAGTTTGAAGTAGCATTTTTGTTTCTCTGCTACGTTTAACATTGAAATAACATTTTCATCGATAAATTCATGAATTTTCATGAGTCTGTAACAGTTATGCTTGAAACGGCATTTTCGTAGGTCTGTTACGCTAAAGTTTAAAGTTTCAAGTATTTTCATTGCTAAAATCGCAGATAGAATAGATCCATCTTAAGAATGTCCGTTCTCATTCTGTTTCTCTTGGAGCTGATAAGAAGAACATGAAAAAACCTATGTCTGTCTGAGTGTTTCTCTTGTTTTGTCAGTCATCCTTTTCTTCCTGCCACATCTCCATTGCAGCCATGTTTCTATTTCTGATGCCCTCATTCACAAATACCAAACAATATTCAACTGTTTTTCGTTCTTTTCACACTGAATGATTATTTTTTCATTTTTTTGTCATTTTTCACCTCAAAATTCAGATCAAGCAAATCAGAGTGGAAATTTTGACCTAAATTTTTTATTTTATCTGCCGCCAACTTTGTTTCGCAACCTGTTTATTTGTTTTTGCATAAATTTACACATATCTCAATATTAATAAAACTGTGTGACCAGTTTTGCGTGTTTCTCGTCATTACGTAACTTGCACATTTTTCTTTTTCTTATCTATATAATAATCTCTATAATAATCCGATCTATATAATGATCTAATCTATATAATAATCTATATAATATATATAATTATCTATATAATATAATAATATATATAATTATATAATAATTCGAACTGAAATACACATTCTTGGCCTTCAGGCTAGGATCAAAGTGTAGTATATGTTCTGTCCAAAGATGGTACAATCACTTTGTGGAGGTTTGCGTTTGCGCTGGACGTTCATAGAATGGAAATATGTAACAAACTCCTTAAAAGGTTTTTGAGATAGATCCCCATAACCAAATATATTTTGAAAAATACATAAAGATATACCGTTACATTTTTACACATAATTGTTCATCGTTATTCAAGCACAGTAACAATATACAACAGATGAAACTTACATTTTTAAATAATCACCTAAAAAATAAAAATCAGTAAAGTGTTATAACTGATATTTTAGATTGAAGAATATAATAGTAATTGTTTATCTTATGTTTAAACATAATTGTTTATCTTATGTTTAAACATAATTGTTTATCTTATGTTTAAACATCTGCAAACAAATAAAAATTAAAAACTAAAATGACTTTACTGCATCCCGGACAACGCCGGGTCGGGGCAGCTAGTTATTAATAAAATTTAAGAGTTAACAAAAAATGCGATTTAAAAAAAAAAAAAAAAATGAAAAAAAATGAAATGAAACAGAAATGAAAGTAAAAAGACTCCTGAGCAACGCCAGGTAGGGACAGCTAGTTTAAAATAATTTTCTTTTTATTTGAATTCTTCTATTGCAAAATTGAGATGAAATGATTTGGGGTTAAGCGGGTTCATACAGAGGGATAATACTTTTCGAAGATGGCCTTCCGTGGTGCCTTTGACTGGTGCCCATGCACCCAGCACTATGAGATACGCCTCAAAGCACATTTGTGCCGCTACAGTCTCTAGTTAACCTGTTCTCTAAAGTGAATGATCGTCTATGCGTGGCGAAGAGTCACACCTTTCATGAGGTAACCCTGTTAATGCACTTGGTCATAGACAGAACATGGCGGATCTAGAGGAGGCAAGCCTTGATAAAAACTCCCTCTATCCTTTATGCATCGTTGTAGTTCTTGTGACGATTATCGAAAAAAAGGATGCTTCGGCAGAAAAAACATGGCAGAAAATTCTAAGAGGCGTCTGCACCGGAAATCGGTGATTACTTTTGGTTCTTCCATCCCTGCGTCTGTTGGATAATCTGCGGCATACAGAAGTGTCACAACAGGGTAGAACTGCAGACTATTGCAGCAACATCTTCGATGGTTTGGGCATGCAGCCTGGCATTTGGAGGGAGAGCTAATTTGCGATGTAATCCTCCCTACTACTTTGCCTGGGTGACGCAAGCGTTTCGGTGGACAGCTGAAGACCTGGACAATGATTAAAATAAAATGAATAAACGATAACTAGAATTAAAAATTGAAAATTCCACCCCTCATCATTTCCGATAGCTTTTTACTTCATTGATAAACAAAAAGATAGAAAGGCATGTTTATTTTCTTTTTTTCATGGAATAAGGAACTATAACAGGTTGTTTTACTTGCAATATACATGCACATGAATATATGTGTGTTCGCTTGTATATGGGTGTAGTGCGTTTGTACTTGTAGTACTGCTATTGTAGCAGAGGTACAAGCGACAGCAGTAGCAACATGCAGGCTACAATGATCCGCCATTACGATTTTGAATATGTGCTTAATTCATAAGCTCGGCACTGATTGGTTCAGACATTAACTTCCTTTCCGGCTTGCCCAATCAGGGCCCATCTCTCAAGCGAGCTGAGTACACAACCAAAGTTGATTAAAGGAAGTGCCAGCTAGACTCTGTCTCTTTCCGGCCAGGAGACCTCACAGCGAGCTGACTCATTCCATGGCGCTCTTACCTACCAACAAACTTCTCTTTTGGGGCACAACAGACCCCACTTACCCCCGGGCTTCTGGCCTTGAGGTTTGATAAGAAGCTCAAAGTATCCAACATGGCTACTTCTATTGCCACGCATGTAGACTTAATATAATGCAACACACACATACCTACATACACACATGGACAAGGCCTGACTTCAACACCTGTGTACTGTAAACATTTTTTATATATGAACTCTTTCTTTTCCCTACTAATAGGACATTTATTTAACCCCACATAGACTTTCTAACCTTTTGCCTTTTAGCCATACTCATAAACGTATTCATTCACAAACACCCTTCTCTTTCGTTCACCCTCTCATTTATATGTTAACGAAGACGACCAGTAAAGTTGTTTTAAATATTGGAAATCGACTTTGTCTCATTTCTGTACTATCACGCTGGTCTATGACCATCACAGCTCACTTTTGCTGATTCTGAGCTCGGTCACACAATCCCAATTCCATAGTAAAATACCAACTACTTGTGGCCTGATAGTGTTGCCAGGTCGCCTTTGATTGTCGCTGCGCAGGTCTTCAGCTACCCACCAGCACATTTGCGTCAACCGGGTAGAGAAAGGGGGGAAAATGGACCTCGTAGACGAACTCTCACTCTGGGCGCCGAGCTGCATGCCTGAAGCATCTTAGACGGCATTGGAGAAGGACGAATGGCAAGTGTCGGAGATTCAGTCATTGACAGATCTTGAATTAAGAGACATATTCGTTTTATTTGTTTAAAGAATATCTATGACAATTATTTTTTATGGAAGAAGAAAGAGTCATTTTTGTAATAGTATTGACTCTGACATTATTTTTGAAACGGAATTTTATTTTTAACAGTAAATTATACAGATTGATGTAGAAAGCACCGTGAAATTTCCACGGGGTACCGCTAGTGTAATATATATATATATATATATATATATATATATATATATTAGTACTTAATGCATCCACATAAAATATTATGAGGAGATATAATTTTTATGTATCAGTTTTCAGTATTTACTTCAACAGTGCTCGATACGTAAGTAGAGCTAGGTAGTAAGGAATGAAAATATATATGGCAATTAAGCTACACAGAGGCTCCCGCGTTTCATCCCCGGGGGGAATCTTCAGGCTTTCATTGCTTACTATATATATATATATATATATATTAAAAATAACCGACAACTCATGTCTGGATATTTTTGTATTAATCCCTTCAATTTTCCAGATTAAAGTCTTAATCTCGGATGAGAATTGGCTGATGAATCTGCCGTAATTTTCTTTTAAGTCCAGAGTACTTTCTGACCCATCTGGGTCCATCTTCAGTGGAATAATGTCAATCATTAAAACAAAAAAGAAACGGGTATTAACAGGATTAATTTTAACACTAGTACTAATATACTTAAATGTTTATAATACTAAATAAATATAGGTTCGCATTTAAATTTTCCCGCTATAAATAACTATAAACCCACTCCAGGTCTTTACCTGATTGACATTATTCCACTGAAGATGGACCCAGATGGGTCAGAAAGTACTCTGGACTTAAAAGAAAATTACGGCAGATTCATCAGCCAATTCTCATCCGAGATTAAGACTTTAATCCGGAAAATTGAAGGGAGTAATACAAAAATATCCAAACATGAGTTGTCGGTTATTTTTAATAATACGTGTCTTAGAGAAAAAATGCTGCCTCGATACACACACACACATACATATATATATATATATATATATATATATATATATATATATATATATATATATATATAGTACTTGTATTGTTGTTGTTTTCTAGATGTTAATCCAATGGAACTCGGGTGTTTATAAGATAGTGCACAATAACAGGTAGAGCTGTATTATAGTATAATTTTAAAAATTTTATTTACAATAATTACATTCAAAATCCAACTTCTTCGAGACATTTTTAAAAACTGAAGAAACTGGATTTTGAATGAAATCGCAGCTGAAACATTTATGCACACATGTAGCCAATAATGTTTGTGCAAACAAAAACATTATACTATATATATATATATATATATATATATATATATATATATATATATATATATACACACACACACACACAGATGTTGGCTTGGAGCAAAGTTTAGTATCTGTTCTGATACTACATCTGTCCTGTCCTCAGTCAGTGGAGAAGTCCTTCTAGACTGAGGCAATTTTAATCTTTGTCTCAATCAAGAGTAACCCTTTTACGGCAACTAGATTTTCCACACATTGAAAATCGACCTCGTGTCTAACTCTGCTCTCATGGGGAGGCAACTAAATAGATACACGCAATGCTTCACACAAACTACATCACCCTGTAAATATACAATAGTCACCATACAACACACAGAAGGAAAAAGAATAGCAAACGAGGATTATAAATAGAATTGTGGGAGAGGTATAAGGGTAGGGCAAGGTAATGAGTACAAAATAAAACATAAGTACGGTTGGTAAAAAGGGAGGAAAAAAATACAAACGTTGATTAACCAGGCACTTCAGAAAAGGAGGAGAGGGAAGGAGGTTTTTCGGTATCTCATCAAATAAAGAATGTTATTAGTGACGTGAGGTGTTTGGAAATCGAAATATGTTTGTCTTTGTACTAGTGATAGGATGATTCCAATCTCCGTCACCCCCTACCCCGATTCCGATACAATTACCGATTCTGTTTTAAATTCCTGATTTTGATAAAATTACGATTCCGATTCTTTTTAAATCTCTAAATATTTAGCCATAGAATTGATTTGTTTTTTGTTTTTTTTTTGTTTTTGGGGTTTTTTTTTTTGATTACCATAAAAACCCATGTGCATATATTTTTGCAAACCTAAAACTACGTTTGTGTGTGTGTGTGTGGGGGGGGGGGTGATCTATAGGTTTTAGTTTTACTGGTAGTTTAAAATCAATAAATATTTATCATTTTATCATTAGTACCAGCAATAGAAAATTAAGTTTTAAACAAAGTTCATGCAATTCATTTTCCACGCTCGCTTTGGAAATCTTGAGAATATCTGCAATTTGTTTGGTCGTCAAACGAATCTTGTTCAACTACGGCTTTCACTTGGTCACTGCAGATCGCCTTTGGCCGGCCAGAGCAAGAAGCATCTCTCACTGAAAAATTTCCTTTTAGGAATCGAGCAAACCATTTCTGACACACCCGTTCTCTCCCCATACACATGGCATATCTTTATGCAGGTTTCTGCAGCTCTTTTTTTTTTTTCCTTTTCTGTAGTAAAAAAAGCATCAGATGTCGGTAGTGCTCTGCTTGATCTTCCATTTCACAGCCTAAAATACAAGCAAACATGTAAGAACTTCTCTGCTCAGAGGCTTATTATACACTGACATCGACATACTCGCTAGACCAAATACAGGATTTGAAGAATAAGAATATAAAACAATCTTTAGTAGGCCGGAAAGATCACATGAAAAAATTTTTCCAAGTATTATTTTATTTGTTCAATACGAAGTCGCCATTTCCCAATAATTGTATAATATTTTTTGTGTAAGTTAGACTCTTATTATTTATAAAATTATAAGAACCGGTCCTCCGTAAATCTAAATTTGAAAAACTAAAATTATCTTAATAGTATTTTAAGACTACCAAATACTATGGCGTAATCATTAGATCACCAAAATTAAGAAAGATGGGTGACAAAATATTCGTTTGTCGGTGGGTATCCACCCTAATGCGCATGCGTGCTTCACCTGTTCAGGTAACACAGGTGTGTCCTGTCTTTCTCAATTTACAAGTTTCACACTTTTAGGACAATGAACGTTTTAATACATGCAACAAGTATTTGGCTTCTTATAACTGTATTACACAAAGGTAAGCCTAACTTCTTTTTTTTTTTACCAAAAACCTTTAAGAATTTAAATCTCTCTCTCTCTCTCTCTCTCTCTCTCTCTCTCTCTCTCTCTCTCTATATATATATATATATATATATATATATATATATATATATATATATATATATATATATATATAATTTTTTTTTTTTTTTTTTTTAAATGTATAAAGTTCGCATAGAAATTCGTAGAGTCGAAATTTAATATGGCTGGCAGTTTTAATGTCTCTTTTTAGTAAAGTATGTTTTTAGATTTTTGGCGCTAATTTTCTACTAGTCTCACATTTTGTTATTTGTGTTTTTTTCAGGGAGAAATCAAAGCAACTGGCCGAGCAAAATGCTGCCGTTTCTTGCCTCTTGGCACTCGGCATCCATGACGGACGTAAAGAAGGGACGGACGGAGACGCTAAAGCATTGGCTGGAAAGTGGCAGGAAATGTTGAACAATGACAAAGACCTGAAAAAGAAAGTTGGAATCGAAACTCTGCTTACGACCTGCGTGGAGTCTGGCAAAGTGCACAAAAATGGAAAGGTTACGCGAGAGATAAAATCCAATGACGACGGTGACAAGAAGGATTCAGCAAAGACGGAAGTTGAAAAGAAAGAGGAATCTTTTTCTAATGAAGATTCTTGTCAGATAGAAAACGTTTCTGAAAGATGACAGGGAGATTTCTAGTTTTTTAACCTTTTTATTTTTTATTTTAAAGAATAAATTCTTTTCACTCAAATCTTTTTTTTTTTTTAATTCTTCAATGATTTTATTTCAGCCCAAATAACCATGAATGCAGATGACGTATTTGCGACCAGTAACCTCAGCTCTTATTTGCATTTATTTCTGGATAATCTTCGGAAGTACTCGGAAGAAGTTGGTCTTTCTATTAACACGCCAAGGACTTAGTCTTGGGCATGTTAATGCATGATTACTGATGAAAACTAAACTCCTCTTAACATCAACATCAACGGCCAACAAATCGAACAAGTTACAGAGTTTGTTTACCTTAGTCACAAGCTGGCTTCATCTAACGACGGGCAAACATAAAATCTGCTGATGTTGGTCCGCCTTCACAAGAAACAAAACCGCCTTAACTTCTATACGTATACTATACAAAATCAAAGTGAAAATGTATACCACTTATGAAATTCCTGTAGTCTTATATGAACTTTAATGTGTCAACTGGACCGTAAAACTATGTCAGAAAGTAGAAACTTTCTAAAACCACATGATGCGCTTCATTACTGATGACAAATTATCTGATCACATCAGTATCGCAGAGTTGCAAAAACTCACTGGTATCTCATCAATGTCCTCTGTTATCAAATGTAAAGTCTTGAGATTATTTAGTCACGTTAAGCGTTCCAGTGTAGGGATATGAAAAATATGCGTTGAAGGCATAATACAAGGAAACTGGTCGAAAAGTAGACAAAAGAAAAGATGGATAGACAACGTCTGTTAATGGACGAACATGAACATGAAACAAGTGAACACATTGGCCCAAGATCGTAAGGTTTGGAGGACACTCAGCCATGTTAGTGCGTATTCTGCAGCTAGCAGAGAAAACGTTTAATAAAGAAAAAACATGAATGATAAGTGAAGCCAGTCTGTTGGTGTTATAATATTTAGATGCGCGTGTGTAAAGATAGGGTTAGTAAATTTCCACGTAAGGTTTAAAATTAATGGAATTTTCCAGTTAGAAGTCGATTAACAGCTACGTGTCCCAGAAGTAACATCATGGGCACAGGAAGTGACTAAGCTGACATGGCGAATGGGTAGAAAGGGATTTGTCTTTTTCGACTGAACCAGCAGAGAGAGAGAGCAGTGAGTTTGGATAGCTGCTGTTCCCCACCTCTACCCCTGAGCAAGGTAGTGAAATCCTGGATCGACCAGGATAACTGCAGTAGTTTCATTTTTTTTTTTAGATTTATTCATCAAACTTGGGTCAGTTTACCTTCATGATGTGGATTTAACTTGATGAATCCGCCTTTTGAATTTTGAAGGGGTTGCAATTAGGTGAACTGGAGGTCAGATGTCAGTTGAAGTGTGGTCAACAAAGTTCTCTGACAGCCAGGCCTAGGTCTTCCGGCTGGTATGACAGGGCAATGAATCTTGTTGCCACACGTACGGCCTACCTGCAGTTATCTGGTCAATCTAGGATTTCACTACAGAAGGGCCGAAAAGAAATAAGACAACAAGGAGGTAGTTAACAAGAGTATGTATTTACAGAAAGTACAAAAGTAATGGGTTGCCAGTGGCTGCTTCTGGCTTGGCCATTACCACCATTATCACTATTCATAGTGTTTGAAAGCATCCATATCGTGACACAATAGGGTGGATCTCCCTTTTAACCTTTCTCCATATAGTCAATATTTTTCTTTTGGGGATTTATTGCAGTTATTTAACTCTGATCTTTCAGGTGTTTTTTAGCTTCTGTTCTGAAGCCGTTTGTGGTATCGGAACCGCAAACATGTTGAACACGACATCCATTAGGTCTTCCTGTGGAGGATTGTTTTCGATACCATCCGAATTTGGTTCAGGTGTCTTTAATGGATGAACTTGTGTTTCTTGATCTTGTATATTTAAATGTAGTTCCGTTTGAGGTCCTTAGAGAAGAAGTGGGATGGCATGAGGTGACCCTCAACTCTGAACTCCGGCGTTGATCATTCATTTTTCTCTCTGATGTCGTCTCATAGTCGAATCCTGAATCATTCAATTCCTTTCTGACTTTTTATACCATCCTCCTGCTGGTGCAGAGGAAGTCTGAAATCTCCTTATTTGTCCTTCCAGCATGGATTCCAAGGAGAATTCTGTGTCTCTTCCCCAATTAAAGAAGTTCAAAATTGGCCAAAATAAATTATTCTGCATTGAGCTCCAATCTTTGGTTTCTCGGTGTAAAACATCCACAGCAAAAACTCGCCTTACTAAGACATTTCTTTCTCTCTCCATGTTCCTAGCATCAAGCTGAATTTCCATGAAAAGACATTTCTTTCTCTCTCCATGTTCCTAGCATCAAGCTGAATTTCCATGAAAAGACATTTCTTTCTCTCTCCATCTTCCTAGCATCAAGCTGAATTTCCATGAAAAGACAGTTCTTTCTCTCTCCATGTTCCTAGCATCAAGCTGAATTTCCATGAAAAGACATTTCTTTCTCACTCCATGTTCCTAGCATCAAGCTGAATTTCCATGAAAAGACATTTCTTTCTCATTCCATGTTCCTAGCATCAAGCTGAATTTCCATGAAAAGACATTTCTTTCTCTCTCCATCTTCCTAGCATCAAGCTGAATTTCCATGAAAAGACATTTCTTTCTCTCTCCATGTTCCATGAATAGAGCTTCTTTACAAGGGCTTCCCATCTGTGGAACACATTGCCACAGGACTGCTTCTTTGCTGATTATAACTTTGTCGTCTTCAAATCCAATATCAACAAATTCTTGTCATGGACTACCCCAAAAGTAATCAAACTCAGTTCATACCATTGATCAATGTTAGTACTTTCATAGTGTTCCTCATCTTTCGGCTGGTAATCATTCTTATCTCATTAAACCTTATCTTGGAGTGGCTCTTGGCCTTGATAAGCGGTGAGCCCCAATAGTAAAACAAAAATTTACAAAATAGATATGGTCACTTTTTTCATGAAGACAAGACTGACAGTGAAAGTAAAAAGAAAATATGCATAAGATTGGCAGTTGAAAATTGCTGACAAATACCATATCAAAATGATATTTGAGTAAAACCTCCTAGTGTGCAGTGCGGATATAGCTCTTTAAGCCTGCTAGACTTTTACAGACCATACCACAGAAGTGGCAGGTGTTGTGATGATCTGAAGCGATGCCAGAATTGAAGCCACCTCTTCTCCGTGCTTGATTTTGCAGCACATGCACTCATTGGTGATTCAACAAACCGACACGTGACATAGTTACCAAATTGCATGCTCGGTATGTTCGCTGTTCCATATTTATTCCATGTGCTGGAGTTGTCACATCCCGTCTCTTCCTCAATGCTCTCTTCAGCTGTTGGTGTTTCGTCCTATTCTTTTCAAAAAGCTTTTTGCTTTCAAAGATCACTTTCCTCCATCTTGACCTATCTACAGCTATCCCCCCCCTCCCATCTTCCAACATCAATTCCAAAGCACTTCAAATCGCCTTTGAGACAATCTTTGAATCACTTATGTGGTTTGTGCTGTGGACGAGTATTCTGAATTAGTTCCCCATAAATCACCAGCTTGGACACTCTGTCATCAGTAAAATGAACAAGATGATCAGCCCAACAACGTCTGTTTTCTTATACGAGACTCGATGCTTGGAACAGCAGCTCACTCCAACACTTCGGTGTCAGGGATAAAGCTATCCCAACGGATATTAAGCAAATGCTTAAGGCAATTCCGATGGAAACGCCCTAGCAGGCGAATATGGGCTCTGTAAGTGGTCCATGACTCACAAGCATATAACAAAGTTAATACAACACAGGCCTCATACACAGATCTTAGTTTCCAGCCTGATCTCATGTGGTGCCCACTCACACTTTTCCAACTGACCAAAAGACACACCAGCCTGTTCAATACGTCTACTTATCTCAGCATCCAACGACCCGTTCCCTGAAATAACACTACCCAGATACATAAACAGGTACACTACAGACAGTCTGTGGCCTTCAACAAATATATCCGGTTCCTGATACAGGTTGGCAGGGGCAATCAGGAAGCACAAAAAGAACAGATGTAGGCATTCAGGCGATCTAACAAGATTCTGGTAAATACCTTTCCTGTCCCATTCATAGTTTCCGCACTCTTCTTTCCTCCCTTTTCCCTTGTACAAAGAGACCATAATGAAGTCATGCCAATCTTGGTAAACATGCCTGTCAAACCAGATGTTTTCAATCAACCCTTTAATTTGCATATGTTGCATTACCTGTTCTTTCGGGGTACCCGGTAAGATCCAACAAGAATGACAAATAACAGAACGTATATGGAAAAATTTTGGTTTTCTTTATTTCTCATCACCGGATGGTTTACGCCGGCTACACACACACATATAAAAAAAACTTTTGACATACTTTTGTCTCATGAAAGTCTTTTTCTTGCTGAGGTCACAGACTTGGTTTCCACAAGAAATTCGTTGATATATACATCCGATTGGAAAGCAATTTGCTCTGCATTGTCTATCCAAGCATGAACTGAAGCAATTGTTCTACAAGTACTTCCAATTATCTGTTTGATGAAATACAAGTCAGGAGATTCCTTCACTGTACCAACTTGCTTATCAGTTGCATTTTTAGTCAGTGGACACGAAAGCCTAACAGCAGGACGGGCTTGGATACCATAACCAATAAAGCTTCATCGGTGCCATAAACATTGGTAAACTCCCATTCTTCTGGTACTTCGATACTCCGATCACCAAGCGCTCCGGCTCTTTGCGTTTCTGAAACTGCCGCCTTCTATGTCTCGCTTGCACTGCAGAACCTTCTCCTTTTTAACAGTTATCAAGTCGCTTTCTTTCCTTCTCGACGTCCCACCCACAATGGACTCGTCCACGATTCATTTTTGCCACTCTTCATTATCTTACATATATATATATATATATATATATATAAAAAATTTATTTTAATCTAAGCTTTCAGAATTAAAATTTTTCTTGTCAGAACAAAATATTGTTTCCTTTTCATTTTGTCCAAGATGGCATGTGGACTTCGGGATTAAAGAAAAATCAAGTCATGTCTATAAGCGCGCTTACAATAAGTAGAGGTGTATACATGTTTTTCAAAACATTGTTTTTTCGTAAGAATACTTTTTTTTTTATTGTTATGCCCCCCCCCCCCTCCAAAAAATGTTTTTTACAAAAACAATGTTTTGAAAAATATGTCTACACCTCTACTGATACATACATATATATATATGTATGTATATTTGAATGATAAATTTTCATGTCTTTCATCAATGCCTCAACATAATCCACAGCTACAATCCTCCAAATAACAACAATAAACACATTAAGCTTATTATTTTATACTAAAGGATTAAACATATTATATGGCCTCATCATCATTAATAATGATATTATTATTATTATTATTAATAATAATAATAAAAATATTAATATTAGCAATAATATTATTATTAACTAGCAGGGCTACCCGGCATTGCCCGGGTAAAAAAAAAAACTATCTCTTTACCCCTCTTTATCTTTCTCCCTTCCCCGTTTCCCCTCCCTCTTTCTCCTCCACTCCACCTATTCCTCTCTCTGGACATACTGATAAAAAAAAGTTACTTCCCTTTAGTTAGTACATGATATGGCCGGAAAACTGACCCACCCCCTGACGAAATCTGCACCAGTTTAGGGTCAAAGAATGAATAATTTTTGCTAAATTTTATATATTATTCGGACAACGTCGATCAATAATGTACCAACTTTGTGGGGCATTGTTTTATAGTTTCGTAGTTTCAGCTGGACATACACACAGACAACTGCTCTTCATATAATAGATAATAATAATAGTATTGATATTATTAATATTATATTATTATATAATATTATTATTATTATTAATAATAACAATACTAATATTATTAAAAATAATAACAATAATAATGATGTCACAAATATCGATAATAATTATAATGGAGATTTGGTGTCTGTATTTTCTAAAAGATTGAGATGTATTGACCTATTTTAATATTAATACTACTGTTCCTATCTACGTACACTCTCAGATTTTTCTTTAACTAATGAGTCCCCACTTACCAAGGATAACAGTCACTCGAGGATAAGGATTAATGAGATGGATAAATTGTCAGTTGAATGCTGCACAAGATTATGAGAGGATTGAAAATGATGAAAGAACATAATTTGATCACTTATTAGGGCGGTTTATAACAAGTGTTTGTTGACATTGGATGGGTCACGGTTCGTCTAGATACAGGATTTCTTACCCCACCCCCATCTCTCTTCCCTTCTCTCTGATTTGATGGGTGATGGCATTTAGTGACGTCATCCACTGTGCCCGGTTATGCCCTAGAATAATTGCCACAGTCACTATCTAAATGCAAAACTATTATTATACTTAGCAATATGTTCCCTCTGATCGCATATTTTTGCTAGTATATATGACGAACAAACATATACTACACTGCTCCCCTCCAAGGAGGAGGAGGGGGTGATGCCTGGGAGGATTGTATCATGACAACAGAACAGATACTACACTGCCTTTCCCCCAAAGGAGGAGGTAATTCCTGGGAGGATAATCTCATGACAACAGAACAGATGCACTATCCCTTCCCCCAAAGAACCAGGTAATAATTGGGAGGATGATCTATGACCACGGAACAGATATTACACTATCTCCTTCTGCTGATTGAGCATTAAAAGATAGTACACTTATAAAAGTAATAGTATAGTTTCGGCTTCAGACAGATATCAAATCTCTATTAGTAATAGGTAGATGAGAGAAATGCACTGTTTGTTGTACAAACGGTCTTACAACTATTTAGAGACCCAACACATATACAGCAATGACAAAGAAAGGATGATGACAAATACAGCAGTTAAATGTGTAAATAACAAATTAACTGGTTTATTGAACCGTAAAAGTACAGGTAATGAAAAGGGGCTGCGTCAGCTGACGAGGAACGTCTGATCAGGTTACTCCTCTAACATTGGTGGTTGAACGTAGACATTACTGAGGTTGGAGATACAGCTCAGGAGGTTGGATGACCGCTGGAAAAACTGAAGCAGAAGTTGTCCTGTAAATGGCAAGTTGAATCGTGTGAAAGTTTAGAAAGTGCATTGCCTGAAAAGGGCTGGTTAAATCGCCACAAAATGTAGTAGAAAAGTTGCCCTGAAAAAGGCCTGGTTGAATCTCAACAAACTGCAGTAGAAAAGTTGCCATGAAAAGTGAAAATTGAATCGCACTAAAATGTGAAATAGTTGCCCTGAAAAAAAAGCAAGCTTGTCCTGAGATGAGCAAATGGAATGCCAATGTCTTGAATGAGGGACGTCGATTGCTGGGTTGCTGTTGCTGGTCGAGTCAACGGCTGATAGGTAGGAAGTCGACACTCGCAGGCATTCCATCATACCACCAAACCAGTTGATTTTTCCTCAGCTCTGATCAGTAATTATATCTGAAATCAGACAGATTAGTGAGGTTGGACCAGTTGAAGATAAAACATTGTAGTAATTAATTCTTAGCCCATGGTGACATAAATACTTTCTGGCACGGTACCACAAGACCCCAGGTGCCAGGGTACAAAAGTCACATTCCCTCTGACCAGTTTTTTGTCCATAGTTTGTCCCCATGCTGCAAACTTAGACCCACAAAACTCTGATATTAATGTCACTGGTTCAAACGAAGAGTGTCTCCGTTCATTAATTCTCTGCAGTGTTAGAGAGAATGTGTTCTCTACTTGGAGATGAAAAACGGTTGAATTCTGCAACCTGAAAAAGAAAGGTTAATAAAAATAAGACATTCTTGCCTTTTCTTTAGAAAATATAATTTATTCTTTTAAAGTTCCATTCGCCAACTTTATCATTTCATAAATCCAGATCCTCCTCGCAACCGACCAGGGAACGAGCTGCTTTACAGAATTGTTTTCTCTCTCATAAAATAAGAGGGAAAACAATAGATGTCAGTTAAATTCACATAGCATCTGCACACGCCAAGGGTTTAACCTTTGGGGCCCCGCCTTCAGTTACAGGTTTCCACCTTTGACCTACTGTACTTAATAACTGGTTGATCAATTTAATACTGGAGGGGGGTGGGGTACTGACAGTCACCGTCTGGCTGTAAGTTTTAACCTTTAATGATTTCCGAGGACAAATCCTGGCAATATTTGACACAAGACCGAGCAAAATAATGAACGCTGGACGTTCTTTGTGCCAACCTGACACATTTAATATGCTGCAGTGTTATATATGAATACACTACATCAAGGAAAACATTAAGAAATGTGTCAAATTAAAAAGAAAATTATATCTACATTTAAAAGTAGACGAGGACTCTCTGCCCCCCCCCCCCTCCATTAAATTCTACTTATTAGGCGAATTTAGAACAGAATCGATAATTGTATTGGAATCAGGAAAAAATATTGGAATCGTCCCATCACTAGTCTTGACATTAAAACAAAACAAAAAGTTGTCTTCAATGTTTCTTCTATAGTTGCACTGATTCAAGATGGCTGCCAATCAAATGACAATGAGTGGACATTTTGATTTTTGTCCTTTTACTCATTATAACTACATTTATATCTTTTCTGCCTTCAACCTTGCTTTTTTTTTTTTTTTTTTCCTTTTTTTATGATAATGTTTATGTCTCTCGTTTTCCACGCTGTTTGTATGACGTAAATACTGGATATAAACACATCTTTATCTTAGCAAAACTGTTCAGGGTCAGAATATGATTTTCCGTTAATTTTTATGCTAGTCTTTTTAGAAAGGTTGATAAAAAAGAGTTGCTTTTCGAATTCCTTTTAAGAAATTCTTTTTAAATAAATAGAGATTGTGTCTGTCTGTTCGTCCGCCAGTCACAAAATTTTAAAACTTAATAAATACATTTCGGAATTTGTCTCCTTTCAAAATATCAGAGATCTTAACTACTTTTAGAAATGGAGAATAATGCATTAATAGTAAATAATAAATTCCCCAAAAATAAAGCGGATGCCATGACCGGAAATCGAAACCGAAACGTTGAGATATTCAGTCTGAGGTTCTACTAACTGAGCTATTTGGACTTTCTTATAAATAGAGCTTAAAACATTACGATAACAGAATAATTATAGTGTTGGCATGACGTCATAGATGTATGATGTACGTCATGTTTCAAAACATGAATTCAAAGATAAGCGATAATAAAAAATACATAAATGAGTGAGTAAACATTATTAATAGCGTTGGAAATTATTTTAACAATGCAAAACAATTTATTTTTGCTTTAACTATGTATTGTAGGTAGTTCTTTCATAATTATATAATCCTCCCAACCTAGCAAAAATATGCAACTGTTGGGGGGGGGGGGGGGTTAAGTTTGCTAGTATAATAAAGAGGAGAGAATGAAGACGTCTGTTTTAAAACATTCAATTCAATATTTAATTTTATAAGTATTTTAATTAAATTAATTAAAATACTGAATGGATAAGAAAATTACATTTTTCATCAGTGTATAATTTAATTTAAAAATGGAAAAAAATTCTATATTATGGAGTGCCCCCCCCCCCATCCGAGCCAAGATCTTGGAGAAAGTTAGGGAATAATTCACAAACGGAAAAATGATGAGTTGTTTGAGGAGATGTGGCAGATCGGGTCGCGTAGACGATGAGATGAGCTGACAAGTAGATGACCTCGAGTGAACAATGACTTGCCTCAACAGGCAAATGATTTCAGTTAGGTCTTGTGAATTTGAAAGACTGGAACTAGCGGTAGGGCCCCAACGACACACACACACGTGATCAACAAGTCAAATACAATGTATACATCTGTGTTTGTATTTTTATTGTGTGAGTCTGCTTTTACTTTGAAAACAACTTGTAAACCAGTGCACGTTTATTAAAAATCTACTCGATAATTTTTCCTAATCTTTTTTAGAATACTTATTTTTGCCTGATACGTAAGTATAAACAAGAGTTTTCATTTGGAAATGTGTTTTTTATATGTGCTTTCATCTATATAAGCACCAAAATGTCTTATCGTATTATTATATAGACTGGTGGGACCTATGGAAATTCTACGCTTGTTCTCTTTATCTATCTTTACAATCTACTGTTAATGATATTTCGTTTGAAATAATACGTAAGTCACGATGAAGCAAAAATTCTTCTCCCATAAAAATAACTGCCATTGTAAACTAAATATTCTTTAAAGAAATAAAACAAATATGTCTCTTCTTTATGATAATTGTAACAATTTATATCTTTTTAAAACAAGATATATTCTCTTTCTTCTTACCGTGAAAATAATTTTCAGCTGAATATTTGTAGCAGTCATAAATAATGACTTATTTTCTTACTCGGAGAAATGTCCCTGTTAAGCAATCTGGTCACACACTAACCAAGCAGCTTGCAGGGTGCATTGATTTCATCTGTCCCCGGAAGAACTACTTTAACCCTTTTAGGAATCACGGTCGGTCAGCAGAGATATTCCAGAAAGCAACGAGGAAAGACGTTTCCCTTCTCTCTCCTGTCCCTGTCCACTGGACGTTCAAGCATCAACGATCTTCGCCTAGAAGTAACTGCTGACAGACTTTCGAGAGCCCAAAGAACTTTCTACTTTTCCTTTCTTCACTTGTCCAACTTTCTTCCATCAATACCAAACGGTAGAGGTAATTGAATAAACCCTTTCGTTGTTGTTATAAAAAAAGGTTTCGTTTTTCCTTTCGTGTGCGGGTTTTCGTTACTTAATAATAATATATAGGAGTTGGTCTTAATAGCCCGTTGATAAGAACAGCTCTCATATATTTTCTTTTAAATAAATAAAACGAAAGTTTTAACCTTTTTATTTACTTTATTTATTATAACAATTTAAATCGTTTCAAAATAAATACTATCTTCTTTCTTACCGTAAAAATAATGGTCAGCTAAAGATTCGTTAAATAAATAAATCTTTAGCGATCAGACGATACAATCTTTAAAAAAAAGGGTGGTGAGTGATAACGTACTTACGAACATGAAATTGCCTTAGCATATTATTATACAGAGTTTTTGGATTTATGACTTGAGATATACACTTTACTTATCATCGTCCCAATTGATCTCCATTGTTTTCTATTTATATTTTTCATTATCAGTTATTCTGATTCACCCGCCTTTCTGTGTCAATCAATTTAAATCCAGATGAGCCTTCACTCTCTTGTTTGTTGCATATGTTTCATCAGACTTGACTTAATCCGCTCTAAATTGACCCTGACTTCTCTTTGCCAAATTTGAATTAGGTCGACGCTCGTCAGGTTGCAGATCACCCGCAAAAGCATTGATTTCTGTCGTCATCAGTCATTTTGTTTTTCGTCTGCTCCATTCACAACTGAAACTTGATGGACAAGTCAGGCATAGACTGAACTTTACTCGTACCAAATATGGTTGAATTGCAGAAAGGATTGTTAATTTTCTTAACGATTTAATTATTAGCATTTGGGGGCGGGTACTCTGTACTTGGGATATATGTATTTTATTTACCTCCTTTCCAGGAGGTTAGACACAAGGTTATGTGTGGGTTTTGATGAAAGTGTTTCTTTGAAATGAACTGGATTTGAACTCGGCACACCGAGGTCCTCAGTCCGCGTCATTAACTTAGCCATCGTACCATATACTTGGGAAATATGTATTGTTAGATGACAGACGATATAGTTGTTGTTTTGTTCATGTAGTAAAAGGGAAGAAACATTTTTTCTTCTTATTTCATCTGAGGAGACGATCACCAAAGTGTCCCTGCATATCATTGAACAGCGATAAAACTAAGACTGTTGGATATTTATGAGCGAAATTTGGTGGACAAGTCAGACATAGGCTGAAGTTTATTTTTACTAAATATGGTTTGATTAAATAAAAAAAGAATTTTTTTTTTACTTTTGTTCGATCCAAACAAGGAATTTTGACACTGAAGCGCAAGGGCTACTGTGATAGGGGATAGATTTATAGGGGAAGGCTGGGTGGGGAGTTGGGCAGCAAGATGTTTGTTAACACTACATTTAAATTTCGGCATGTTGGTACGGTCAGGGAAACAGGGATCAGGGAGGGACTTCCAAAGGCAAGTTGTCTAAAGAAAGAAACTATTAGAGTAGAAAATCTTCCGGCATCTTGGGACTTCTTCAGTGAAACAGTGGGTCAAAGGTATTTACGTTGAGGGGGTATAAGGGCAGTAAGTTCATTGGAGCACATTTCGTAGAAATACTTATTAGACAAGCACAGGGATGCAACATTGTGGTGTTGTGACAGGGGCTGAAGCTTTGCAGACAGTGCGAGACTAGTGGTTGGTGCACAAGCCCAGATGTGGCAACAATACTGTATGCATGTGCAAATGGTGGCTTTATAGAGATATAGGATACTGGCAGGTGTGATAAGTTTACTAGCTTGGTAGAAGGAGTACACCTTCTTAGCAGCAGACTTGGCAGTATCTTCTATGTATTTATTCCAATTAATGTTGTCGGTGAATGTTAGGCCAAGGAGTTTGGACATTAGACTCTCGGGGAAAAGTACTATCAGCCATGGCAATCAGTGATTGGAAAAGTTTCTTATTAAAGTTTCTCTTACAGCATTGAATGTAACAGTCCATTTTGGCTCCATTCTATTACGGACTGGATTCAGCCATTGCTTTGGATATGTGTGTGTGTTCGATTTATCTGCCTTTTTAGAATAGAGCGTCATATCATCAGCATCCCTGTACTTGTTTTACAAGCACTTCCATAGAATGTACTCCAATGAATTTATTACACTTGTACTCCATCAACATAAATACTCCAGACACCCCCCTGACTAACAGCAAAATACCCCCATCTTCACTGCAAAGGTCCCCAGATGCCAGAAAACTTTCTACTCCAATAGCTTCGTTATTCAGACCGCTTGCCTTTGGAATTTCCTCCTTGCTCCCTCGACTGTACCAACATGCAGAAATTTAAATGTAATGTGAACAAACATTTCTTATAATTGTTAAAGGAATAGAGCTTTGTCTTGGTAGCATTTAATGTAACCATCCATTTATGGCCTCATTCTACAACAGACTGGAGGTAAGTTTCTAAGGATTCAGACGTTGCCTTGTTCGATTTACCTGCTTATCTAGAATAGAGCATTGTGTCATCTGCATATATACTCATCTCGGACGTGATTGAACTAGATAAGTCGTTTATGAAGATCAGGAATAATAATGGTCCAAGTATCGACCCCTGGGGCACACTCGGATTAATATGGTGTTATTTAGATGTACGGCCATCGAAAACGACCTGGATATCAACATAGAAAATCCATGGAGAGAAAAATACTTTCCGAATCTCATTTTTCTCTTTGCAGAGTTTTCTATGGTCCTGCCTTGTAGATAATTATTATCTATTTATTTAATATGATATTTGTGCACGCGTATCCTTTCAAAAAGCAACGTTTCATTAAAAAATATATCTATTAGACTAAATTAAAATATATTTATTGGTGCAATGCAAAGCTCTTTGTAAATAAACAAATGGAGCACTCTCTAGTGGTTGACAATGTTTATATATAAAGCATTGATATGTCACTTGCAAACAACGCCCACCCCGTAGTCAAGTGGTTAGAATCGCTGACTATCAACTTGATGGTCGTAGGTTCGATCCTAACTTGGGTCGGGTGTTGGGAAGAGCTGTGATACAGCGAAACAGTCTGTCTGTAGATGACTATAAATTAAAAATATATACAAAAAGTAAAAGGTTCTCTGTCTCCCTTGTGTGGGAGAATGGCTACCAACCGATCTTGGAAAGAAGGATCTCAAAAGTTATAAGCAAATGTCCCCAAAATTTATTTCATGCAACTTTTGAAAAATGCCTCGAGTAACTTTTCTGTGCAAAAATGAAAAGTCATTAATTTGTAGATAAAAAATTACCCTTTTAAAATTTTAAAACTCATTTCTAAAGAAATACAAATCGGTCGTGATGTCTATCTTTTGTTTTTTTGTTTTTTTACCACGGCACTGCTTCACTTCAGACTACAACATGGTCGTCTTCAAATCCAATGGTAACAAATACATCTCATAAACCATCTCCCATAACTAATAAAACTGTCGATTCAATTCATCATTTTCCACACTCTCATAATATTCTTCATCTTTCCACTGACACTCAATCCATCTCATTAACCCTTATCCTCGAGTGGCTTTTGGCTTTGATAAGTGGTGACTCATTAGTAAAAACAAACATAATAAAATAAAAATTAAACACCAAGGAAGACAAAGGAACGGGGGGGGGGAGGAATAAATTTGAAAAAAAGAAGATAAATCGGTCGACAGCAACAATTTATTTGTTTTATTACGGTTTTGCAATAATTGCCATACGTATATCACGTGACCGATAGATAAGCAGTCGTTGACACGCATGAATGACAGTTAAAGATATGATAAGTCTAAATAAATAACGAAGTAGAAAAATCAATTTCTGTGTCATTGTCCAACGATGACAAGACAAATACTAAAGGTGACAGATTTTATGAAAATGATTATGATGGTGGTGGTGGTTGGTGATGATCGATGATGATGATGATTACGATCATGATGATCAGGATGATGATGATGATGATTTCGATTTCATAAAATGACACACAGACACAATTTTGCAACAACTGAAAAAAAAAATTATATAATCTTCACACTCAAAATAAGGAATAAACAGGGGGGGGGGGCTAAATTACGTTTTGTAAGAGCATATATAATATATTTATTATGGGTGATACTGTACAATGATAATTTGATTAGTCATATTGATACCGGCGGTTTCAAATTTTGCAGAAGAATAGGAATGGTAACTTCTGCATTTGGACGTCTAAATGAAAAGATGTGAAGCAGGAAGAACATATCGACGCGTCTGAAGTTAATACTTTACAATGCATTGATAGTTCCTACTGCTGTATATACAAGTGAAACATGGACTAGACTGGCAAAGAATGAGAGGAAGCTCAATGTCTTTGGAATTAAATGCTTAAGAACTATCCTTGGAGTAACTTTGCGCGGTAGACTTTCTATTCTTCTGCTAGTGTCAGATGAGGATCCTGGAACCATTAAACCTAGAAACAAAATCTTTTTTTTTTTTAAACCGTTTGGTTGTCTATTGAGATATTATCCCCAGAAAAGGAACAGATTTTGAATTTGCCTGGGTTCATTTTCATTGCAAAATACTTTAAACTTCAACTCATCAAAGCCAACGACAACGAGCGTGATGTCATCATTATAGTGAGTATTAGTAGAGAGATCATTGCTAAGCACCAATGTCGATTGCAGACATTCCAGTTCTTTCATAACAGATTCCAAGGAAACGTTGAAGAGGGCAGGACATAAGAGGCAATCGTGGCGTACCTCTACCGTTACTTTAAACCAATTTGTGATATGTCTGTTAATAACCACTGCATATTTGTAGAATATATTCAAGCTAAATAAATATAAAAAATTCTGAATATTTATGTAAGAATAATTCAAACGACTATTCATTTATACAAAAATAAAGTCTATTATTAAATTCCATATGCTTTTAAAGTCGATAAATTTAACATTTCTGTAGACGGCATTGCTAAATCATCATCATCATCATCATCATCATCATCATCGTCGTCGTCATCGTCGTCATCGTCGTCATCGTCGTTGTCATCGGTTTAACGTCCGTTTTACATGCTGGCATGTGTTGGACGGTTTTAAGAAATTGACTTCCAAACTAACCTATCTCTGACCAGGTCTTTATTTATCCTTCTTTCCCTTGGGTCCATTTTTATCACTTCTTCCCATATTTTCCTTGGCCTTCCCCTGTTAACTGAACCTGCTACTTCAACTGTTCTACATCTACTAACCTAAGAACTCTCATCCATTCTTTCAATGCAGTCATACAATCAAAGTCTCCTGTTCTGCACACATCTCCCTATACTGTCCAGATTTAATCTTTCTTTGAGATCATCAGAACTAAGCCTGTCTTTAAAACTCACATTACACATCCATCATATCATTCTCATGTCATTTGTCTTCATGCAACGCATGTCTTCAACAGGAGCGGCGGGACAGTTATAAAAGTGGGGGGGGGGGCTCTCCTAAAAAGTAGCGGGGGGGCCCGGTTAAACACATGCATATATAACTTCATTATTGATGACCGTAAAGTGGGGGGGGGGGGCAAGTCAAAAAGTATGGGGGCTTGCGCCCCCCCCCCCCCTCCTCGGTGCCGCCGTCCATGTATATATATATATATATATATATATATATATATATATATATTTATAAAGTTAAGTATGTGTATATATTTATATGTATAGGATGCATCTCTAAACTAATTAACCGATCATTATGAATTTTGGAACACACTTGTAATCGTACAAGTGGGTAATGTGGCTTATATTTAGTTTGATTTAGTTTTGTGCAAAGGGGGCAAAGAGTGTGAATCGAAGCACTTTGTGAAAATTCCAGTACCTCCGATTTTTGTGACATTTTAACAATAGGCATTAGACATCAATTAATAAATATTTCCCAAATTTCAGTTTCTTTGGAGTATTGTAAAGGACTTTTATGAACATGATATGGACACAATCTCCCATTTGAAAATTCAAATATTTCAGATTTGCATTGAATTTGATTCATACTAATTAAGCAAGATGCCTTTAGTTTTTAGACATTTTCTAGAATCAAAATCATAAAATGGATTTTGATCAAAATTAGAATAAGAATTCTAGACATAAGGTTTAGTAACAATATATCTTGATTTTAATCCATATAAGGGAACATAAAAGTGGTGTAAAACTGTTTTGTTCAAAGAATTAATTTTACCCGTACTAGGGCGGGTATTTTTTTAGTATATATATATATATATATATATATATATATATCGATATATAGTAAGTTATTAAAATATATTTATGGCAATTAAGCTACACAGAGGCTTCCATGTTTCATCGCCGTAGGGAATCGTCAAGCTCAATTTTAACCTGATGATTCCCTACAGGGATGAAACGTGGTAGCCTCTGTGTAGCTTAATTGCCATAAATATATTTTGATAACTTACTACCTAGCTCTACTCACGTATTGAGTACTGTTGAAGTAAATACTGAAAATTGATACATAAAAGATTATATCCTTATAAAATTTTATGTGGATACATGAAATAATAATAATAATAATAATAATAATAATAATAATAATAATATATATATATATATATATATATATATATATATAATAGGTCCCTCACTGTCAACTAAGCTCCAGTCCCTGTCCCATCGTCGCAATGTACCATCCTTATGCTTGTTTTACAAATACTTCAATGGATTATGCTCCGATGAATTGGCTACTCTTGTGCCCCCTCGACGTAAATTCACTAGACCAACTCGACAATCAACTAAATCTCATTCATTCACTGTGGAGGTCCCCAGATGCCGGAGAGCCTTCTACTCAAATAGCTTCTTTCCTCGTGCTGCTGGCCTCTGGAACTCCCTCCCCGCTCCCTGTGTCCCCGACAGTACTGACATGCAGAAATTTAACACTAATGTAAACAGACATCTCGCTGCGCAGATCCCAATTTAGGTTGACCCCCCCCCCAACCGTCTCCCCTTTTCTTTTTTCTCAGTAGCCCCTTACGTCTACAGTGGCAGCCTGCCTTGTTTGGGGTGAACTATGTTAAAAATAAATATATATATATATATATATATATATATATATATATATATTAGTATGTGAGCATATACATGCATTTATGTCTCCCTAACAAGATATGTAATATGATTATGGCCTTAAAAACAAAGAAAAAGAAGAAGAACAAGAACAAGAACAGCAGCAGCAGCAGCAAAAAAAAACCTGCTGATACTGCTCACTGGCAATAGCATGTCAGCATTGTACCAACAGAAGAATGCACAGAACCCCCCCCCCCCACCCCCCCACAAAACGGGGCCCTTTTTAGTAAGTCAGAACGACCCAAAAAATCAGTCTAATCTAATCCTAAAGATGTTTGGCCCAATAATTTTAGAGATGCATTTGTTCTTGCCATTGAAAACCACCTTTTTTTTGTCTTCTGGTGTTGATATCTGTTTTTGATTTGTTTGTGTAGGAGGAATTCAATGTGTTGCATACTCAGCTTTGTGTCATACATGCAGCAGCCAAGTTGCCATAATCACTACAGAAATATTAAAATTCACAAAGGGTTATTCATAATTTGTTGGCTGGTCGTTCTTCTTGTGCACGCTTTTGCTGTGATCCTCCCAAATCGAGACAATGTCTGTTCTGTAATCAAAGCTTCTTATTTATACCTTTAAAAAGACACAAATCTGATGGAAGAAAGTGAGTCATTTATTCGGTCCTGATATATATATATATATATATATATATATATATATATATATATATATATATATATATATATATATATTCGCCACCGCCTACAAGCAACACCTTCAATCCGCTCCGGCTTGAAAAAATATCGGATCTAAATCCATGTCTATAACATATCGATACACTGATCAACCAGGGAGCTAGAGGTTTTCTTAATGCACACTTTCATATATACCGAACTCTAACCGACAAACTTCATTCTGAACCCTGTGAAACGGATAATTGCAATACCAAACTACTACACAGACAAGATAAACTGGACTTTACCAATTGCCGTCTAAAAATCATCTTCTTAACAACAACATTTGGATTCCTAAACAATTTGAGTATTATTCTTTTTCAAACATTCATTTCCAATATAACAGCTGTTTTATTTTGACGTGTTTTTGGACAGCGTCCACCCTGACTCTACGCTCTCATCTCAACATAAGACTCTTTACCTTTTGGTCTTTATTTTGTTTTTATTTTATGTAAAATTTTCAAAGTTAAATGTTGCCGATAATATTTACAATTACATTGTCGGTTTTTCTCTATCCTCTCATGAAAAGAGTCTATCTTTGAAAATCCATGGATTAAGGATATGAAGCACCTTGCTCTGAACTTTTGATGTTCTAATAAATATTGCCTCTTTACAATTTTATATTCTCATCTTTCATCTCTAGAATTGATTGCTCTATTCAATATATTGAGCTTTATATTATCACGATAGATTATTATTAAACGATAATTCAATTATCTTTAATTTAATTCAACATTTAAATATATATATATATATATATATATATATATATATATATATATATATATATATATATACATTCTAAGTCTGCAACATACAGATTTAGCTAGTATCAATCGGATTTTAATTTCTTGGAAGCCGTATATTAGTGTTAGGATAGTACTTCTGACACTAGGAATATGGAAGGGAGATGCTTCTGTAATGATGGCAGAGGGGTCTGTCTTTATGGGTGTTCTATGTAAAAAAAAAATTGGGGGGGGGCATTGTATTATTAATGTTGAATATGCATTTTTTGTCAATCAATAAATCATTAGTTTATCAATCAATCAATAAAACATTATTTTGTCAATCAATCAATAAACATTTTTTTTGTCAATGAATAAATCATTTTCTTTTAATCAATAAATCTTTGTCTTAGAAACGATCTTAAGCAGAAACTTTTATTGATGTTAAATTTCTAGAACTGATAGACTAAAAAATGATTATGTCACAATTTGTGTTTATATATATATATTTATAATTCGGTACAGAAAATCAGTATAACATCAGAACCATTGGTTTCAAGCTCAAAAGGCGTTGACCTCCAGGCTATCTTTAGCTTTGTTGTCACTTGGTAGAGAAAATAGAGGGTCTCCTATAAGCCATGATCGGATACATGAAGGTCTCGGTCAACACTTTGGACCTCACGACTTTATTAGCCTATGGACAGAGGTCAAACCACTCATATATATATGAATAAAAACATACACCCGCTAGCCTATATCTCTATATGCTTACATATACATCTACGCATACACATACCTAAATATATAGGTATGTCAGTTTGAAGAAGAGGGTCACATATATATATATATATATATATATATATATATATATATATATATATATATATATATATATATATATATATATAATATGAAATGTGTCCTTGTTTTAGAAAGCATTGTTTATATGGTAATATTAATTATTAAAAATAATAATGAGCAATTAGAACGCCATACAATGCATTTTAGTTTTATTAACTACTTTTATTTAGAAATTCTGATGATGAAGTATATCTTCGAAAATTAAATTGAAAAAAAAAAGAAGTTAATAAAACTAAAATTAATATTATATATATATATATATATATATATATATATATATATATATATAAACAATCGTTTCTGAGACAAAGATTTATTGTTCCATACGTCCTCATCAGCACAAATACAAAGACCGCTACAAAGAGAGAGAGAGAGAGAGAGAGAGAGAGAGAGAGAGAGAGAGAGAGAGAGAGAGAGAGAGAGATAGGGTAGTTAAACAAAAATTCTCCATAATTTCGTCAGGTCTACATGGAAAAAACAAAAGATAAAAAAAAATAATAATAAAAATATCTATCTATCTATAAAGTGTTTTTGGTTGCTATGGTAACATTAGTTACATGACTTTCGTTTATAGTTTCACTGGAATTTGACTTTCAAATTTTCCTTGACACGAATGTGTTTGTTCTTTCTCCATTTGTTTTACGCAATTTCATTTCTTTTGAATTCGTGTTCATGTTGATTTGGGAAATCAACATGAAAATCAATTGAGGAGAAATATTTGTTTTGTTTTGTTTGGGAGGGTAGGGGTTCAATTAGTGCATTGAATGGACTGGGGTATTGTAGGTGATAGAGAAAACTTGGAACATTCTCAAGGAACTTGTGGTGGCCTTAAAGGGTCGAAAAGAAATAAGACAACAAGGGGGTAGAGTTAACAAGAGTGTATATCTACAGAAAGTACAGAAGTAATGGGTTGCCGGAGACTGCTCCGTTACCACCATTATCATTATTCATAGTGTCAGGAAGAGTCCATGTAACGACGCAATAGGGTTGATCACCATAACATAATGGGCAGCATTTGATTAATTAATTTGTTAACATTGGACTTGAAAACGAACATGTTGTAGTCAGCCGGGAAGCAGACTCATGGTTTGTGTTCCACAGGCGAGAAGTTCTTGGAAATAAACTTTGTTCATGTTTTTCTTCACTATTGTCCATTCCCCTATCTTTCGACCCTCGTGTTTGTTACACATGATAACACAACACGCAAAATGGCATATTCTCTATTTTTGACACTGGCAACATGTGTTCTTTATCGACTGTATTAGGAACGTCATGTATTCTTTCTTAGCTACTAATGTCTGTTGTTTTTCTTTTGCATATTATATTGTGTAACACTATAAAGTGTTGTTCTGTCACCATGTGTGTAGGCTAGAGTAGTGAGTGAGTTTGTAAGACTGTCAAGCTGTCGCTATATTTAGATGGGCTTGATTTTCCAAGAGGACGGCTCGAGAAGTATTTGTTTACATTAAACTTGAAGACGACCATGCTGTAGTCGGTTGGGAAGCAAGCTCGCGGTATCTTATTCCACAGATGACATGTTCGAGGAAAAAAACTCTGTTTGTGGAAGTTCCTTTTGGGTTTTTGGTACAGAGAGAGAGAGGAAAGTTCTCTGCTGTGGTTGTAGTCAGATTAGTTCTTGGTGTGACTGAGAGATTGGAGCTCAGTCAAGTAGGCAAGGCGCATTTGAGGGAGATAATAATTATGAGTTTAAACGACTCAAAATATTCACTCAGTTTATGGAGAAGAATGCCTGAACGAAAGAAGATCGGTTACAAAATTAAGAAATTAAACTTTCATCCTTCAAGATCAATGTGACAAGGATTGTGACCCTTTTGTGGGAGCTGGAGTTCTCCACATTTAAAAGCCCTGCACCTGACATTTATTGTTCTTGTGGGGAAGCATGTATAAAACATTGCAAGGGATGTCAGTGCTTTGCTTGGCTCAGGGTTGATGGCTTAAATATCAACCATTGCTATTGACGGCTACCGGGCCAAGGATCAGATCAATGTTAGCTGACGGCTTTGCTAAAGGTTAAAAATCGGAATTGCCAGTTAAATAATAACACGCAATGAGTCACTGTAAATTCTATTTGTCTCTTTCTATACTTGTTTTTTCTCCTTCTCTTTTTGTCTCTCTCGTATTTGTCACAGTGAGGGGGAGTTTTCAGTTGGTGTTTTGCTCCGAATGAGAACGGTTGTAGCCTGCTCATCTCTCAAGTTTTATATCATGTTTCTTTAGTAAAAATAAATCAAATATATTTTTATATATAAATAATATATATATAAAAATGCGTTTTTCACTCCTTTTATACAGCGCTCAATTTCAGCAAGACGACAGTTCCCTCAGCCAAATGATTAATTCTCTGGAGAGAATTAATGATGCCGTCTAAGACCCGTCAAGCCTGGAGATGAAGTTATCCCCTTCATTGAAGAGAATGTGCCTATCGTTTCTCAGGGACCTGGTGGAGTACATTAACAGCCCTTCCGAAGGCGTCCCCACGGTGCGGACACACCAAGTTACACTCCACCAGCAAGTGATAGTGCCACATAAAGACCGATCATGACATCGAGTTGAGTTTGATGAAGAGCTCCTTGTAGCATCACTTAAGAAAACCCTGCAGTATTAGTTGAAGAATTTGCAATGAAACCTTCCTCAAAGCTTGGAAATGTCTGCAGATTTCAATTCGAGCTACGGTCGCCTTCAGATCCTCAAATAAATAGTTAGAGAAAATTGGATCAAAGAACCAATGACAGACGTCATCTAATAAAAAGAGGGTAGGGCTATAGCTTTTGAACCAGACAAAACTGACTTTTGCCGAGGCCGAAATACGTAAACAGCCGGAAAAAGCCGAATCAAAACGAATCGGAGGCAAAATCAAAACGAGGCGGATTTACAACATGAAAAACATGATGAACGAAAAATCGCTCACCGTATATTTATTTCTATGACAATTTATTTTTTGACAAAGAAAATCAATGAAAGAAATTTTTTTCATGGGAAAGTTAAAAGTGAATAATTTATTTTTTTTTGTTTTTTCGATAAAAAGTTTTTTTTTATCTTTACAACAATGCAACAATAATTTTTACAAATGTTTTTTCGTTGTATTATTTTTTGAAAAAGGTAAAAATCCAACTAGTTTAGGGTTATTTTAGGGCTAGGGTTAGTTTAGGGTTAGTTTAGAGTTAAAAAAAAACAGTTCGGCTTTTGTCCGGTTCAAAAGATGTACCAGTACCCCTAACCTTAAACAAACCCTAAACTCACCTTAACCTAACCCTTTGTCCTACAGCTATAAAATTCATTTTTGGTATAATCATTTTTCTTTAATTATAGGCTGCCTGCCAGGAATTGTCAGATTTATTCAATTTAAAGGTAAAGTTGTTGTCTGCTTTTCGAGCATTCCAATTAGCTAAGCGCTTCAGCATCTACCGGCTGTTTACGTAAACGTCCGGAAGATGCCGAACGAAAAGTCGGTTTTGTCTGGTTCAAAAGCTGCACCAGTACCCCAAAAAAGATTGGCACAAAAATTGCCGTGATAATCTGATTTTCTCTAAATATATAATAGGGTTCTTTCACGACCAAATTCAATTCCTTCCAGCCTCGACTAGAAACACATGAAACGTCGCCAACGATCATTAGACAATGTCTATTGCTAGTTTCCTATTCTTCTCGGCTATTTTTCTTTTGGCCAAGATCAAAGTGTAGTATCTGTTCCGATACTGCACCCCATAGACTGGTATTGTCTTGGCCTTCAGGGCTTGATTTACGCCGGTCTATGGGACAGTCCTGTGCAGTTCTAGGAGGTTTACCCTCCCAGGCTTTGCCTCCCCTCCTTGGGGAGGAGTAAGTTTATTGCTTACTGCCTGAGGCGCCCCTACCGGGGAATGCCGACGGGGCTGCCGAGGCAATTTTTAAATGGCCAGAGTGCTCACCTCTCGGGCGCTGGCTTTTCTAATCCCACTTTCTCGACCTTGTGTCACATCTTACCTTGTGAGGGTAGATAAATCTCTTCCTATTCTTTTCGCTATGGAGCCTGTTTATGGTAAAAAAAATTCTATCCATAGGCAAACAAAAACTGAGTAGGCTAACCCTAACCCTAACCCTAACCCTAACACATTCTGTAACCCTATTCTTTTAACTTTTCTCTCTCTCTATTTGCTGTTTATTTATTTGAATAGTGAAGGTGTTTAAATTGTAATGGTTGTTGGGTTCTTTTCTCTTAAAAAAGCTGTTGACTCAGTTATCTTATGAGTTTTTGATTTAATTCCCCGAAGTATGTTATCATCAATGTTTAAATCTGTCCTGAATTATTTGGACAAAAAAATATCCATTGAAGTGGATTTGCTAGTTATTGTTTGAAGAATGTGAGAAAATAATGAGACATAATGAGACATAATACACAAGACGGAGATTAATGATATATACATATTGAAATTATAATACAATAAATATCCTGCAAACAAAGTGTTTTTGCAGCTTAATTAAAAGACCAACTTATCTGATACTGTCCGTTTAAGTATTACAGCATTTGTGAATGAACATATCTGCTAATATGCTTATCAGTTGTCATACTTTAAATTAGTTTATATCTGCTCGCTATATCTTTCTCTTTTTCTATTTCCCTCTACAGCTACTGGTTAAATAATATTACTAAATCTGGTGATATTCCCTTTTATTTATAATGGACTGTTCCAATCTTTTTATTCTTTCTTTTCTTTATTACTTTTGACAGTTAATACAGAGAGAGAGAGAGAGAGAGAGAGAGGGAGAGGGAGAGGGAGAGAGAAACCATATAAAATAAGAAGGGGGGGACAAACAACATACAGTGAGAAAGGATGAGAGCAATAGACAGAAAAGACTTAATAAGAGATGGGTGAGTTAATTGTAAATTACAGCTAATTAAAACAATTAAAATGGATTTTTTCAAACATAAATCGATCCCGATACCAAGGAATATTTTAACATGTATTTTGTGTGATTACAATATATAGGAAAAAAAACCCTTAAGGAAACAAACGTTAATAACGTGACTACTGAGAATCGAAGGTCGAAATAATAACTAAATAAACATATTCATCATTTATGAAAGAGGGTCCTTTTTTAATATCACAATAGACGACTCAGTAAATGTGTCCTGTCCGAACGGAGAAAAATTCACGAAAAGAGGAAGAGAACTGACTTTTCTGCCTTCATTTCATCCTGCCAAAATTAAAAGCTTGTTAATTGGTCGGAGAGAATCGTCTTGTCCAATCAAATGGGACTATTTTCGAAGACAAGAGAGGTAATTTATTAAGACAATAATATACAAGGGGAGATAATCTATTTTAGAAGATAAGGGAGGTAACCCATTAGTATGCTTCTTTTTTATACCATACGATTAAGCCAATTAAACATGCCCCCCCCCACCCTCCAGCAAACGAAGAAAAGAAGATCAATTAAAGTTTGTTTTGATTGCGACGACAAAATAAACAACCATTTTGCTAGAGTTGCTTTAATCTGAGATCGAGAGAAAATCCGAAATCCAATACAAACGATTTTTTGCTTTTTTTTACATTCATTCGGAATTGATTTTAGCTTAAACTTCAGTTGACAACTTAACAAAGTGTGTTTTGTTTTCTCTTCTTTCGCTAATTCCATCAACAAAAATGACTCATGAAATAAAGGGGAAAGCAACAATTATAAAACAACAAACAATTTTATTTTCTCGTTTACTTCGAATAAGTCGGAAGATTCTTAAAGAATAAGAAATAGTTGTGCATATATAGAGTTGGAAGGCAGGAGAACGCGGTAAAAGCGGACCAAAACAAAATTAATTAAGATTTACATATCTTTAATTTTTATTATATGGTAAAAATTAATGCAATCATTTTTTGTTGTACTGTACATGGCTGTATAAGTTCAACATGTGTGGATGTACATCCAGCTTTTTCTTTTAGCATTTTGAAGCAGATATGTTGGTATCTTGTCTGAAAGCTCACGGTTGTCTTTAGCATTCTGCTGCATCGCATGTGGTTTTAAAACCAACAGTTTTATCAACAATTCATGATATAGTTCATTTTTTGTGCTGTTCATGTACTGTGTCAGTTCAACGTGTGCAGATGTACATTCGTTTCTAGCGTGTTTTGCATTTTGCTGCGTCTGATGTAGTCTTGAAATTCAGTTTTCTTTAGTATCCAGTTGTGTTAACGCTCTGGTGTCAGCTGGTTATTTACTTGCTTTTCACAGTGGCAAGAGATGGCACAAGACCGGAAGGTAGAAAAAGTTAGTCGCCCCCCCCCCCCACCACCACCACCGAGGAGGACATTCTGACTGGTACAAAAATAGCCGTGAATAGACTAGTCGGCAATCTGTTGTAGGGACGCCTCAGGCAATCGGCAAAAAAGTAATCGCCTCTCAAAAAGAGGAGGTAATGCAAGTGAGGGTGTGTCACATTACCTCCTCTCCAAGGGGAGGTCTAAATGTCTCACAAGTCACAATGAATTAAAATACATGGGTTCATAAACAAACCTTGTTAGCGAATCCAGATCACAATCATAACTGCACAGTCCGATCTCGCCTAGTGTCGTCTACTCCTCTGTGACTGGGGCACCTGCAATTAATGTTTCACACCAGCACGAAAGAAATCATCAATTTGAAGAAAGGGCCTATTATTGAGATGTTGTTGTTGCCTTCTCTTTTGCCAGCGGCAGAGCGGGGCACCTTGAACTACAGATATTTGACCCTTAGTTTATTGTCGATCTTAAGTCATCACTACCTATCCGGTTCTCTCCAAGACTTCCAACCGACTGATAACTCCTTTTTTTTACTCCCCCCTTCTCTTTTTGTCATGTGACATCACGTCTGCTTCCGGTATGCAGACATCCGAGTACACTAGCCGACCCCGACTGAATCCTATTTCCTGTTATCCTCAATTAATAAAATTATACTCGCCCAATATTTAACAGGTGTACCTCATAGTATCAAGCTGGACTATATCGCATTCAGACAAAGAAGAGTCTGAACGAGATATAGTCAAATCAGGCCCTACTCAGCCAAAATGATGCCAAGACGAACCTCGGCTGGTATGAAAATAGCCACGAAGCAGATGTCAGCTTGAACGAAAACTGTTCGCTTAGTCTCTATTTACTTGCCTACCCACGAGGGCAGAGTTAGACACAAGGTTGGTTTTTAATGTGGGGAAAATACAGTTTTCCAAAAAGGGGCACTCTAGATTGAGACAAAAATAAAAAGTGCCTCAGTCTAGAAGGATTTCTCTTTCACTAATTGAGAACAGAACAGATAAAGTGTAGTATCAGAACAGATACTACACGTTTCTCCTAGCCAAAAGGCTAAGGACTTAGTAAGTAACTGTTCTCTTAGCAAATACTTTCTATTATCTAAATCCTGAGACTCCCACACTTGTTTCAAAAAATCGTGCAGAAAACGTAATGATTAACATTATTTTATTTTTTATTTCGAATCTGGTCATGTGAACTGGTTTTGTAAACAATGGTTCTAAGTACATCTCACGTTTTTGATGAACAAACGGGTCACGGCTTATCAAGGCCATAAAGCCATTTGAGGATAAGGGTTAATGAACTGGTAAAGTGGACAGTGAGACAACACCTTGAGGATCGGTAACGATTGTTGAAACTTAGCAGAATTTTAAGAGGACGGCCCAACAAGAATTTATTTACATTGAACTTGAAAACAACCATGTTGTAATCAGGTGGGAAGCAGCCCCGTGGTATTGTGTTCCACAGACGGATAGTTCTTGGAAAGAAACTGTGCTCATGGAAGTTCTGCTTAATTTTAGGTACACAGAGGAAGAAAGGGAAATTATTTACAGTTGTTGTAGCTAGCTAGACAAGATTTTGTTGTCAATGTTTTACAGGAGAACCAGAGATTGGAGCTCAGTCGAGCAGCTACCATGAAGATAACGACAGAGTAGAGAAAGACTAGCAACTTTTCTTTTGTGAGAAAGAAAGAGGCTGTAGGGAAGAGAAGAGGACATCCCCCACTAGATTTCGAAGTTGGTTTTATACTCTGTCAAGGTAGGAAAGGTGCTCTGAGCGACACCTCCCCAGATGTGGCAACAGTACCTCCCCATCTTAGGACGTATTCAACTCTTATACAGGTAGAGGATTGCGTCACGAATGAGATACTTTCTGGAGCGGTAGAATGATCCAACCATTTTTCCAGCGACCTTGGCAATGGATTTGATATAAGTTTTTCATTTGAAGTCTGGAGTGAAGGTCAATCCTAGAAGCCATTCATTTCAATCGAGTGTGGCTTTTTAGAAGAAAAATAAAGGAAAAAAGAACAGAAAAGCGTGAAGCTAGACAACCAGAAACAGAAAGGCAGTGGCTAAACATGCCAATAAAACATCTGAACAATTTTTTTTTTTTCAGTTTTCTTTTCTCATTGTTTTCGTTAGGAATTGGGCATCTTACCGGATGCTAGATATTTACCCACTATTCCAGAGACTCCAACCAAGAAATCTTTCTAAGATTCTAACCGTCCCTTTAAGTGTACTAAGTTCATCAGCATATTCGCCATGTAGTTATTTTTGGTTCTTTTTCATGAGCCTGATGGCTCCTATGATTACTGGAATGATTGAAATCTTCCTAAGATTCCAGTTTCTTTTCATGTCGTACATAAGACCTTGGTATTTAGTTATCTTTTCCCTCTTATCTCTATTTAAGCCAGCATCATTAGAAACACTGACTTCAACTAGATTTGCTACTCTCTCCCTCTTGTCCCATGTCATTATATCAGGTTTAACAGCTTCCTTATCTACATATGTAGCTGTAGGGATTGTGGATGGTGTATGACTTATTTCCAACAGTTCTTTCTGGTATATGTTCCCAAGATTCGCGGCTACACTGAATGTGCAATTTTTTGCAAATGGTCCAGTGGATATATTTACACACTCTGTTGTATCGCATTATAATAGTCATTCCCCAGCAGAACCTTACAACTGGATATCAGTCTTATTTAGGTAATTCTCCTACTTTTTTTTTTTTTTTAACTTTTATTCACCCCAAATATGTTATATTGCCACTGAGACGTAAGGGGCTACTTGATTAGGGGCCAGATTTATAGGGAGCATATATGGAAATACTTGTAAAACAAGCACAAGGATGCAACATTGTGGCGATGTAACAGGGACTGGAGCTTATCAGACAGTGTGGGACATATTAGGTGAGAGACTTATTTTTCGCACCCTGTTCAGAATGGAGAGGCTAGTGGTTGGTGCACCAGTCCAGATGTGGCAACAATACTCCATGCATGGGTAAATGGTGATTTTATAGAGATATAGGATACTGACAGGCATGAGAATTTTACTAGCACGGTAAAGGGAGCCCACCTTCTTTGCAGAAGACTTGGCAGTATCTTCTATGTATTTGTTCCAATTCATGTTGCTTGTGAATGTTAGGGCAAGGAGTTTGAATGTTGGACACTTGGGTTCTATTAGCAATCGGTGGTTTGAAAGGTTTCTTATAATTGTTAAAGGAAATGAAAGAGAATTGATGATGTTTGGCTGTTACAAATCTCGGTGGTGCATACAACAAATCCAGGATCTATAGAGATGAGATTACTTCGTGCAAAGTATCACTATGTAGTGGAAAAGGCAACTCAAGACGATGAAATATAAAAAGTCCATAGAATACGAAACTTTAGAGAGTCCCAAGAACGTTCTGGTGAAAGAAAAGTTGTTTCGTGTATCAGGAGAAATTGAGTAAACATGTTTATTTCGGCTGGTGCTGTGCTGTGTACGTTTACATGTATGTAAATGAAATAGGTAAGTTGATAATGTGCGTGTATATTAGCGCACCTGTTTTGCAAGTGGGAGAGTGTATATGTATTAACGTGCCAATTTTGTTAATGAGAGAGTGTATGTACTAACTTGTGTGCGAGACTGTTCAGTTCACAGTACTTATATTCTGGTACTTAGTAGTCCGTGAAAGTCTCTTGTTGGTCTGTCGAGACCCTTCGGCCAGGGACCAGGGTTAGCTTTTTTTGGACGTACTCATATGCATTGGGTATGGAAGAAAAATACTGGAACAAAGAGAAAGCTGTGTGTTTTGGTTTTTATAGTATGCGCAAGTTTTTGGCACTGTATATTTTCACTTCTCTGATTGACTGAGAGAAATTGCTGATTGGGGATTTTGTCCAATCGAGTGTTGGTATGTAATAACAATATTCGCTGCCACTGCCATTTTGAAACAACTATAAGTAGCATCCCAAATAAGGGATTACTCCTCTTTGAATGGAAAATAGTGTAATGCCATCTAGTTGCTTTCCAGTCTGTCAATCTAGAACCACTGGTTTCCAGCTTGTTGGAAAATCCGACCAAAGCAGGCATTTAGTTAAAGGAGTCATTGAGATGTTGTTGTTGCCTTCTCTTCTGCCAGATGATGTTTTCGGTCGATTTTGTTTGTCACTATGTGTGTTTGTTTGTTTGTTTGTTTGTTTGTGTACAATATCACGTCCACATTGCTTTGTTATATAGCGAGAGTGGAGGGAGGGTGCCCTGTGGAGGGAGGGTGCCCTAAAAGCGGAAGTCAAGAAAATCACATCACTTCCATTAGAGAGGGTTCCGCCTCTCAGCCTGCAGGGGGCCAAGAGAGGTGGAGCGCAGTGTCTAAAAAAAAAATGACCTGACTGTATATGTTAAAGGTATATCTCTCTCCAATTTATTCTCTCTCTTGTACACATTATTTCCAGTTTCTGCCGTTGTCCTGTTTTAAATATACTCTTTTAAAACCAAAATCCGGAGTCCATGTGGTTATCGATCAATGGTCGAGGGACAGAAACCACCAGCGCGAACCACAAAGGTAAGCAGTATACAACAGCTTGACCAATTGTCACCAAACTTTATCAAAATATTGGTCATGGTCTAAATTATTCAATAAGGAAAACCTGGGAGGAATTGATAAGATTGGACTTGAGAGAAAGAGGCATGAATAAAGACCTAAACAGAGATAGGTTAATTTGGAATCAATTTCTAAAAGCTGTTCAACGCATGCCAGCATGTAAAATAGACGCTAAACCGAATATGATTATGATGTTTATGATTAAAGAAAAACAGGATTCCACATAAATTCTACATTTTACAAGAAATGAAAATGGTTCCTGCTCGTTCGAAACGATAAAGTTAGCGAGCCAGTGTGAAATTTTAAATTCTTATAAAAAACAGCAACGCGACAACCAAAAACACAGAAGAGAGAGTCAAGTTAGCAGAGACAAGACACCCAGCTAGCACAACATTATTCCCCCCCCCCCCTGCGAGGTCCGGGGAAGCAAACGACTATTCCACTTACACACACACATATTCATGCACTAACAAAGGGAAGTATATACACACCCTGATAAAGGCCACATACTCAACTCACAGACACAGAAGTTCACACATATTCACATACTGACAAAAGACGTATATACATTGACAAACGGCAACATAGTCACACACTGATAAGCGATAATATATATATTTTATTTTAAAGATTATGACATAATGAACGTTTTGGAGTTAAAATTAATTTAGTATTACGTAGTGATAGGGAAAAAGACGTTTTAACACTTTTTTTTTATTAAGCGATACAAAAAAACATTATGGCTCCATGAGCATAATACACTACTTCCGGTTCCTTTTTGTAAAAATCTCGATTATTCTAGCATATTTACACATTTCAAACCTGTTTTTCTTCAGATTACATGCGTAATACTAAATAGATTTTAACTCAAAATGGTTCCTCGGGTAATAATATTTAAAAAGAAAAAACAACGTAAAACCAGTTTTATCGATGATACACAATTTTTTTTTTATCGTATTCTGTTTAGGCATACAGTCTCAATATTTACCGTTTTTCTCTCTTTTATTCACAACAATAATGTTTGTCCATTTTTCTCCTTTGCCACTAAGTAACATTAATAATTGCCAGTGTGGGTCTTGGTACATTACAAAGACACAGCCATTGTCTATATCCTATTCAAGCCAGGATCCATTCTACAAGGTTTCATCACTTCTAAAAGAGGAAAGATTTTTTCTTTTCTTTTCTGTTCTTTTCTTTTCTGTTCTTTTCTTTTCTTTTCTTTTTTATTCACCCCAAACAAAACATATTTCCACTGAGACGTAAGGGGCTACTGTGATTAAAAACCGGATTTATAGGAGGAATCCTAAGTGGTGAGTTGTGCAGCAAGATGTTTGTTCACATTACATTTAAATTTCTGCATGTTGGTACAGTCGATGAAACAGAGAGCAGGGAGGGAATTCCAAAGGCAAGTGGTCCTAGGTAAGAAGCTGTTAGAGTAAAAAAATTTCCTGGCATCTAACGACCTCTACAGCAAAGGGGTAGGATTTTGCTGATAGTTGGGTTTGTCGAGGTATTTACATTGAGTGGGTAAAAGTGCAGTAAGTTCGCTGGAGCACATTTGCAACATTGTGGTGATAGGACAGAGCTAAAGCTTGGTAGACCATGCAGGACCGAATAGGTTAGAGACTCTTTTTTTGCACCCTGACCAAAATGGAGAGGCTTAGTGGTTGTTGCATCAATCCAGATGTGGCAAAAATACTCCATGCATAGGCGAATGGTGGATTTATAGAGATAATAGATACTGGCAGGTGTGAGAAATTTTCTAATCCGGTAGAGGGAGCCTATCTTCTTTGCAGAAGACTTGGCAGTATCTTCTATGTATTTATTCCAATTCATGTTACCTATGGATGTTAGGCCGAAGCGTTTGAACATTGGACTCTCGGGTAGAGTGCTATTAGCAGTGTTTATCCGGTGGTGAGACCCTAATTTGGGAGCTTTGGAGAGTGTGGAGTCACTCCTAAGTTACTATTACTCCCAGGTCCACTCTGACCCGGAGAAGTGGTAGTACTTGTCAGGGTTCCATCTACCAAAGGTACATAACTACCTTTATTATCTGTCAATTATTAGACAAACTTAGCCAGAAAGAAACCCCACCACCAGCGTTCAATCCCCTGGATTCCAACAGGCTAACCAAAAGATAAGCCCTTCAAGAGGTCAATAGACTATTTGCTTGCAAAATCGTTATTTCCATGGAAGATGCTAAACTGAGCTCCAATCTCTAATTCTCCCTGTAAAACATTCACAGCAAGAACTAACACCCGACCTGAGAGTTCATCATTCAAACTCCTCGGCCTAACTTTCACAGGTAACATGAATTGGAATAAATACATTGAAGACATTGCCAAGGCTGCCGCAAAGAAGGTTGGCTCCCTCTACCGTGCTAGTAAACTCCTCACACCTGACATTATCCTGTATCTCTACAAAGCCACCATCCGCCCATGCATGGAGTATTGTTGCCACATCTGGGCTGGTGCATCATCTACTAGTCTCTCCCTCCTTGACAAGGTCCAAAAAAGAGTCACCAACCTAATAGGTCCCTCACTGTCAACCAAGCTCCAGTCCCTGTCCCATCGCCGCAATGTAGCATCCTTGTGCTTGTTTTACAAATACTTCAATGGATTATGCTCCGACGAATTGGCTACTCTGGTGCCCCCTCGACGTAAATTCACTAGACCAACTCGACAATCAACTAAACCCCATTCATTCACTGTGGAGGTCTCCAGATGCCGGAGAGCCTTCTACTCAAATAGCTTCTTTCCTCGTGCTGCTGGCCTCTGGAACTCTCTCCCTGCCCCCTGTTTCCCCGGCAGTACTGACATGCAGAAATTTAAATCTAATGTAAACAGACATCTCGCTGCGCAGATCCCAATTTAGGTTGTCCCCCCCTCCAACCTTCTCCCCTTTTCTTTTTTCTCAGTAGCCCCTTACGTCTACAGTGGCGCCCTGCCTTGTTTGGGGTGAACTATGTTAAAAAAAATAAAAATAAAAAAAACTCACTTTAGTACCACAACGAAAAAAAAAACTTTCCCTTTTCCCCTGTGTGTCAAGCATCAGGCAGAACTTCCACAAACAGAGGTTCTTTTGAAAGGTTTTCCGCTTGTGGAACACGTGACCATGGAACTACTTCCCTGCAGATTACAGCATCTTCAAATCTAATGGCAACAGATTTACAGATTCATGTTAAGAACCGTACTCCCTAGTAATTCGAGCTTGGTCCATCCCATTTGTCTTTCCCAATCCTTTCATAATGTTCTTCATCTCATTAACTCTTATCCTCGAGTGGCCTTTGACTTTGATAAGTGGTGATCCTTTTAGAAACAACACAACAACAAAAAACGTACACCTACAAAATAAATTAATCTACAAACCACTCATATACAAAACATACATTGACATCATGAATAAATATTTGAAGATATTAACAACTTGGAGCATGAAGAACTTTTACCAAAATGATTGGATTCAACATTAAATGATCCGAAAAAGGATTGATATGCCATAAAACAAAATAACAACCCAGCTTCTAAAAAAAGAAAGATTACAAATAACAAGAAAGACCCTATCATGTTATCATTTCTAAAAATAACTCTTTTCAATGTAAATGTAGTGGTGATGGGGCTGGGGCAGGGGCAAGCTTTCCCAGGATCCATACAAATAAGCTTTTGAATTTCACTGCAAAGTAAAATCCTCGAAACAATTCACGACATGATATACAAGCAAGACTAAATTTAAACGACACTAAACATACAATAGAGAGAGAGAGAGAGAGAGAGAGAGAGAGGAGAGGAGAAGAGAGGGAGAAAGAAGAAGAAAACAAAGAAGAAGAGGAAGAAGAAAGATAGTGAGAAAGAGGCGAAAGATAGAGAGAAGAAAGAGAGATAGCGAGATAAAGAGAGCGAGAAAGATAAAGAGAGAGAGAGAAATAATGAAGCTAGATAGAGAGAAGAAAGATGGATAGTAAAAAAGAGGTAGAAAAAAGATAGAGAGATAGAATAAGGATAGACAAAAAAGATAGATACAGAGAAATAATAAAGATAGATAGATAGAGAGAGATAAAAAAAAAAAGATAGACAGTAAGAAAGAGAGAGAGAGAGAAGATAGCTAGCTAGCTAGCTAGATAGAAAGAGAGAGAGAGAGAGAAATAAATTAATAAACACAAAACCATGATATATATATATGTGTTATTGTTTATCTATGGACGTATACGTTTAGTCTCTTTTCAATCAAGACTCATCAGCATAGAAGTACGACTATTCACCACCAGTCACACGATTCGAAACCCTGGATTACAAGTATTTTTCAATCCCAATCCAACGTCGCTAACCGATAGGCCAGTTCTGAACAGCTTATAAACAATGATAATTTTAACACTTTTAAAGGCGGCGAGGCGTACAGGCATTCAACTTCTATAAGTGAAGGAATGATGCAAAAAAGCAAGCATATATATATATATATATATATATATATATATATATATATATATATATATATATATATATATATATACCTGGTTTTAGGTAAAAATGAAACAAGTGGATAAATAGAAAAAATGGCACAAGTGAAAAATATAGATGGAAATCTCGCAATGAGTTTATTAAAATCTTGGATACAATACATGAAGAGAAAACATTAAGAAGTTTGTTAAATTAAAAAGAAAATCATACCTACATTTAAAAGTAGATGAGACCCCCCCCCCCCCACATACAAAACAAAACGAGATTCTATTTTTTAGGCGATTACATGTGAAAAATCCCAATTATTTTAGGATTTAGAGTGAGGGATTAGTTTTGCATATAAATTTAACATAAAATGACCCCCTCTCTTATCCTGGCCATTCTAGCATTTTATTTTTACCACTAAGTCCGACTAGCAAAGTCGTAAAAATCACACGTAATTGCCTTTAAATCACACGTAATTGCCTTTAAATCACACGTAATTGCTTACCCTAAAACGTCAGAATGTCCCGGAAATATGGGATCGTTTTATGTTTAATTTATATGCGAAACTGATCACCCCAATATACATTCTAGAATAATTGTTATTTTTTTTATTGTTTTGTTTTTCTTTTCACCAAGTTTCTCAGGATGTTCACACGTAATCGCCTCAAAAAGTAGAATCTCTTGTTTTGTGATGGAGTTGTGATGGAGGGGAATGATTTAGTTGAAGGTGTTAATCTAAAATGATACCGGTTGTTTTCTACATCGAGACTTGTGCTTTTAATGTTCAATATTGGGAAAGGGGGCCTTAGCCCCTATTTAAAACTATAAGGAGCCTTAGAAAAATCGATTTTATTCGCTTGAAAACAACAGAGTAAGTGCAGAATAATCAACAGTCAAGAAATCGTAAAAAAATGTCTTATACCAAACGCAGAAGAATTAAATTATCTCAATTTTAAAGCTTTCTTTACGACCACACGGCAAGAAATGGTTGCTTGTCGCTTAACCTTACTACTAACCCTAAGTCCAGAGGGCTATTTACTCGGACTTAGTGTTAGTGGTAGGATAAGTCATTTTTTTTACAACTTTTCAGGAAGAAAGCCCCGTCCCCCCAATAGTTAATCGACAAGCGGACATTTGTTTTTTCTCCTATGTGTGAAAACCGCTTTGAACGAAATAAAAATTTGAAATAAAATAAAAACTTAAAAACAGTTTCAGCACGTTAAAAGTATACAAGTCGGTAGATTGTTAAATTCTACTGCGTTTGGTATAAACATTTTTTGATGTGTTTGATATTAGTCAGTTTTTCTGTTTGTTTGTTATTTACGATTTCCCAACTCGATTTTAATTCAAATGCAACATTTGCTAATATTCACAGTCTTGTCCTCTCTGTCTATTGTCTAAGTAGTGCATGCATATGAAGGGGAGGTGATGGGGCGCTGGCCCTGAGCATCCAAGTTAAGGGGAGGACATCCAATCATATTCAAACTATCTCCCTTTCTCATAATGTTTCTCAGTACTAGGACTTATACTTTAGTCTTTGGGGCATTACAAGACCTCTGCACGTCACAGCCGACCATTAACAGTACCTACATTCGGGCCAGGATCAAAGTGTAGTATTTCTTCTGTCTAAAAAGTATGAAATCAATTTTAAATCGGGATCAAATAAAAAGTCTATGCAAATAAAAATAAATGTCTCTATTGTAATTAAAAGAAAATTCAAGTTGGAGGTTTTAAGTTTGTATAAATGTTTGCTTTAAAACTTGAGTCTTTTCTGAAATTGCTTTGTCAGTTTTATAAGCGAGACGGATCATCTTTATTTTCGTTGCATTTGTTGACTTAACAAATGAAAGAATCAAACCGGTTGGTTATGATCCTGACTCAACTCAAAACATATGTCTATTTTTTTGCACCAATCATACCAGTCAAGAATCAAACCGGTTGGTTATGATCCTGACTCAACTCAAAACATATGTCTATTTTTTTGCACCAATCATACCAGTCAAGAATCAAACCGGTTGGTTATGATCTTGACTCAACTCAAAACATATGTCTATTTTTTTGCACCAATCATACCAGTCAAGGATCTGTCCTTGACAATCGGTTCGACAGAGACTGGGCGGCCATTATGACGGCAGTGGCCTTTTTTCCTGTCGTGCTGTGGTATTTGTTGTGTTCAGCTCTAGGAATTCCCCGCTCCCAGGTCTTGCTTTCTTTAATAAAACAGTTAAAGCGATCTAACTTCTTCCTTCTACCCCCACTGTCTACATTCGTTTTTAAGAAAACATTGAAAATCGTTTGTAAGTCCTAACGACGTATAACTACTCACCTTTCACAAAATTGATTTTCTTTTTTAGTTTTAAAGAAAGGAAACACAGGCAAAGAGAAAAGAAAAAACAACAGGTTTCATCCAATTTTCTTTTTTTTAACATAGTTCACCCCAAACAAGGCAGGCCGCCACTGTAGACTTAAGGGGCTACTGAAAAAAAAGGATAACAGTTGGGGGGGGGGGGGGGTCAACCTAAATTGAGAGTTGCGCAGTGAGATGTCTGTTTACATTAGTTTTAAATTTTTGCATGTCAGTACCGTCAGGAAAACAGGGAAGGAGTTCCAGAGTCCGGCAGCACGAGGAAAGAAGCTTTTGGAGTAGAAAGCTCTTCGGCATCTGGGGACCTCCACAGTGAATGGATGGGATTTGGCAGATTGTCGGGTTGGTCTAGTGAATTTATGTTGTGGGGGCACCAGAGTGGCAAGTTCATCACAGCACAATCCATTGAAATACTTGTAAAACAGGCACAAAGAAGCAACATTGCGGCGATGGGACAGGGGTTGGAGCTTCGGTGGATAGTAAGGGACCTATTAAGTTGGCGACTCTTTTTTGGACTTTGTCTAAGAGGGAGAGACTAGTGGATGATGCACCAACACAGATGTGGCAACAATACTCCATGCATGGGCGGATGGTGGCTTTGTGGAGATATAGGATAATGTCAGGTGTGAGAAGTTTACTAGCACGGTAGAGGGAGCCCACCTTCTTTGCAGCAGCCCTGGCAATGTCTTCCATGTATTTGTTCCAATTCATGTTATCTGTGAAAGTTAGGCCAGAGAGTTTAAATGATGAACTCTCAGGTAGGGTGTTATTTGCCATGACAATCGGTGGTTGAAGAGGTTTCTTGTAGTTATTGAAGGAAAGTAGCTTTGAGGCATTAAAAGTTACCATCTATTTTTGACCCCAATCCACTACAGATTGGAGGACATTTTCTAAGGATTCAGCCATTGCCTCAGATATGTGCGCGTCGATTTTGCCCACATGATGCAAACCAAAGAAAAGCGAAGGCGATGTTGGCAGAAATGAGGTTTTTTTTTCCTGCCCTCCCCCCCAAAAAACCCCTAAAAAACTGGATATTAACTAATTAGTAGAAAACTTATATCTCTGATACGTCATTTTATAGAAAAATCAAAAAGTCACGATACGCTCTCTTGAAAACTGTCCCTTAAAACCAATAGGCCACCAATGAAAGCTGGATTATATCTTTTGAACTAATCGCACAGTGTGTAGATAAAAGTTGGTTCTTTAAAGGCAAAGTAATCCGGCGCCATTTTCACGCCAATCATACCAGTCGAGAATGTGTCATCAACAATCTGTCCGGCAGAGATTGGGCCATTGTGACGGCAGTGGTATTTGTTCTGTTCAGATTTAGAAGATCCACTCTCCCAGGCCTTGTCTTCTCACTTTGGGAAGGAGTTGGTTTATAACTAACTGCCTGAGGTGCACTCACTGGAGAATGCTCAGCCAATCTTTAAAAGGCTGGAATGCACCACCTCTTAGCCAAAAGGCCAAGAAGTGAGGCCTAGTCTTTCCACCTTCCAGCCTTGTGCCACATATTTCCGCAGTGGGAGGCAGATAAATACCTCAACTCGATATATCCAGTAACAAATTTCTCTATCTCATTGGAGTGTTGAGTACAAAGTCAACCAATTTTTGGGTTATTTAATGCTTCTTAATTTTGTTATGGATCAGGCTTTTACAAATAAAAATAAGAAACCCTAGACTTTTCCAGATCAAGATAAATGACCCTAGACTTTTCCATGTAACGATAAGTGACCTCAGACTTTTCCAGGAAAAGATAAGCAATCCTAGACTCTTCCAGATAAAGATAAGTGAACCTAGACCTTTTCAGATTAACATAAGCAACCCCAGACTTTTCCCAATAAAGATAAGTGACCCTAAAGGAATATTTTTGCCTGATCCTGAAAAAGTTTAAAAGGATTAAATACAATTTTATAACTTGTAATAACTATCAAATTCACGCATAGATTTTGTAATTACATAATCAAATATGGCGGTCTTTCCTAGCAGGTAAGGGAGATAATTCTAGAGTTCTTCAACATAACAGGAAAGTATCAGACAGGATAACACTTAACTAGGGAGAGAGGGGAGGGGGGGAGTAAACTGCAACATTTAACATAACATTATCTGGTTGATATTATCTGTTCGAAACTACTCTCTGGTAATCTTCTCTCAGTCTTGACTAACCTTGACATTCCTTACACGTAATATTTTGTGCAGATTTCATATGTAACAAAACAAAAAAATCCTGTCACTACTTAAATATGAGTTTTTAGGGGATTTTTTTTATTACTATTGGGTCACAACTTGTCAAGGCCAAAAGCCACTCGGGGATAAGGGTAAATGAGACGAGAATGATTGCCAGCCGAAAGATGAGGAACACTATGGGAGTACCAACATTGATTGAACTGATTATTACTTGTGGCGCGTTTTTTTTGCAAGAATTTGTTGACATTGGATTCGAAGACGACCATGTTGCACATAGCAGGGAAGCAAAACGTGAAGCAATGTGGTAGCAAAACGAATTCTTGCTGCAAATGTCTTACAAGGAGGGACCACAGATTGAAGCTCAGTCGAGCACTTGCCATGCAAATAACGATAGAGTAGAGAGAGACTAGCAACGTCTTTTCTGTGAGAAAGAAGTTGTTAGGAAGAGAAGAGATCACCCTTTAGATTTCAAAGTCGATTTTGTACTCTGGTTTTTAATAATGACCTATAAGAAAAGTTAACAAAGAAAAAGGGTTAATAATTTGTATTATTTGTATTATTCGGACTACTGTTCTCATCTTGAGCGTTATTCTCACAACGTTTCGGCTGATGTAACCTCCGACCGTCTTCAGGTGTATCTTCTCGAATTCGGGAATCTTTCTGTCGAACTCGGGAATCTGTACGGCGTATTCTTCATATCACTCACTCAGTGCAGGCGATACGAAGAATACAATTGCAAATTACTTAAGACTTCTACCCGATGATGGCTGACAGAATGAGAGCATGTTACCCCCATGGATTAAATAAAGTGTTCCGTTCGAAATTCCATACAGACAAAAAAATTCCCAAAAGTTTGACAAAAAGATTCCAGAGTTCGACAAGATACACCTGAAGAAGGTCGGAGGTTACATCGGCCGAAACGTTGTGAAAATAAAAACTCAAGATGAGAACAGTATTCCGAATAATCCGAATAATACAAAAAAAAGTGTTGTATATTTTGTACAAAATCGCACTCGAATTCAGATAAAAATAAAATAAAAGAGAATATCTATTTTTCAGCCAATGAGAGGAGCTAAAATTATTTCTACCAAAAGCATAACAAGATTCTGTTAAATATTTGGCACTAAGCCGCTGGGAGCCTTTTCTCACACTATATAAGAAATAAATATATCTTCTTTTCCATCTGTAACATCTTTCTACACTCATTTACACATACATTCACCAGAGGGCGTTTCAGGCCTAATTATCTCCCTTTTCCTGATGGAAGGTGGTGCTAAAATTGGTTGATATAAAAAGTATGCGCACGGAAATTCTCTTTCTTTCTTCCTGCTTTTCATCACATAAGAACATGTGCTCATAACACATGCATAAATCTCTCTTTCTCTCTCTTCTTTCTTTCTGCTTCGCTTGGCATGAGAACACGTGTACAAAGCGCATGCATAAGAATTCAATGTATCTAAGACATTTTCTTCCCAACTTCCACACACATCCTTTTTGTACTTTATTGGAACTATGGACGCATTATTACAGACACAATGTAACCTAAACGAACCCTTTCGGGTTTGCGACACAAATAAATGCTTTTCCAAACATTATTGCCTCCGTTTTTTTGTCTTTGTTTCATTGTATCGTATAAGAACATGTATAGAGTGACGCTTCCCAAGCGTTTGCCAGTTTCTTTACCTCTATGAACCCGAACGGTGCACATGCTTCTAATATGTGTATTTCAAGCATATCTATGATATGTATTGATTTCAGAGTATCCATTCTCGTTAACTGTTTGCCAATCAAGGTTAATGATGATAGGTATTTTCCGAAATAGAGATGTGAGTTCTGTGCTAATGTTAATATTAGAGTTGATAGGTTAGATAGTTTGGTGTATTAGCTAGTACATATTAGCATGTAGGTATGTAACAATGTAACTATACATGCATTTTTACAGGCACAATCTAACTAGAGCCACCCCTTTTGGGTTTGGGACAAATAAATGCCTTTCCAAGTATTGTTTCCGTTTTATTTCTTTGTTTCATCGCATCTGCTTGTATAAGAACATGTATAAAGAAGACACTACCCAAGCGTTTGCAAACTCCTTCAAGTCCAGTCTTAAGTAACTTGTCACCGCGATAACATACAACAACATTTAGAAATTTGAACAACACAGACACACTCCTCATGTCAAATAGCATCTACTTACAATAGCTCGTGAGAGGGGAATATACACAAGTTGAACTGTTCATACTTACACAGTTAGCAGGAGCCTGCCACTTGTTGAGTTTATTTCAAATAAACATTTTGAACTCAACTTTGTCCCTCACTTCTTGGCCTTTTGGCTAGGAGCAACGAAAAGGGGTCAAGTATGAGTATGTGTTCCCTACCTGAGCATGGCATACACAGTTCCTGGTCCTGTCCAACCCCAGTCCTTTGGGTAAGTTTAACCTCTTAGCTTTGGGAGGTGACGGTGGTTAAGTGGATATCGACAAGGACTGAAGACCTGGGTGTTCCAAGTTCGAATCCACAGTACCACTTTCACTTAGGGATGTCGGCAACCTTCTCGTGGTCCTTCCCGTAAGTACCCGATATCTTTCCAGAAAGATTTCTAACTAGAAAAACATTGGGGAAACTAATGCCAACACCAGAATCATCTGATTCACACAAAAGAAGAAGAAGAAGCCTTTTAGCTAGTCGAGTGAATGAATTACTACTCCCCACTAGTAATAGAAATCCTCCAAGATGCCCACTCCCCACTTTCAATCTTTTGTCCTTGGCCTCTTCCAAATTGTATTTATCTTGGAAGGACACCACCCACTCTCTAAACTCCCCCCATACCGTTTTATTTTTTCTCCCACTTCGATCCCACTCCCATTTAGAGATTGCCCTGATTGTTTTAGGTTCTGAACAAACCGGAAAACAGTGGGCGGTCTATTATTTAGAAAGGGTTGAGAGAGTCTTACTAACCATATTTATGTTTTTTTTTGTTTTTCCCCACTCCCCGTTTTATTCCAATGAAATATTTGTATATATGTATATTATGAACAATAAAATTTCCAATCAATTTGGGGACATCTTAAGTAGGACGGCCCCTAGTGTAAATGTGGTATTGTGATGACTGAGATGATTCTAGTTAAGAGTAGGATAGACATTTTGATCACTATAGACCAAGGATGACCAACATCACCCATTTTCTCCACAATTGTGATGGCCTTGTGTGTAATTTATTTTAAATGTAATTTTAAAAATATTTTCTGCAAATAAATAATGCAACGTGTAGTATCTGTTCTGATGTTGCACTTAGTCTTTTCTGACCTCGGTCATTGAAGGAGAACTCCTTCTAGATTGAGGCAATTTAAGTTTTTGTTCCTATTCAGAGTGCCCCTTTTGGGGGAGCTGGATTTTCTCCACATTAAAAAATCGATCTTTAGTCTAACTCTGTCCTCGTGGGGAAGGAAATAAATAGGAACTCCATCACAAATGCAAACTGTTATGGTCTCTATACTATTATCTTCTGATGTTTGTAAATAAATTTATATATTTTTACTAGATAAATACCCGTCTCAGTTTTGCACCACTTTTATGTCTCATTACAAAGATTAAAATCAGGATATAATGATACTAAACCTTATGTCTAGAATCCTTATTCCACTTTTGATCAAAATCCATTACATGATTTTTATTCTAGAAAATATCTAAAATTTAAGGCTTACAATTTTTTGTAAAAGTTTCATGTCATAATCTTTAAAATTTTATTTTCACATTGACAGCCTTTATTAAGGTTTTCTTTTCGAAAAGCAAGTATAAACCAAATTTTTAGATATCTGAGACTGACTGGCAATCTTGCCTTTAGCAAAAGACCCCAAATGTTAGATCTCTTGGCCTGTTATAGGTATGGCCTTGACTGTAGCCCATTGCTTATAATTTAACAGTTCGAATCATACTTAAAAAGCATACCTTGTTTTCTAGTCGGTGTCCCAGTGTCTATGCATACTGTTGCCGGGTCTTCCAAGACCGAGGATATTTCGTTAGCTGCAATCAAAGTTCTCTCACGTTTATAACATTATTTATGATTAATTAATTCAATAGTGGATCTTTTCTTTTTAAGAAGAGAATTTTTTTATGTCAGCCGTTGATCGTCTAGTGCTGCAAGTAAAAAAGAGAGGGTGATGACAGAGAGAGAGAGAGAGAGACTTATTTTATAAGCATATGGCTTAATTCATGTTAACACTGGTCAGAACATCTTAAATCATTACCCCTCATTTGAGCAGTGGAGGATGCATGCGGGTGCGTTTCTGGCGTAAAACATCAACCAGAATTTGAATGTACCTTTCGGAGGGGGGGGGGGTCACTCCTGAGTTAGATCGTGGTCTCCACAAAACCCAGTGGAAGATGTATGAAGGTCGCTTTCGTCTCATTGGAGGAGGGGCAGCATTCTTTGTCTGCGTGTCTGCAGCCTACCAGAGGTGGGAATAATGTCTATCATATTGAGTCTGGTCAGTATCAGATGGGTGACCATTTCGGAATACCAGGTGCTGTATGTCATCTTACTCGACCGCATGTGAATTTGATATTCCCTAGAAACTTCCGCATTGGCGGCTAAATCGTTGGAAGGCGTGTTTTTCTGGTTTGCGTCACTGTACCGTGGAACAGGCTGCCAGAATCTGTGGTCAGCCTACCGGCGACCAAACAGTTCAAGGCAGCGCTGGATACATCGTAGTCACTGATCTTTGGGTAATTACCCCATACTTGAGCAGCGGGGGATGCATGAGGACACGTTTCTAACACAAAATATCAACTAGAATTTGGATGTACCTTTCGGGGGCTTTTCACCCTGGATCCCAGTTGTGCTTTTCACGGAACCCAGCGGAATATATACCATGGTCGTTTTTGTCTCATTTGAGGAGGGGCAGCATTCCCTGTCTGTGTTTATGCTTCGTGGGGAAGCCTATCAGAGGTGGTAATGATGTCTCTTGTATCCAGGATTGAGGTCGCCTCGAACAAAACATTCAGACGCTGTTTAGATGTATACATCTTCTAACTGTCCATTTCCATGGCTTGTTGCACTTTGATATTTTTTTCCAATAAATTTGCTATTTCTTTTTTTTGTGTGCCAATAAATTTGATTTGATTAGATTTAAAACACGTCTTACAAGCTCGGTTGCTTCCATCCGAACTCTTGATTGCAAACCACCACTCTCTCAAACATTCGTCTGACATAACATCCGGTCAAGTCTCAGCGCTTCCCATTCTCATGATACAGCTCATTTCCTAAAAAGATCACCACCATAATCCATGCGTAACCCTTTGTCTAGTTTACAGCCTGTTTACACATATGAGATAACTTCACCCGCACAAATGCATTTCAACTAACATTAATTCTAGCTACGATACCCACCGATATTTAACCTTTTCTCCTCGTGGCACATCATTACAGTTGAGACTATGTAAGTAAGTTTACATTTCGGGTCATTCATACGTTTTTATTCGTCTGTAACAACGCATGCATTTTTGTATTGTTATTTAACATTGTAGTTCTTATTTAGGATCGAGGTTCCTAGGTTTTGGTATTTGGGGATCTTTTTATGTGCCTTCATGTCAACTCTATAACATGCCTTTAATGTCTAGACGGCATTACTAATATATATAATGCCAGCAAACTGTAAGTAAACGTTGAATGTTACTAAATGTTAATAAACTGTTTCCTTTTATCCTTCTTTTCGATACGTGTGTCATATTCATTTATACAATAATATATGCAAAATATGGTTGTTGTGTGCCAAGAAAGAATAAAATATTCCTAATGTATTTGCAACTATTTATAAAGTAAAACATTCATTCTAATATTCAAAGATTATACATTTTTGCATTGATTCAATGAACAAAGAAAATATATTATATGAACTAATAAGTATGTCACTACACCCCCCCCCCCAAAAAAAAAGAGAGGTTAGTATCGTGACAACAGAACAGATACTACACTACTTATCCAAAGGTGGAGGTAATGCCTGGGAGGATGGTCTCATGACAAACAAACATATACTACACTGCACACCAAAGGAGGAGGTAATGCCTGGGAGGATAGTCTCATAAAAACAGAAACTACACTAGACACACACAAAAGGAGAGGTAATGCCTGGGAGAATGGTACCAGGAAAACAAAACAGATACTGCACTACCCACCCCCTTAATTGATTATTGAAAGATAGTACATTAGTCTGAAATAATATAGTAAACTGAATTGAGCATTAAAAGATAGTACCATAGTACAATTAATAGAAGTAATAGTATAGGTTCGGTTTCAGACAGACAGATACCAAATCTCCACTAGTAATAAATTTATAGCTTCAATTAAAAATAATCGTTAATACAAGTGCACATCGTTTTTCATGTCAAGCCTAACAAACTATAAAATCTCACACCGGCGGCTTATGAGGAGGAGGAGAAGGAGGAGAGGGAGGAGGCGAGGGGATGACACATAATCTTTATCTACGTCTTAACTTAATCATAAATAAATTGATTTATTTCATCAATGGCCTTGCATTTTTTTTTAAAGGACACAAACATCAACTTTACCACAGCTCTTTTTCAGTGGCGCTACAGATCACTTGTGTTGGTATATGTTTTTGTTACCTTCACCATTCGGTAAGGGAAAACATATATCCTAAACTCAATGCTATGGGGCACACAGAATAAGGAGAAAATACGACGAAATGCAATATACACATTTATTTGCACATTTATTTGCACATTGACAAATGTAAAGTGGACTTACAACACAACATAAAAGAACATACAATAAGAGGGCTTGTTACTCACCATTCGTAATGAGCTCTACCACACATGGTAGGTTTCGAATCTAAGACAGAGTTCCTTCATATTCAAACACGTGGAATCGTGTCTAACATGGAGAACACCCTTCTCTCTCATCAAGTAGTCTGGGTCTCTTTGGCTAAAAGGGAAATAACCCACTAGTGTCATTCTCCCTTATTACCCTACACTTCCATTGGGTCGAAAGAGATATTTCAAAATTGCACAAATCAAAGTCTTAGGACACATCTATAAAGAGGCTGTGTTTGCTGATCGGTCTGTCATGCTTAAATTTGAAATAGCGTTTTTGTCAATCTGTCATGCTTATGTTTGAAATAGAATTTTCTATGGTCTGTTACAATTATGGTGAAGCTATTAAGGTCGTCAAGAAGTTTTGTTACCTTGGTGATACCATTGGAGCACAGGGTGGAGCAGGTGCTAGTGTGATTGCAAGTTCATGGATGGAATAAGTTCAGTGAATTTCTGCCATTACTAACCAGCAGAGCGTTACCATTGTTGACCAAAGGAAGAATCAATCAGGCATGTGTATACAGTGGGATAATGTATGAAAGTGAAACCTGGCAAGTGATGGTTGAGGATATGCGTTGCATGGAGAGAAATGATATGAGAATCATACGATGGATATGTAATGTGAGTCTTAAAGACAGGCTTAGACCTGCTGACCTCGGAGGAAGATTAAATCTGGACAGTATAGGTAGATGTGTGCAGAAGAGTAGATTTCGATTGTATGGCGATGTTGAAAGAATGGATGAGAGTTCTTAGGTAAGTAGATATAGAACAGTTGAAGTAGAGGGTTCAGTTCAAAGGGGAAGGTCAAGGAAAATATGGAATGGTATGATAAAAATGGACCTGAGATAAAGAAAGATAAATAAAGACCTGTCAGAGATAGGTTACTTTGAAAGTCAATTTCTTAAAGCCGTCCAATGCATGCCAGCATGTAAAACGAATGTTAAATCGGATATGAAGATGGTACTTAAGTTTGGAATATCATTTTCGTCGGTCTCTCATGGTCAAATTAAAAATATCATTTTCTTGGTCTGTCACACTCAAGTTTGAAATATCATTTTCATTGGTCTGTCACACTCAAATTAAAAATATCATTTTCTTGGTCAGTCACACTCAAATTCAAAATATCATTTTCATTGGTCTGTCACACTCAAGTTTGAAATAGCATTTTCATTGGTCTGTCACACTCAAATTCAAAATATCATTTTCTTGGTCAGTCACACTCAAATTCAAAATATCATTTTCTTGGTCAGTCACACTCAAATTCAAAATATAATTTTCATGGGTCAGTCAAACTCAAGTTTTAAATAGCATTTTCGTCGGTTTCTCACACTTATACATACAGATTGAATGGACAAGAATATTTTTAAATTGTATTTCTTTTTATATAACAGCGAAAAAACGTCTAATTTATTTTTTTGTTAATTAGACAAAACCTTTTCTTTATATACTAACTATAAGATTACCCATTCTGGGATGGGTAAAATTAATTCCCCAAATAGAACAGTTTTGCACCACTTTTATGTCTCCATACAAAGATCAAAGTCAAGATATAATTATACTAAACCTGTTAACTGAATATGCTACCTTAACTACTCTACATCTACTAACCCAAGAACTCTGATCCATTATTTCAGAGTGGCCAAACCATCGAAGTCTTCTGTTCTGAACACATCTCCCTATACTGTCCAGATTTAGTCTTCCTCTGAGGTCATCAGAACTTAACCTGTCTTTAAGACTCACATTACATATCCATCGTATCATTCTCATATCATTTATATCCATGCAATGCATGTCCTCAACCCTCACTGGCCACGTTTCACTTCCATACATCATCACACTGTGTACACATGCCTGATCGACAGTGGTATTCTCAAGGTGCTTGTATATTCACAAAGAAGAATACCAGGACGATGTTTACATTAAGAATATTTCATTCACTTAACTAATGGATATCCACTTTCCTAACTAGGAGTTGTTTCTGACTGGACCATCTCCACAGGGGATCTAACCAACCCTATCTCTCTAAACCTTTTAGACCCACCATACCATTGGGTTCCGAAAATAAAATTATGATACCACAGATTTCAAATTTCCGTGATTAACACAATTTTTTGCCAGAGATGATTCGCTGTGTCCCCTGGGGCTCAATCCTATAACCGAGAAGATACAAGTACACAGGGTTTTTCTTGTTCGACTGTGTCTCTCTTTCTTTCCTAGACTTCCATTACTGCAGCAAATGACACTGTGAAATTTACACAGCAAACAAAATCCCAGCTTCTGTCACCAACAGCCAAGAACAGGAACTCAACATTGGCCCACCTTGGAAATTATAGTAATATAAAGTTACCCCCAAACTTTCCTTCCTACTAGTCACCTTCATAGTTAACATCGAGTATACAGTGTGTTTGGGAAATTGATGGTAAAACTTTGGGATTATGTTTTATATGTGTATATAGGTCCATAGACATTTGGTTTCCAATTTATAGGTCATCAAAACAAATACTGATCAACATTCTTTATTGTAAACATCTAACACGTACAATGTCTAACGTGTTAAAAGCTGACCGAATCTAGCTCGTTATTTTTCATCCTCGAGTGGCTTTTAACCTTGATAAGTGGTGACTTATTAGTAAAAAAAAGAAAAAATCTATCAATGAACTTCTTTTTTTTTTCTTAAGTTCAATTCTATTTTAATGTTTGACGTTTTAAAAACTTTGTCTTCCAAAATTCCTAATGATCGATTAATTAGTTTCAGAGTTTACCTGACACAAACATATATATATATATATATATATATATATATATATATATATATATATATATATATATACACACATATCATCATCATCATCATCATCATCGGTTTAGAGTCCGTTTTACATGCTGCCATGCATTGCGCGGCTTAAAAAAAACAACTTTTTATGGAAATCGCTCCAGACAAGGCATGAAGCCACTTGATGTAAGGAGCTAACAAGAACGAAATATGATTATAACAAAGACAGGAGATGTCTATTGGCCTTAGTCTTGAAAAGACCAAGGCTATAGATAGGAGGAAAACAGTCAGCAGGAAGAGAGTTCCACAAGCCTGCAGTTCTTGGAAAGAAGCTACTGGAATAGGAAACCGTATTACAATGAGGTATCAAAACAACGAATTGATGGAGATCAACATGCTGGAACAAAGGAAGCATAGAATAGATCAGAAAATGTTGAAGCAAACATGCCATAATAGTATATATAGAAAAGACTGAGACTAGCAACATCACGTCTGTGAGAAAGAGGGTGCAAAGAAGAAAGGGCGAGACCAATCAAATTACAGATATGTTTCTGCACCTTATCAAGAACCCTCAAATAGGACAGAGATTCACCAGCCTAAATATGATTTTCTTTGGAAGTCATTTCCTTATTTGAGGCAAAATTTTTATATGTAACTTCATATAATGATTATGTATTTTATTATTTTTAATTAAATACATGATAATAATATTTTCATGCTCTTTGTATTTAGCTCAATAGTTAAGACTTAAAGTCCAACAGAGCTCATATATTGGGTTGGACAAAAAGTTTGTTCGTTCATTTAGGAAGGAGGACCCCAAACATCAAGTTTAGAAGCATAACCGAGTTTATGCAATTCATTTTCCATGTTCGATTTGGAAATCTTGAGAATGTCTGCGATTTGTCTGGTTGTCAAACGGCAATCTTGTTCAACTACGACTTTCACTTGGTCACTGTCGATCATCTTTGGCCAGCCAGAGCGAGGAGTATTTCTCACTGAAAAACTTCCTTTTTGTAATCGAACAAACCATTTCTGGTGCACCCGTTCTGTAACAGCATTCTCCCCATACACATGGCACATCTTTATGCAGGTTTCTGTTGCTTTTTTTCCTTTTCTGTAGTAAAAAAAACATCAGATGTCGGTAGTGCTCTTCTTGATCTTTTATTTCAAGGCCTGAAATACAAGCAAAAATACAAGAACCCCTCTGCTCGGGAGCTTATTACGCATCAACATCAACATACTCGCTACATCAAATACAGGATTTGAAGAATAGGAATATAAAACTATCTTTAGTAGGCTGGAAAGATGACATTCAAAACCAAACAAACTTTTTGGCCAACCCAATATATATCAATATGTGTGAATTACTCATTCTTCCCTTCCCCCTTTTTTTGTAGCATAGTGGATTCCCACGGTGTGCTCTTCCTGATCCCCACGGTACATCTGTGGCAGTTATAAACATTTGCATCTCCCTCTTCATGCTGAAAACAGCCCCTGAAAGGTGATTTGGTCACACAATAACCAATCAGCTTCCAGGACATACTTATTTCAACCGACCGTTGAAGGACTACTTCTAGCCCCTTTGGCATTTTTAGACAGCAGGCAGAGAGTTTCCTGGCACCACTGAAGAAAGACGTCATCTCTCCTGCCTCTCTGTCAACTAGACACTTGAGCACCAGCTATCTTCATTTGAAGATAAACTACTCGTAGACTTTCGGCAGCCCGCAAACTTTCTTACTTAATTTCTTTCTTCACTCTGACACTGTCCTAACTTTCGCCAACCTACACCCAACGGTGTAGGTAACTTAAATAAATATATATCCTTGTCTATAAAAGAGCTTTTTGGGCTTTTGCTTAACGTCCACTTCATTAACAGAATTCACTGTTTCAATGGCCGTCAAGGTTTCTATCTTCTCTTCTATCTGTCACTGTCTTCATCTTCTTCACCTCAATAACAGCTTTTACGAACGTTATTAAACCGGTCCATTTTGGTATAACGGTTAGAATATTTAATAATGGACCCGGAGGCCGATGTTCAATCCTTGGTCGAGTCATAGCAAAGATTCAAAAATGGTACTTGATGCCCCCACTTATTAAACACTCAGCATTATAAGGTGAGGATCAAGTGTAAGTGGAGTAATCTTGAGAAAGGAGTGGCGCCCTCCCCTACATCTTGGTGTAGTACTTCGAATATGGTTGACAATTTTACTTCAAGAAACATCAACAAATGCAATTGGGCTTTAAAACTCTATTTGCGGTTTTATTCTTTCTTCAGAGTATTCATGTACACACATAAAACAACCCCTACCCTTATCTCTTATGTAGGAGGAAGTAGCTATCTCAAACCCCAACTGTCCTCTCTTGTGGTTCAGACGAAAGAGACCGATCCTCTCTACCACATCCATGTTTTATACAAGGTGACCCCTCCCACCTACTCCAAAAAATGCCACCCATAAACCAATAAAATTCACAATCCTTTTTGCAATACAACCATATTGGGTGCTATTTAGGAATAGATGTCTATAGATTTGCAGTCATGACGTAAGCAGTTCCGACTACAAACAGAGAAAACCGAATTAAGTTCTGACTTTTACCGAAATATACAAATAAAAAAAACATTTTTATTTGCCAGACAACTATTTTTCAATCAATTAGAAAGATCAACTTCCGACTTTTGCATAATTTTTTGGATACCCGTATTACTTTTGAAACTTTCCATTTGGAATTTTTCAGATAAACGAGACCGATCCTCTCTACTCATTTGCCACATTCACTTACCCCGCTTTCTGTGCCCATGATGTTACAGTCAAGACACACACGTAGTCTTCTTTGAATTCTAATGGAAACATTCCACTGTAGCTAATTTTTAGCCTCATGTGGAAATTTACCATACCGACCCTTTTTTTTTTTACACACTCGCCTCTTATCTTGTTATATTTATTTCTGTTTCAGTTCAATCGAATGTGAAAAATCACAAACTTGAAAAAAAAATTTTGTCTTTCTTTTTTTGAAGAGAAATAAATTGAAAGAAGAAAAAATCCATTAGCCATTTTTTTTCTCAATGATTTTTATTATTGATTGGATTCGAAGGGGAACAAATGGTTTGCATTCAAAGAAATCTCGAGAAAAAGAATTGGATTCAGATTTTTAGGTTATTGATTACAGAGAAAATCGTCCTATTTTGATGATAAACCCCAAAAAGGTGAACTATTTTATTAATAAGCCATTTGGCTCGGAGCAAAATGTAGTATCTGTTCTGATGCTGCACTTCATCTTGTCTGTCCAAGATCACTGAAGGAGAAATCCTTCTTAACTGAGGCAATTATTATTTTTGTCGCGATCCAGAGTGCCCATAGTTGGGGAGCTGAATTTTCCCCCCCGCATTAAAAACCGACCCTGTGTCTAACTTTGCCCTCGTGGGGAGGCAAGTAAATACGGACAAGTATTACATTTTATAATCAATTCCTTTATTTTCTGAGAGCTTTTACACATAGCATTTTAATAATATAATTATCTATTATACTAAAGATGAGTTAAGCAACGTTTATTTCCCAAAAGCTGTTTTTTCCTATATATTTTATAATCACATAAAATACATACTAAAATATTACTTAGTTTTGGGATTGAGTTATGTTTGAAAAAAATTCCATTTTAATTGTTCTAATGAGCCGTAATTAGCAATTAACTCATCAAGTGATCCATCTTTTACTATCTATTTTTCGCTTTCACCCTCTCTCACTGTATGTTATTCGAGCCTCCCCATACTATTTTATAAATCGTCTATCACTCTCGCTTACGTTCCTCTCTCTCTATCTCTCTCTCTCTCTCTGTTTATTAAAAATCAGAGGTAAGATAGAAAGGAAAGAATAAAAAGATTGCAGTCCATTATAAACAAAAGAGAATATCACCACAAGCAGTAACACTATTTAATCTGTATCTGGAAAGGAAAATAGAGAAAGAGAGAAAGAGAGAGAAAGGAAGAGAGAGAGAGAGGGGGGAGGAGAAAGGGAGAGATAGGGGGAGAGAGGTGGAGAGAGAGACCAGGGAGAGGTTGATTTTGGATTTTGTCTTTTTATTTAAAAAAAATTTAACTTGCTTTACAAACTCACTTTTCTTGATTTAAACAAATGAACTCAAGCAACGGGTCACATTTTGCTCTAGTTATTATACAAAATCTGAGTGAATCAACGTTTATTTCCTAAAGGCCTTTTTCTATATACTTTAATGATACAAAATACAGGCTAAAATATCCTTTAGTTATGTTTGAAAAAAAAAAAAATTACATTTTAATTCTTCTAATTCGACGTAAGTTGTAATTAACTGAACAGGTAACCCATCCATCACTTAGCTATCTATTAGGTCGATTCATAAATAATTTCTAATTTTGTTGATACAATTTAGAAGCGTTTTGTGGTCATTTTAACACACCTCAAATTTTGGTCTAAATGTTAATAAAAGGTTTCTTTCTATTCTTCAGAACTGGTTTATCGCTTGCATTGCAGTAAAATTATAAATTCATAACACTTAATATGGAAGAACTGAAGCCGCTTATTCGACATGTGATGTTGTTAGAGTTTAGACAAGAAAATAGTGCCACAGAGACAGCGAGGAAAATATGCAGCATATATGGTCAAGATGTCATAACAGATCGACAAGTAAAAAATTGGTTTACAAAGTTTTGTTCCGGAGATTTGAGCTTGGAAGATTAATCTAGGCCTGGGCGTCTATCGGACATCGATAAAGATGTTTTAAATACGTTAGTAGAGAATTATCCTCCTTTAAGCACTTGTGAATTTGCAGAAGAACTCAATACTTCACAGCCCACCATATGCAACCTCTTAGAAAAGATGGGTAAGGTTAGCAGACTAGGTGTCTGGGTTTCTTATTCCTTAAGTGATAAAAATAAAGCAGATCGTTTTTCCATTGCAAGAAGTCATTTTTCCAGGTAGCGAAATGAGCCCTTTCTTGATCATGTCATAACAGGTGATGAAAAATGGATTTCCTATGACAATATTCAACACAAAAGGCAGTGGGTTGATAAAGGTAAATCTCCACAACCAACTTCAAAAACCTGAGATCCACGGAAGAAAGATTTTACTATGTGTTTGATGGAATACTTGTGGCATTATCCATCAAGAGTTTTTAGACTGCAACCAAACACTAAATGCAAACTTGTGTGGATGAAAATCTGAGAAAAAAAACATCCGTCATTTGTCAATAGGAAAAAGGTTGCCCTCCTCCATGACAACGCAAGACAACACACCACAAAAGTGACGCATGAAAAATTTTTGCAAATTGGCTGATCTGCTTTACCTCATCTACCATATTCACCTGACTTTGCCCGACAGATTTTCACCTCTCTAGGTTTTTACAGAATGCATTTCAATGCAGAAAATTCACCAAAGACAAGCAGGTGAAAGTGTACATCCAAAACTTTTTTGAATCAAAACTGTCTTCATTTTATTCGGATGACATTAAAAAGTCAATTGGTAAATGGGAAAAACTCATTGAAAAGAATGGCGAATATGCAATTGATTAAAATTTGTTAATTCGGTTTGTATTATAAATTGAATTAAAGGTCATAAAACGGAAATTATTTATGAATCGACCTAATATGTATTTCTCTCACCTTTTCTTACTGTGTTTTAATTCGACCACTCTCGACTCTTTGTAATATCTCTGTGAGCATTTAAAGAAAGTATGACTCTTGTATTTCAGTGGTGCTTTTCAATTACTTTTTTCTGCCATCTAATCTATATAGTCTGTTCGTACACACCGTAGACGCGTATATAAATTAGATAGCAAAATAATAAGTCTCTTTACTAAATTATCTTCTTTGTAGTTATTTAGTATGCCTTTATCAGTGATGAACGCCATTTCCCTCATGGACATGAACTAACGGCCCAACATCTCAGGAAGAGACCAGACTACAGCTGTGGACCAGACTACTAGAGAATGCCCCCCCCTACTGACATGGAGATCCCCCCTTCTGAGGCACTCTCTCCTGGTTCAGAGGCACCTTGGCTCTAGTAGAAAACACTCAACTGCCTGAGAACGGGAAATAGGGTGATCAAAGGTTGCTATGAGTAGATGGGACTATAAAAATGACCCAACCATCTTTGAATGTAGAGAGAAGGACCATACGATGCAAAACTGCCTTGTCTGCCCTTTACTGTCCAACTGGTGCAGCTTGAAAGATCTTGCAGAGTACAACAATAATGCAAAGGTGTGACAAAGTATCCAGGGCCCCATGGGGATCGGGTACCCTGGTGACGCGCTAGTATGCATCTTGGTGGTGATGCTACGCCTACTGAGGGCCCTGCGATGAGATGAAGTGGAGATATAAAACTAGTATATATTTGATGTAGAAATGAACTCATTCAGATGACAGAATGAGACGCCAGCTAGTTTCGCGGAATCGTGTAAGGTATTCAAAATCAATTACCACCAGAGGTAAGGAGACAGTTGCCAGCTGGAAAGTGGAGATTAGAGAATTCCATATCGCAATTTTAATTCTGAAATATCAATAAAGCGATATTATTGTTTGGGTGAATGGCACTTTTTAGAACCACGATATTGTGACGGTTGTTTTGAAGACGTCACAACCTGGGAAAAACGAATCCACTTGACGGAGATTTATTTGAGCCTGTCATCGTTAATTACAAGCCGGGAACAGAGCACCTCCAGCTGTGTGACAGAATGAGAAGGCCACGGTTGTCGCGTTTGTTTTTGCGATAACAGTGGGTTAGGAGAAAATCCCATTTATTTTGAGAAAAAAGGAGTGAGACGCCCGTCCCCACCCTCCTTGAGAGAGGAGGACAGACAGGAATAAGATGGCGGAGGAGGAGTGTGTACGACTATAGACGCACGAGAAAGAGAGATAACAAAAATGGTGCCGCTTCAATAAAAGAAGTTGGACTGACGCCCGGGGGAGACCGACATGGCGTGCGCCGAAGTGGCGTGTGCCGAAGAAACAGACCAGACGAAATTCTAGCCACCGCCTTCGCCCGTTAAGTTTGTGACTTAGACAACCACATGTGTAAAGAATTCGCACACATAGAGAACTAGCGAAATAACTTAGCAAAAAAAAAACAACCCTTGTTAAAGAAATTTACGAGCACGGTAGACATTAATCCTACCATTGACCAATGTAAAATCAATTCTTTTATTTTATTAATAATTACTCTTCTATACAAAAAAGACCCAGACCGAGTTGTTGAACATTGTTCTTTTCCTTTTGTTCTGCTTTGAATGATCCTTCGCCCCCACAGAGCCAACCGGTTGCTGTTTGCCCAGTGATCGCTCGCTGCTATAAACAGTTTCAATGTGGGAGTGTGTTTGTAGCTGGATGAGACGACCAGATCGGTGACGTCATCATCATCATCGTCGCCATCCCAGCCTAGAGGAACTTGGATCTATTTTTTTTTATTGCCACAACGATCTGCACGGCTAAGGGGTTCATAAAGGAATGCATAAAAAAGTGGGAAACTGTCGTATGACCACATGCTTCAAAGACACGCAAAGAAGAAGAAGCATGCCTTTCCACATCAGATGTGGATTGCAAGTTGGCTATGGCGGTACAAAGTTATTTCCCCATTAAATTCTATCATTTAAATTGGTTTTGATGTGCTATTGCTTGAGGTCATTTTTGACTGTGTACATCTGTTTATCCAACCTTTGACTGAATCATTACAAGTCTTCTTCGGCCTGCTTTTTTCTTGGTTATCTTTCAATGGAGATGTGTGTGTATCTATTTATCAATCTAGAGCAGTGGTTCTCAACCTTTTTTAGCCTGTGAACCATTTTATCATGTATCAGAATGATATTCCGCTTTCAAAAAATGTCTGACTCAAAATTTGTATTCGTTCTAACAATAATAACTAATACTAACATAATAGCATTTAATAGAAACGCTAGCGGAGAGATAATCCAACATGACCTTTCAGTAGCGCTAGGCAATGCACACTGTGTTTTTTGTGGCCCTGTATCCGGTTTGTGTCTGCTAATCTGCTGTGCCAATCGCCCTCCCTGAAACCCTGATCTAGAGCTTTCTTTGAGTCTGACTTGACTCAATGGGTCACGGTTACGCCTAGGAACTTCGCATAACTGATTGGATCTTCATGAAAATTTCTGGGAACCTTCTAGTCAAACTTGGGAATGTTTAGGTCGAACTCCTCGTATGTAATTTCGACATAAAGATTCACAAGTTCGATTAGAATGTGCCCAAGTTCGAAAAGATGCACCTGAAGATGGTTAGGGGTTACATCGGTTGAAACGTTGCGAATATACCAACCAAGATGAGAATAGTAGTCGGAATAATCCAAATAATCCATAAAATAAAGCAAATTGCTTTTTTTTTTTCGTACTAGCAAAGATATGCTCCCTCCGGTCGCATATTTTCGCTAG
>OY744519.1:29822396-29827396 GCA_963556195.1 Sepiola atlantica | reverse complement strand
AATTGTTCATGATGAGAGAAAATCTGAAAAATTGTCAATGGTAGAAAAATAAAACTTACAAAAATTATCCATAGTCGAAGAATATCTAAAAAATTGTCAATGGTAGAAAAATAAAACTTGTAAAAATTGTCCATAGTCGAAGAATATCTAAAAAATTGTCAATGGTAGAAAAATAAAACTTACAAAAATTATCCATAGTCGAAGAATATCTAAAAAATTGTCAATGGTAGAAAAATAAAACTTACAAAAATTATCCATAGTCGAAGAATATCTAAAAAATTGTCAATGGTAGAAAAATAAAACTTGCAAAAATTGTCCATGGTGGAAGAAAATCTGAAAAATTGTCAATGATAGAAAAACAAACTTACCAAAATTGTCCATGGTTGAAGAAAATCTGAAAAATTGTCAATGAGGGAAAAAAAAAGCTTACAAAAATTATCCATGGTGGAAGAATATCTCAAAAATTGTCAATGGTAGAAAGAAAACAAAAAATTCTCAATGGTGGAAAAAAATCTGAAGAATTGTCCATGGTAAAAAAACCTCTGAAAACTCAATGGTGGAAAAAAATCTTTAAAACTGTCAATGGTAAAAGAAAAATTATGAAAATCATAAATGGTAGAAAAAAAAACTTATGAAAGTGGTCCATGGTGGAAGAAAATCTGAAAAGTTGTCCAATGTTGGAAGAAAATCTGAAAAGTTGTCAATGGTGGAAGAAAATCTGAAAAGTTGTCAATGGTGGAAGAAAATCTGAAAAGTTGTACATGGTGGAAGAAAATCTGAAAAGTTGTACATGGTGGAAGAAAATCTGAAAAGTTGTACATGGTGGAAGAAAATCTGAAAAGTTGTCAATGGTGGAAGAAAATATGAAAAGTTGTCAATGGTGGAAGAAAATATGAAAAGTTGTGAATAGTAGAAAAAAAACATATAAAAGTTGTCCATAGAGGAAGAAAATCTGAAAAGTTGTCAATGGTGGAAGAAAATCTGAAAAGTTCTCAATGGTGGAAGAAAATCTGAAAAGTTGTACATGGTGGAAAAAAAACTTATAAAAGTTGTCAATGGTGGAAGAAAATCTGAAAAGTTGGAAATTCTAAACATCCGGTCTTTGTCTCAGAGTGACTGATCAGTGGAAACAACTACACTAATTCTGCTCGCCCTTTCAGCCACTCACAGCTAACTACCCGGAAGCTATCAAACAACCTGTCAGACGCCACCAGTCTGGAGAGTTCAAAAGATTTTGGCGGCCTCCCTATGCAGTCCATAGTATCACAATTACTCACTTTCTTGCAACCATACACAGTATATAACAGAGAGCTTAAATGGAAATCCTGGGTAAAAATACTTTTAATGAGCAGGGGTGTATGAAGCTACTTCTAATGCTGATTTTGTTGACTTTTTCATATTTTGATATATTGATCTAACAATGATGATCGCTATTATCATGCTAAAAGGGTGAGGCCTAAATCCAAGAAGTTTAAAAGTAAATAGAATGGTTCAATCCTAGGTTCAAACACTAATCTACTGTAAAGCACATCTCAATCAGTTTGGATTCTTTTATTCACAAAAATTTCAAAAACAAAATTAAAAAAAAACACATTTCTAAAATACCCAAAATCCAATCTTCTTCGTTCAATGTGTCTCTTCCACATCAGATGTGGGTTACACGTTAGTCATGGCGACACAAAGTGATTTTCTCCATTAAACTCTATCATTTAGATTAGTTTCGATATGCTATTGCTCGGGGTCATTTTTTATTTATTTATCTACCTCCTACAGTGGTAAGATGTGACACAATGTCAGGAAAGTGGGATTAAAAAGTCGAGTCATTCCAAGTCTTTCTCAACCTGCCTTTTTCTTGTTTAACTCAATTGGGATGTGTGTATATCTGTTCATCCAACCAGAGCTCCGTCCAACACGTCCATACCACCGTAGGCGGTTGCAATGCAGAGCTGACTCCTGTCTGAGCAGCTTCAACCTCGATAGCAGAGTCAGAATTAACTTTCTTGACAAGGCACACATCACAAATCCAGTGAACCATAGTCATGTCATTCATCTGCATTTTTAGAAAGACTGAGTTAGTAGAAACCCAGCATTCATTTGCATATAACATGGCACTACGGCCATAGCTGTTGTAAACTCGACCCTGAGTAGATAGACTCTGCGGATTACCCGACTTCCACCCCTTCTTTGTCTATTAGCCAGTCAAAAGATACCCAGTGCTTGGCCTTGTTTCCTGACTAGGACAATGAACGTCGTCCCACTATCTCTTTTTCTCTTTATTTGGGACACTTAGTTTCACATGACTAGTCTGGCCCACTCTTGTTCTGACAAGTTGATGATAAAGGTTTGACAGCTTGTCTGACTTCTGTTTCTGACTGGTAGTACAGAATCCTTAACTCTTCGATCAGCTGCTCTATCAATAGTTGTATAATATCGGGATAACTGTAGTGTTATATCATGCATGGAAAGGGACCCTGCACTTATTTCCGGTGGGCTTTCCAGAGGCCACAACCCCATAGATATAGATTCGGCTAATAGTCCAGTTGTGTAAACTTTAAATGTAATATGAATATCTTGCTGCACAACTCCCCACTTAGGATGTCCCCTATCAATCTGTAGCCCCTTACGTTGCAGTGGCAATATGTCTTGTTTATGATGAATAAAAGTTTTTTAAAAAAGAGTAACAAGTGAGAGTGATGATTATGATGGTAAATATTTTTTTTGATTTGAAAGAGAAAATGCAGTAGCCATTTTTCTTTTTTTATTTCTTTCTTTCTGGCGCTCCCAAATAATTTGCTAAGTGAGCAGTGCTTGAATTAATTAAACTGTATTGCATTGCCAAGACTTCATCCTTTTTCATATCTTTCTCTTTCCTCTCAACATATATAAGTATTAGAATTACTGTTACTTCGTAGCATGCATAATAGTGTACAGGTAATAGGCCCCGACTGCTGATAAAGCAGTTGGGTTTCGAATTCCAGCTTGAAGCACTTGCTCATCTAGTCACACTAAAGAGTCGTGATACGGCAACACAGCTATCTGTGGATGACTAAATTTGCTCTTCACCCGTGTATAAGATTCGAAACCCAGACGCCAGATCACTTCCAACCGTGACCTGTGGTATAAGATGTCTTACCATCTGAACTAACAAGCCCACAAACCATATTTAAAAATGAATTATTCCCAAATCGAATAAGCCGCCAGAAATAGAATTATGTCGTCCGTCCACTCGGCTTAAACAGTTTTACAACATACTCATCACACTCCGATCTAATTGTTACAAATTTAAATAAGTAAATTTAGTTTATTTTAAAATGATTGAAATTGTTACAATATGTAGACAAATTAAAAAGTGAAAAATTTCGTTTTATTGATTTAAAAATATATTAAGCTGACAAGTATTTGTATGGTACGAGGAGAGAGAAGACGGTAGGTAAGCAACCATGGAATTTCGGTAATCGGTGTAATCAACGGTGTAAATAGTTTCTTAAAAAATTCGAATAAAATTAGTGTATACGCGATAACATATATATATATATATATATATATATATATATATATATATATATATATATATATATATATATATATAACTTCTTTGTAATATAGTAGGAAAAATCCCAGCAGAGTGCTCGATTAATTAAGAATTAAAGTTAAAAATTAAGAGTATAATATTTATTTATTTTGGTACAGAAAAATTAGTACAACATTCGTACCGTCGGTTTCAAGCTCGGAAAGTCTTTCCGAGCTTGAAATTATATATATATATATATATATATATATATATATATATATATATATATATATATATATATATATTTATTTTGGTACAGAAATACGAGCTTGAAATATATATATATATATATATATATATATATATATATATATTTATTTATTTTGGTACAGAAAAATTAGTACAACATTCGTACCGTCGGTTTCAAGCTCGGAAAGACTTTCCGAGCTTGAAACCGACGGTACGAATGTTGTACTAATTTTTCTGTACCAAAATAAATAAATATATATATATATATATATATATATATATATATATATATATGTGTGTGTGTGTGTGTGTGTGTGTATTTAAAAAAATTATTACACTAAAAACGTTTTGGAGTTAAAATCAATGCCTTATTACGTAGTAATAGGGAGAGAAAAATACGTTAAATACTTTTTACGCCCTTGAGCGAGAAAAAAAAAACAGCAACATGGTGGCATCCTGTAAGACACCATTTTTTTTTAAATCACCGTTCTTGTAGCATATTTACACATTTCAAATGTAACTACAAATGGCCGTTATGACTCTCTTAACCAACTGGATTGCATACATAAAACGTATGTAAAAGGAATTACAAGGTTAAAAGGACTTAAGCCTCGGAGGTATGACAACATCTTTTCCCCAATGGAATGTGGGTTGATATCAATTTATTCATTCCCTCCAAGCAATTCATCCAGGAACTATATTCGATCATCGAAGCACAGATTCTGTTTGCTTCGATTTTCTCCAAAATAAGTCTTTAACGGCCAGACTCTATTTACAATATTTCCTGAAATACTTCACCCTCCCACATCTAATGTCATTCCAGTTTGACTTATTGGTTTGAACGCTGAATTGATATAGGACCACAATGGGAAATAGATAATATTTATTTCCTGTAAAGCGCGTTCTCTCCTCCTTATGAACCAGTGGAATTAATAAGAAACTTTTTCTCCTCCCTCACATGTACTCATGCACTTGTCTGTGCAGTGCTGTTAGTATAGTCCTAACTAAACTCCTATTCTATTACATCCCTTATTTCTTGGTCACCCTGACCCTTCTCCCATAATAAATTTTTTTAAAAGGTGCTTTTCTCCACCTAAAAATTACCGTTGTCCAGACCTTCCCATGTGCTCTTCCTCCTCCCCTCTTGCCCTACTCATCTTCTCGCGGGATGTTCTCTTAAAAAAACCTTTAGAAAAAGAGCCTTGATAATATTCAACCTTTGTTTTCTAAACTTATTTAT